>CM022481.1:23380758-23405685 GCA_011952105.1 Coreoperca whiteheadi | reverse complement strand
TCCTGGCCGATATCCGATCCCCTTTAACTAGGTCAACAGCGGTGCTAATGCTGATACAGCATATTGAATCTGTGCATCCCTAACTAGAACAAAAGTTTTATTAAGCATTACTACCCGCTACATACAGTGTTGAGATTGAAATTTCACAATAGACCTCGGAAACAGCAGTTCACAGAACAATCTCGCCACAGGGTCAAAAATCGGTGGCTCTTCTGGAGCTTTTGACCATGTCACGCGGTCTTCCTCTGCAGAGAGTTTGTCCAGTTGTCACGGAGCAGTAGATGCTCAAATTCAAAAATAATGTCACGAGTGCGTCCATTTAGTTGGCTCATGTACCTAAAATCTGTGTAAGAGTTAAACTGAGTTTTTGCTAAATCGGTTGGGATAGTTTTGTGCAGTGCACTCCTTGTATCCACGTCATCTGTCGGTGCATATTACCTGTTTTGGAGGCATCACAAAGAAAATAGGTACTACAGTGGGAAGCCCTTAATGTCAACTAACTATAAGATGCTTTGGTCAGGTGTCAACAAGCGTACATTAATGCTTTATTACTATTATTGCACAGTTTTAGTTTCCTGCAGTATAAGTGGTCTGAACATTGGTAGTGGTGCTGTGTAGCTATAATCAGTGTCACAATGTTAGTCAAAATATTTTTTCCAATATTGATCATTGTCAATATTAGAGTGGATGTATTCTAATTACAAGTTTCTGACATGTAAACAGCGTTCAAGTCAACATTTCAAGTCTTAATTAAGACTCTGAAAGTGGGATTTTTCTAACAGCTCAGCTAAATCCGACTTGGGGCTTAATGACACCGACACGCCTGAAAACCAAGACAAAACTGACGCCTGATGTCAGTCAAAATCTGCTGCTCAGTGTAATCGACACCAAATTAAACGGTTATAGTGCATATTGTTTTAATCCTCTCATGACCACCTCTGCAATGGCACAGGCATCTCGAGTGGTCCGACGTGAACGCTCGCAAGTCCTGAATACGGAAATGTTTCCCATCTCTACCATCAACCGGTTATGACACGAATTTGGCCTCAAATCATAGGAAAATGTTTGCGTAATCGCATTAAACAACCAAATTCAGTATTCAAAGCAATAAAAAAAAGCATAACTGTATTGCACTATTCTTAAATCACCTTAGAAAACCCTTTACACATGTAAAACACACATTTTCATTAACCTGCTTTGTTAGTTTTTAATTACAATTTGCTCAGAGAATAATAAGTCACATCAACACGATCATATCACCACAACACGTTTTCATTGAAAGTCTGTAAAGATAATATGAATTATTGCTTGGCCCGAACGTGAAGACACTGAATAAGGATACTGGAAATAGATAGCAGATATTAGCAGCTTCAATTCCTAAATATCTGTAGTTGCTTTTAATAATCCATACATTCAGTTTATTTATATTGCGCCAGTTCACAACAGAAGTTATCTCATCGCACATATATTTTTTTTATTCGAAAGGATAATTGTCTCTCTAACGTGTAAATTGCTTAAACAATAGCTTGCGTGCGTGCGTGCGTGTGCGTGTGTGTGTGTGTGTGTGTTTTGTGAGATAGGGAGTTTTTTGTGTGTATAAACAGACCGACAGCAGCACTAAGTTGGCAGTCAGGGCAGTTGGCACCAACCTGCCCCCCTCTTCACTACAAGTGAGGGCGCTGAGTCTTGGCACATGATGAATAGATCTGCACTGGCACTGAAAAGACACACACACACATACACACACACGCACGCTCACTCACTCCCCTTTAACATTAAAAACAGAAAGATGACAGTAATAAGTAGTAAGTGTAAAGGTTGTGTGGAGAAGATGTATTGACTCTGTTGAAGAGACAGAGAGAAACGGTAAGATGGGAGGAGAACACAATCGAATGTTTGCGTTTGAGGGGTTTTTAAATGAATTTGGATTGATTTACAAAGTGTGTTGCGTGTTTTTCGCGGGGTGGACTGGAGGGGGTTGGACGGGCGCGGAAGGAGGATGCGGGAGTGGAGGGGTTAGGAGGGCGGGGGTCCACCACGAAAACGACGATTGGGATGGCTGGATGGAAGGGTTCAGACAAGAGTGGCAGACATGCTGGAGCATCGCCAAAGCTTCTCGGGAACGCTGCCACGATCGAGAGAGAGAGAGAGCGAGACGAAGAAAGAGCGAGGGAGCAGAGAGGAAAGGAAAAGCCATGCCTGCAGTGGAGAGACTTGGCAGGGCTTCCCCTCCTTTGTCTGTCTGGCTCAGGGCTGCAGCGCCAGAGGAAATCAAGAAATGTCCAGGCGTTGGTGGTGGATGGGGACAAGCTCTGCCTCGGCTCCGAAAGGACGAGAGACGGGAAAAAGTACTTTCAAACGAAAACTCCGCTTCTGAAAGGGCTATGGAAACCAAAAAACAAAAACAGGCGATTTTCTCTTTTTTGAACGATATCCCGCATTGGAGCCATTGGACGCGACCAGGTTTCAGAGACAAAGTGTAACTCGACCACAATATCCGATAAGTCCACCTGTTATTTGAATGGCAACAAAGTAGCGTATGTAGAATTTTTTACTTTTTCAAATTTTTTTTTTGAAGAGCCAAACGACGTCTCTGAACCGGACAAGGATGGACTTCAAAGAGTCTACAAGTAGCCAGAGGAAGGCCAACCCCGCGGCAAGCAAGAGGTTTGTGTATGGATGCTGGTTGGGAGCTTTGAAACGTCTTTGACCAAATCAATTGGATTATTGTTAAAGTGTTTTGGGGAAAACGGTTTCAGTTTATGTGCGAAATCTTTAATATACGTGTTAAAACGCAGAGAGATGTCTGGTATGTTTGTTTTTGTTTGTTCATGCGATGACTTTTTTCTGGAAACTGACCCGGATGATATGAAGCAGGCCAAGTCGGGCCAGAAGCCTTAACTAAAGAACAAGGCAGGAGTTTCCATATTGTTTCACCTCTTGAATATCTTTTACGCAGTTGACTTGGTTTATATCGAATTGAAGCCTTTGGATTTTAGATTCAGAACTGTGGGAACAGGACAATAGATGGGACTGAAAGTTCATTTTTGACCTCAAGAGTTGACAAAGCAATCTCACCACCAGGTCCATTTAGTAGCTGTTCTGATTACATGTGATAATCACGTCACATGATCTTTATCAGCAGATGGAGTTCGCCCAGTTGCAGCTGAATTGTAGATGTTCAGGTTTCCACTTTAAAGAGGAACTTAACGTCAGGCTGAAAAGCAGTGCTTTGCCGCCATCGCCGTTTGAAAGATTCAAGCCTGTTTCACCTCAGTCCAACACACCTAGCATCACTGACGGGTGTGATGCGGGTGTGGTCGGAAATGAGTTCTGTTGCACCTGTAACCACACCCTAGAGTGATGTCATGGGGTCTTGAGGTACACCTGTGCATCACTGCAGCAAGGTGAAACGTTAAACCACAGAAGGTCAGCAAAAACAAGACTTTCAGGGGGTGTCGTGTTACTCTTTAAGGAGTTCCCTTCCATGTCGGCGAAAAAGTTCCAAGAACTTTCAATCCTTCAGTCAGCAGTTGACAATATGATTTCTCCATAAGTAACCGTTTAGTAGCTCATCTGGAGCTTTTGATTGTAGAGAAATCATAGGATCATAAATAATGGATCCAAAGAATTTATCCATATTTTATCTCCTGAGAGACTGAAACTGACACATTTTTTGAATAGTTTGCAACTTTAAAATGCTTCATTTTTGTCAACAGTCTGGATATCAGACGCACGTTGTTGTTGTTATTTTGTGTGAAAATTAATAATAATAAAAAAAAAACTTTCAACTAGGGCTGAAATCAGCGATTATGAGTGGAATCACGACATTATGGATCTGCAGATGATGTTCGCCATCGATTAATCACTTTGTCCATAAATGGTCCGGAAATGGTAAAAACTGTCCATCTCAAGCTCCCCCCGAGTAGAAGGTGCTTTCTTCAAATCTTTAGCCTCCTTTCAGCCGACCAGCAGTCCAAAACCCAAGCATATTCTGTTTGCTATCATGTACGACGAAGAAAAAGCGCTCTACCTGGTGAGCTACCGTAATCAAACACAAAACAGTTTAAATGCAAAGTAGGTTGTGTCTGAATTAATGCAAATAAAGAGTATATGTCAATTTACAAGGTATTATAATAATGTAATAACTGCAGAATGCTTTACAGTTTGGTCATACTTGAAACACACTCCTCGTTGATTTTAAGAGATTCAGCCAGTGTCAAACTCACAGAGAAGTAACACGAGTTCTGATTGGCCTCGTTGCCCCTCTACCACTTACCTCTACCTGAGCGTGACGGCACGTGTCGTGTCCACGCAGACCGCGCTGCTACCGCCAGCCCTGTCTTCCTACGCTGAGTTTGCCTTTGATAATGGCCATCAATAATAGAATATTTCATTTCACCGAATCTCTATATGACACGTGGTGGCCCAGGCGTAAGATATGTTGTACAAAAGTCATTAGTTACAGGGGGATTCGTGTTTGGGGTCAGTGGTCAATAGCTGAATACTTGTTAGCTGGGAATTACCACTCCTAGTTGACTTATCCCATAACATTTTACTCCACCCCCCCCCCCCAAACCCACACTCACAGATGGGGAAAAGTGAAAACAGAAGCTAAATGAAGAAGTTAATGTCACCCGCATCACAGCTTCATGCAGATGCGTTCAGGCATCCAGCAGCTGGTCTTTTAATTAGCAGGTGTAAATCATCATTATTGCAGCTCGCTGTTGTGGAACGTGTCATTTTTACAGGGAATATTTCCAGGGATCCTTTGCGGTTGACATAAATATCGGGAGGGGTGTTATGCTAATAAGACCGTGATTTCACTTTTTAAAAAACAAAACACCGCACGCCGTGAGCTGAAAGCAGCAGCTCCGTCGAAGCCAAAAAGCCTTTGGCCAGCTGTTTGGACTCTCTCCATATGAACAGCACACGGCAGCTCCAGCTGCAGTTCATGTAACAGTCATTTCACTGAGCTTCAGCTGGGAAAGTAACTGCATTCAAGAGGACGTACGCGTTTCTCTGCTTTGTTTTTGCGCCTCAGAAGCAGGACGTAGACGTACGGTGTTTGTGCTTTTACTTTGATACACAGTGTGAAATTGAACACCCGCTCAGATAAAATATGAATGAATTACTAGATTTATACTTTTGTGGTGGCTCATCAAAATGTTGCATTAAACACGTTGAAGGGCGCGGCATAGATGACATAGTGTTAGGGTTTGGACGGCGAGGTAAGGAGGACCCAGATGCAGACAGTAGTGAGGGATGGAGTCTTTATTGTCTCTTACGCAGCGGTGGACAGGCGAACTCGAAAAAACAGACAGGAAACCAGGAAAACCAAGAAGCACGAGGAGGTAGCGAAAACCACGGAGGGAAAACACTTGGGAAGGCAGGGAAGGCAACACGCAAACATCTTACAACACTGACAATGATCCCACACCGAGACAAGGAAACACATGAACTAAATACACTCAGGGGAGGTGAAGGCAACGAGACACAGGTGCAGGACAAACACAGGTGAACCCACTCAGGGAATCAGGGACAGGAAATAAAATGACTGTAGTGTCCGTTGCAACAGAAGTTATTTGCCTTTTTTTTCCAAGAGAAAACCCAGTGGGTTTTTTCACTAGACCGAGAAAATAACCGGAACGCCGACTGGGCGCCAGACCCGGTCACCCGGCAGCAGTGTTGGACCTCACTGATGCTCTTGTGGCTGAATGGGAGAAAATCCCTGCAGCCAGGTTGAACATCTGGTGGCAAGACTGAAACCGGAAGAGTGGGGCAGCACGTTAACGGCCATGGTTTTGGAATGGCATGTTCAACAAACCTGGTGGAGTGTAACTAAGTAGATTCACGGAAGTACTGTGCTTAAGTACAATTTTGAGTCTTTTCTTTTTAGTGCCACCCTGTACTTCTACTCCACTACATCTCAGAGGGAAATATTTTCTACTTTTTACTTCACTGCACTTATCTGATAGCTTTAGTTATTTTACAAATTGAGATTTTTGCGTAAAAAAACACATGAAGAGCTTATAAAACCGGATGCTTCGATATATATATTAAACTACCCAACCGTTTATTGTGCAGCTGAAACAAAACAAGCATTTTGGCCGTGTCATTATGACAGCTTTTCTCGCTATTTTCAGAATTTCTACAAACCAAACAATCAGGAGATTAATCTATAATGAAAATAACAATTAGTTGCAGCCCGATACTAAATGGTTAAAAATGAGCTCCACCATAACCAACTGCAACAGTAAAATCCTTTCTTTACTTTAATGCATGAGAAATAATAATCCAATGATATAATATATAATAGCATAACAGTCACAGGGGACATTCGTCTTTGACTTTTAATACTTTAAGTGCATTTTCAATGCAGGACAGACTATTTTTAGTAGTAGTACTTTTACTTAAGTAAGGGATCTGAATACTTCCTCCACCACTGTCACACGTGGGTGTCCTGGTGTCCACATACTCGTGGCCGTGTAGTTTGTCGGATACACAGATCAGGTGAAGCTGGTGTTGTAAACCTGTATCAGTCTGTCCATCACATCTCTCGTACCTGTGAAGCGACCGTGCAGCGTAATCAGGTTCAGGCTGACCCTCCTCACTCCGCGTACCTCTTCTCACGGCCGTTACCACGACAACACCGAGAGATTCCAGCGAATGGATGCGCGTTTGTGCGTGATCCCCATCAGCAGAGCTCTTTGTTGTTTAAACAGTGGCCTGATAACCTTGACGGGCAAAATGGCGGGCGTTGAGGGGAGAATGTGAGCGACATAACAGATGAGGTGGACCTGAAAGATCAACGTAGAAAAGATGAAGAGAGAGAGAGAGAGAGGGATGGAAAGATTGCGGGAAAGAGAAACAACGACGAGACTGATGCCGGGAGGTTAACTGTGTTGTCACTTAGATATTCAGCGGGAAATTTAGTTTTCTCTGATTCGATCACTGAAGACACAAGATAAACATAGGTGTAAAAAAAAAAGGGGTATTTGACTGATGCGTCAGATGTTTGGACCAATCAGAAGAGAAGTGGTCATGGAGAGGGAGGCAGATGAGGTACTTAAATATCCCATTAGAAGTAAAAGTCCTGAATTCAAAATGTTACTTAAGTCAAAGTACAGACGTATTATCAGTAAAGTGTACTGAAAGTATCAAAAACAAAAGTACTCATTATGCAGAATGGCTCCTTTTAGCAGTGTTATATTATTATAGAATATTTTGTAACTGGTGTGAGTGAAGAGGATGCAGAGGACAGGGTTAGATGGAGGCGCATGATTCGCTGTGGCGACCCCTGAAAGGGAGCAGCCGAAAGGAAAAGAAGAAGAGTGTTTGTCAGCTTGTCAGCGGAGTTTTCCTGCCCCCTGATGGTCTAAAAATAGATTAATCAAGACTCCTGCTGCAGTTCAAATCTACACAAAAGAACATTTATTTGATTATTTTAATTCAAAACTGCCTTGTGATTCTTTTTGTTTTTTTTTAAAGAAGTAAATGACACTAACTGGCCAATATCTGATAGTTAATCGAAGCCCATTTTGCAGAAGACAGGAAGTCTGACCTCTTGGTGTCTCCCCCTGACTTTCTGATTCTGATTGGCTGAATTAACTCTGCAGCTGAGAGTGGCAACGAATGGCTTTCGCTCTGACGCGCATCTGTCTTTTAGTTCAGTTGAGTTAATTCTTCATTTGACGGGGGCCGTGTGCAAACACATTAGTCTAACGAAAGAAGAGATGCTTTGCACCAGATTTAGCTGTAGCTAATTAACTTCTGCAGTTTTCTCTCACGCTCACTTAAACCACAGCTCCCTTCCACGTCAACGCTTGCAGCCTTTTACCGCTAAACATAGCAGCGCTTACGTGCTGGCCAGAAGCCCACTTTCACTCCGCATCGTGTAGCCGTAGTCCTAGCATTAAACGCGGGAGCCATTTGTTTTTTCGTTTGCAAGGGGAGGAGATGATAAATGCACACAGTGTGATGAAGGGCAGCCTTCTCAACACATCCTAAATGTATTGATGTTAATAAAAGCTTGTATACGTGTTGCAGTAAACAACCACTCCCCTCATTTATCAAATATGACTAATCTTGTGTTTCAAATGCCTCGTGAGATTTATAACTCTATCAGTCGACGTCAACAATTTCCACTGCATAGACTTACAGTACAATATGTGTGAATGCAAAAAGTCAGTACTTTATGTTATAAAGTGATTTATATATATATATTTATATATAAAGATGCACCCAGCAATTTTACAGATTCCATGTCTGAAAGGGTCTAATCAGTCCACCATCTTTAAAGTGCAAAGTGCATTAAGATGTATTTTCTGCACCCCACCATTCTACACCACATCTCACATCTACTAATGGCTCGGAGCGATCGATCGACTCAAACCCTCACGCACGCACACACACACACACACACACATACACACACGCACACAAAACAGCAGCCTGTGGTGACTTAAGAACCCCAACCACCACTCTAATTACACACGTAGCTGTCAATCAAGTGTTTCAGAGGTTCAGAGAGGATGAAGAAAAGGCGCACAAACCAAGAAACATACCTTTTCTAATACATTCATACGGTGTCGCACAGGCTATGATTTAATATTATTACGGCATGTGCACTATGTGACCAGAAAAATAGAAACCCTGTATCAGGGTTTCACGCTGTGTTTTCTGGCTGCCGCTTCGCCTTCGCAAACATTGATCTTGAGGGTAAAAGAGGAAATGTGGTAGCACTGTTATGGCCTGATAGTTTCCGAATAATGTCCACATTTCTCACAAAGAACCATGTAATTTAGTACTAATTAAAGGGAAAATGTAGACAGTGTTCAATTAATTCCAATTAATTTCTAGTGTGAGTTCTTTCCAGGAAATGATTTATTCTGAAATTATTGACCCGCACAATAAAGCGTTACCTAGATGGGCTATTTGTGACAGCAAATGCCACATTATTAATGAGAGAGGATAAATTGTTTAGGCTGTTTTCTAGTAACTAAGCTGAACACAAGACAAGCTGCTTCAGGATCTGGCTCAAAAGATGAGATGTTATAGAGGTCTATTGCAATGTGGGGGGGTGTGTGGGTGTGTGTGGGGGGGTGGGGGGTGGAAAACCTTAAAAATGTATCTCATCAACAATCAGGATGCGCAACTAAAAACTCTCTGCAAAAGCAGCACTGCTGGTCAAGTTAGTTTGAAGTAGAGGTCTTTAAGGGGCCAGAGTTTTGGATGTAATTCATTTTCAAAAAAGAAACCCAATCTGTAAAGCCCCGACCCAAACAGATAGTCCTAGTTTGAACTTTTCTAATCACCAGGCGGACATGTGTTTTACGTAAAGCATAAAAGCATTGAGTTGAAGATAAATAGTTGGATAGATAGTGACCAGCTAAACTGGTATTTAAATGTCAGCTTAATGCCTCTCTGCTGAATAATTTCCTGGGGGAAACTCTGCCCGCCACAGTGTAAACCTGTCCAATACAACTGCTAGAGGTCCGGTTATTGTTTAGACGTTCGAGGCTCGAGTTTAGTCCACCCCATTCACAAACGTGGGGAAGCATCTGCTCAACAGCCACCTTGGCTATTGTGTCTGAAGCCCATGAAAGCAGGTTGTTTTTCTAACAAACGCTTAACTTATTTATAAAAATGCAATCGTTTAAGCAAGTACTCGGCTTCCTTGACATGTCCTGTGTGTTTGCGAGACGAGCACAGAAGGCTGTCAGCAGCAGAACAATGAGGATAAACACTGATGGCTGTAATGACGGGCAGTAATAAAAACAACGATGGCAATCAGAGGAGCTGATTGAGAGTCTCTGATGGCGGGAGAGAGAAACGCTGTAGCAGGGAGAAATAAATGGAAAGGGAGACATGGGCGGAGGAGGGAGGATGCTAAGAAAGGGGGAGCAGGAGGAAGATGAAGAGACCAGGCAATCAGAGAGACACAGGAGGAGGAGAGGGTGGGGGGAGGTTACTTTGTAGATTTAATTGCAGAGCAGTTGAGGTAATCTTTTGTGTGTGTGTGTGTGTGTGTGTGTGTGTGTGTGTGTGTGTGTGTGTGTAGACTCTCCAATATCCCTTAGCCAGACATTCGCTGCAGCGTGTCATTTATCACTGTCAGGTCTGGAGCTCCAGGGGGAGGACGTCCAGGCCATGTTGTAGCTCCCCTCCAGGGCCGGGGCAGCGTTGTAAAGCCCGGGTCTGGTGTCTTGGTTTTTTTAGAAGGCAAGCAGCAAGACTCCTCACAAACACTTTAGGCGTGTGAAACACACCAACCCCAGTCCTGGCTCAATTACACCAGCTCCCCACCCGTTACAAAATTTAAATTTACGATTTTTACTGGTTACTTTAAAATCCCAACATGGGCTGGCTCCGAGACCCCTCGCATCAGAAAATCAAATGCTGTCAAAAGTTCCACGGTCCAGGGTCAAAACCAAAGGGGACCACGCTTTTACTCTTTTTAGCTCCAGTGCTGTGCAACAGACCTCAGATCAGCTGAGGCAGTGCCAGAACTTACCTGCACAGACTGGGCTTCGTATAATATTTTTATGCCTAACTAGATGTTTTAATTTTGTCTTGTTTTATCTGTCTATGTTTAACTATTTGCTCGCTTTGTTTAATGCTGTTTTTTAATACTTCGACGGCTGCACCATATTGTGAATCAAATCTTAGCATGGATATTTTTAGCCGGGCCAGCAACGGCAGTGCCGGTTGGTCCACCACTTCGGTTCAGCCTGAAAAACCTTCACAACCATTGGATGGATCGCCATGAAGTGTGGCGCAGACATTCATGTTCCCCTTTAGGATGAATTGTAATAACTTTGCTGATCCCTCGACTTTTCATCCGACGCCATCAGCAGGTCGAAATTTCCGTTTGTCCAGTACTTTGCATCGTGGCCAAATACCTGCAAAACCTAAAACCAGAATTTACAAATGGACAAGGATCAACTGAACGCCGCGGCCTGCAAAGATTACATCAGCTGTGTTCTCCAAAGTCAGACCCATGGGAAAAGCTGCGTTTCCGACAGCCTCTGAAGTAGGATTTATGAGTCAATCACACAAACACACAGATGTCCACCAGCTGAACTGTGTGTGCAGGTGAAAACTATGTAACATGGAAACACTTATGGAAAACTTGTCATTGAGAGAATGTTAGCATGCTGACGTTAGCATTTATTAGAATTGCAGATATATACACACTATAGCAGTATATAGCAGCAGTTACAGCGAGGAAAATAAGTATTTGAACACCCTGCTATTTTGCAAGTTCTCCCACTTGGAAATCATGGAGGGGTCGGTCTGAAATTGTCATCGTAGGTGCATATCCACTGTGAGAGACATAATCTAAAAGAAAAAAAATAAATCCAGAAATCACAATATATATTTGTATGATACAGCTGCAAATAAGTATTTGAACACCTGAGAAAATCAATGCTAATATTTGGTACAGTAGCCTTTGTTTGCAATTACAGAGGTCAAACGCTTCCTGTAGTTTTTCACCAGGTTTGCACACACTCCAGGAGGGATTCTGGCCCACTCCTCCACACAGATCTTCTCTAGATCTGTCAGGTTTCTGGCCTGTCGCTGAGAAACACGGAGTTTGAGCTAAGATTCTCTATTGGGTTTAGGTCTGGAGACTGGCTAGGCCACGCCAGAACCTTGATATGCTTCTTACAGAGCCACTCCTTGGTTATCCTGGCGGTGTGCTGCGGGTCATTGTCATGTTGGAAGACCCAGCCTCGACCCATCTTCAATGCGCTAACTGAGGGAAGGAGGTTGTTCCCCAAAATCTCACATTACATGGCCCCGGTCATCCTCTCCTTAATACAGTGCAGTCGCCCTGTCCCATGTGCAGAAAAACACCCCCCCAAAGCATGATGGTACCACCCCCATGCTTCACAGTAGCGATGGTGTTCTTGGGATGGTACTCATCATTCTTCTTCCTCCAAACAAGTTTAGTGGAATAATGACCAAAAAGTTCTATTTTGGTCTCATCTGACCCCGTTGACTTTCTCCCATGACTCCTCTGGATCATCCAAATGGTCATTGGCCAACTTAAGACGGGCCTGGACATGTGCTGGTTTAAGCAGGGGAACCTTCCGTGCCATGCATGATTTCAAACCATGACGACTTAGTGTATTACCAATAGTAACCTTGGAAACGGTGGTCCCAGCTCCTTTCAGGTCATTGACCAGCTCCTCCCGTGTAGTTCTGGGCTGATTTCTCAACTTTCGTAGGATCATTGAGAGCCCACGAGGTGAGATCTTGCATGGAGCCCCAGTCCGAGAGAGACTGACAGTCATGTTTAGCTTCTTCCATTTTCTAATGACTGCTCCAACAGTGGACCTTTTTTCACCAAGCTGCTTGTAAATTTCCCGTAGCCCTTTCCAGCCTTGTGGAGGTGTACAATTTTGTCTCTAGTGTCTTTGGACAGCTCTTTGGTCTTGGCCATGTTAGTAGTTGGATTCTTAATGATTGTATGGGGTGGACAGGTGTCTTTATGCAGCTAACGACTTCAAACAGGTGCATCTAAATTAGGATAATACATGGAGTGGAGGTGGACATTTTAAATGCAGACTAACAGGTGTTTGAGGGTCAGAATTCTAGCTGATAGGCAGGTGTTCAAATACTTATTTTCCTCACTGTGTAGTTGAAAAAATAATCTTAACTCAAGACCCACTTAACTAGATTTTTCTGGGGCTTTCAGTTGCATTTTATCAGTGGATGGAGTTTGCTCATTTGTCATGTTTTGCTGTGTGATCTGATTTGCTACTAAAGGGTTTCCAGTTTATTGTATGATCAATTAGCTGATGGACGGAAAATAATTTGGAAGACATTTGGATAACCGATTTAAGCTAAGAGTAATTTAAAGAGTCATTCTCGGAAATTTGCATGAGCCTTTTTTGACCATTTCTAAAAAGGTTACCAACAGATGAGCTGGTAATGAAAGTAATCACGATGCGTTTCGGCCAGTTGTCCGTCGTACACGCGTCTGATGGAACCGATACGGCCCTATTTTAATCAGTACAGCTGTCACCACAGGCATCATAACGGCTCGCGTTGTGCTCCCGCTGTATTTACTCGCATTTTTGTGCTTCATGTTTCTTCTGTTTTACGTGCGTAACTACAGTGACTGTGTATTTGACCCTGAACGCTGCCAAAACGCGGGTGACCTACACTGAATACTGTGCCTGAACGCCTCCGCGTAATGGCAGCGTCCCTGTTTTGAGTTGGGCCAGGGACCTTAATGGGACATCGCTCCTCTCTCTCTCCCCTCATTTCCTGCGGACTCTCTGCTGTCAGCCATCTAAACAGAGGCAGAAAGAAAGTAAGCATTAGTTGTAGCTCTATTCCAGTTCCAGTGTTGATATGCAAATCTTCATAATGTAAAATTGGAGTCTGTTCTTGCTGCAGTCGTAACGGTTTTTTATTGAGCTTCAGAGTGGAAGGAAAACAAGTGAAGAAAGAACAAAAAAAGAATGTGGAGCTACGGAGCCTGACTCGGCATTTTGTTCACCGTTGGCTCTGAGTGCAGGGTGACGTAAACATACTTTGTCTTGTGGTTTATCTTGGATTGGCAAAATGTAGTGAAACTCACCTCTGTCTTTACAGAATCATTTATCCACCGTTAGTAGTGTGATGCAAATTCATGGACTTGAAATCCTCTTTACAACAACAAATTCCCTGCTGACCTGTTTTATTTTAGCTTTAACTTTCATATTTTATCATTCTCTCGTTCGTTATCTGCGCTATCTGAGTGTATCGAGTGCTGATTGGCTGACTCTGGAGCAGCTCTGCCTGTCTTCACACACGTAGGCCTGAGCCGAAATAGAGCAGCACTAATGGAGTGTGTGTGTGTGTGTGTGTGTGTGTGTGTGTGTGTGTGTGTGTGTGCGCGCGCGCCACAGATGTCGCCATGGATAAAGGCCTGTTCTGTGATCGGGCTTATTATTGTGACAGGATTTAGGGAGCTGTAGAAGAGACCGGGGGGGCAGGCTGGTTACTCACGCGCACGCACACACACACACACACACACACAATTTGTACCTAAACTGAAGTGGCTAGCTGTTTGATGTGAAGTGTCCTGAAGTGCTTTCTAACCTCTTTCACTGCTTTTTACTGCCAAATACAAGAAGATTAGTTGCCAGTACAAACAGTGCGAATCTGGCTTTTATTTTTAAATAGCTGAAATAAAAATCAATCTGCTCACGGAAACAAGACGTGGAACGAAAACAACCTGCAATCTTTTGTTCCTCTATTTAAATGACAACAGAAGTGGCAGTTGTGCAGCGTGTCAGAAACAAGATATTTTGTGTATTTTTATGGCGATGCCCATCCTCAAAATTTGTGTTACTTCACTCTGCTTGCAGCGCTAATGCAAGGTTAAGCAATGCTGTGAAAGCACAACAAACCCGTAGTCTTGAGTCTCACACACACACACACGCACACACACACACACACACACACACACACACGTACTGTTGCATTCGACCTCACACAAGAATATGAATTCATTTAATCAACAAGAAGCGTTGTTATCGTTCCCAGTTAGATAAAGGCGACCACGAGAAACAGGCATTTCAAAGGAGTGCTGCATGAAATAATTACTCTCCAGAAAATGCCTCAGTATATACAGAGTGTGTGTGTGTTTGTGTGTGTGTGTGTGTGTGTGTGTGTCAAGGAAAAGATAACTGTAGAATATTAATGAATGCTTTTGAAAAGGTATTCTTTTTCCTTCCTGTGTTTGGGAAATTATTTATCGCTCGTCTTAGCCCCATGTGGTTATTAAGCTGTTTTTATGTTATAGTGTATTTACTTTATTTACTAGGTGCTGCTCTGGCCAGTGAAAGGCAAAAACGTGCGTCAGGGAGAGCTTGCAAGCAGAAATGCGGAAAATGCACAGGCAAAGGGCCCAGGGGAAACACTCACGCCCAACCACCTCAACGACCCGACGGTGGTTCCCGGAGTGAGTTTTGATTCACAGGAGCGGTGCTTGTGGCACTTGTGGTCGTGTGGCTTGGTGGCAGAGCGGTCGGCTGCCAATCGGAAGGTCGGCGGTTCGATCCCCTAGCCATGCGTCAAAGTACCCTTGAGGAAGATACTGAACCCCAAAATGCTCCCGAAATTGCGCCTTCGGTTTGTGAATGTTCTCGTATGTAAGTTGCTCTGGATAAAAGCGTCTGCTAAATGTAAATGTGTTCACGGCCGGACGCCAGCGAAAGATCCCGTCCTCGTGGCGGCAGTAGCGACTGTTGAGGTTGGTCTGGGTTCCTGCACAGCGTGGGTGCAACACGCGATAGGGTGAACCTCTGGAGCTTAACATCCTCCTGGTGGGCAGCCCCACGACACGGGCAGAGACGCTGTGCCGAGATGGCGAGTTTTACATTTCTGGTTGCGCGTGGTTCAAACAAACGACATAGTGAACTTTAGATGTGTTGATGAGGTGGATTTTTGACACAGCCAGACACTAGCTGTGTCCCTCTGCTTCCAGTCTTCATGCTAAAATAAGCTAATCACCTCCCGGTTCTAGCTCCATCCTCGATGCACAGATGTGAGAGTGGTATCGATCTTCTCGTTTAACTCTCATATAGAAAGTGAATAAGTGTGTTTGCCAAAGTGTACATTTGTGTTGGGCCTGCTATCTGGGCTTCATTTGACTCAAAATATGGAATACAAACATGCTTTGTATCATTATACTCTCAACAAAATGAACTTTTCCTCTTTGCAGTCACATCCTGCGTATTAATGTGCATGCGTGTTGGATTTAAAAGCCCAGTGAGATTGATACACCGGCTACAAATAAAACAACAGTTGTTTTTCCCCCGTGCAGCACCAGGTGAGTAGCCAAACCCACAAATCCTGCTCAGGAATTGTGAAAATGCTCGCAAAACCTCCCCAAAAAACCCAGTTCAAATCGCAGCATGCCACTGATTTGCTAATGCAGAACATATGCAAACTCAAAAATTGAATGCTGGGAATGTATAAACAATTGAGCCTTTTTGCCGAGCCAGAACCGAACATCAGGTCTTGATGTGCAGGAAAGCTATAGAGCAAGTTTTTACAACTTAAATAACCTTTTCTCAATTATCCGTGATTAAATGAGTGCCGGCCCCGTTATAACAAGTGCAAATTCACTAGTTAATCTCGTGGTTTCTTCAGCTCTTATTCGGATCTTCGCAGAAATAACTGTACAGGTGTGTGTGTCTGCATCCCATGGTGGTATCAACAGTTAATATCTAAGAAAGGTGTGTACGTTTCAGAGCTTATATGCGTTTGGAGGTACAGTAGGAAATATGTGACAGACAGCTGAGCTGCATCTTCGGCTTCCAGCTTTTGTTTTATTCTTAATCATGCTCTCAATGCACACGCATGTGTTTAGAAACACACACACACACAGAGCTGTTAGACTCATTAGTATTCTGTCTGGACTTATTTTCTTTCCCCACTGACATTTACATTTAAATTGTTTATCACTCTGTGTGTGTGTGTGTGTGTGTGTGTGTGTGTGTGTGCGTGCGTGTGTGTGTGTGTGCGCGCGCGCCAGTAATGAACATGCCTTCGCTGGTCCCTGAAGGCAGCCATTACTAACGCACACAGAGGAAAATGTGGAAGGAGGAGGAAGAGTATCTGTACCAGTATTAAGATGCAGGATCTTACATTCATTGGAAATCATGGCGATGTACAAGGCTGATGCTTCATGGAGTGAGGCC
This sequence comes from Coreoperca whiteheadi, assembly GCA_011952105.1. NCBI lineage: Eukaryota > Metazoa > Chordata > Actinopteri > Centrarchiformes > Sinipercidae > Coreoperca > Coreoperca whiteheadi. Next base: position 23,388,976 of record CM022481.1, on the reverse strand, counting down.
TAGTTTGTGCTGATTTTCAGTAGCTTTAAATTCGATCGGTTTCCTGCAAAAAAAAAGGAATTCCAGGTCATTAGTGTGAATTTTAGTCGGAAATATTACTACTCAAATGAAAGACAGGATTCTCTAATATTCTCAAACGCCTCTTAGCCTCAGACTGTACTCTCTCTCTTTTATTTGGCCGAACAGGCATTTGCTTGTTAGGCAAATGGCTGACATGACAAAGGGCCATGGTGCTGTATATAAAGGCACAAATGTGATGACATCATACTGATGTTACGGTCAACCAATCAAGCAAAACAATTTTCAAGAAGACACCCAATATATGGTAAAGAACCAAAAAGTTGCTCCCACATTTATCATAGAAATTGCACAAAATGATACATGGAAAATAAAATGCATCGAAAATCTCTACAGCATATTTCAGCAATGCTATTAATATATTGTTGCTATTAGCATTGTCTTATATAATGTATTAATATATATTTTTTTATTCTTATGTATATTATTATTATAATATGTATTAGTTTTAATTTAAGTGCATTGTTCTGTTTTGTTTTTAGTGTATCTACTGTTTGCAGCTGTCGTCCTCTGCCCATTTTTCATCTCTTGGGAAGCACAATGTATTACATCTATGTGTATGAAACATGCTATATAAATAAAGTTTCATTGCAGCATTAGGCTAATTTAGTATTTCTTTTTTAACCAAAGCAAACGGGATGACTCTTTCGCCTTCAATGCAGCGAGCTGTTTTGCTGCCGTGTACAGCAGGAGTACTGTGCGACGATGACAGCGGGACTGTAAAGGGACTGGAGGTGAGGAGGCGCAGTCGTTTCCTTCCCAACACCAAGTCACGCTAGGAGATGGCTGCTCCAAGCCTTCCTCCCTCCGAATAAAGAGGAAGATGATTCTGTCAGTCTGTCAGACAATCGTACTGACGCTCGCTGGTTTTCAGCAGGATGAAAGGCTGCTCGTGTAATCAGACAAACAAGGACGACTCGGAGAGATTCAGATCGTGTGTGTGTGTGTGTGTGTGTGTGTGTGTGTGTGTGTGTGTTTGGAGGGCTGCTGATTGGTTGGCAGTATCCATCTGGCTGCTTTTGTCTATAGGCATGCTGCCCCACACAACAATTATGCTTCCATGCATGAAGTCTACGTGTGTGTTTGTGTGTGTGTGTAAAGAAGGGGGAGGGTGTAAGGAGGAGGCGGGGGGGGATCCAGATGTTGGGTTCAGTCTCTTTTTACCCCGTCCCATTTATTTTAATCCATCTCCCTCCCCCACAGCATTGTACACACACACACACACACACACACACACACACACACAGCCTCCAGCTCAGCCAGGTGGCTGTGTGGCCTCAAATGGGTCCTCATGCACTTCTGGCTCTAAGTTGATTGGAGTGAATGCAGCTCGTATGAAATTAAGCAGAGCTGCTCGTCGCTGTTTAAGTGGGTCACTGTGTGTGTGTGTGTGTGTGTTGGTGTGTGAGGGTGCCTCAGGTGAGTTCAGTGCTGTATTTTTTTGTTTTCTGGTGGTGGAGGCTTATGAAAAACATTTTTATTTTTATTTTATTTAAAATATGTTGTACATAATGGCGAGCTGTTTGGAAACCATCATGATGGGAGGACTTTGCTGTCCACTGTGTAAAACCTACCGAGAGGTTTGAAAGGGATAGTAGAGAGAGAAATCAGATCCTGAGCAGCCTCGATGCCGGGTCAGAAGATTCTCCACTGATGAAAGGTGGGAAAGCTGAACTTTTTTAAGCAATTTATACAATTTAAACAGAAATACAAAATATTGGCGGCCAGTTCCAGTCCTACTAAAGCCTCAATTAGTATCAGTAAGAGGTAGACAACAATCTTAGCTTGCTGCCTTGCTGTCTACTTCCGACCCATTGAGTGACAGGACTGAAGACACAGTAATCAAAAAGACATTTCCCTCACGTTCTCCATTCTTCAGTCAGTTTGTAGTCATTAGTGAAGCTCAGGTGCCCCCCCCCCCCTTTATTTTAATGTTCATAACCTCTCAATCCGTCTCTCTTTCTCACTTTCCCATGCAGCCAAACATGATGTGAACGGCAACAGGACTGTCCCACCTTTCCCAGAGGGGACCGAGATGGCAATATTTGGTAAGTGGTCAATAAACATCCCAGGAAATGAAGGCAGTGTTGCAAGTGCCGGTATGACCTAAAATGTATTTCACGGTTTATTTAGTGTATTGCACGATGTACCTAATACCACAGTCTTGCTTATTTATCTCGTTATCTCCAAAGCATGTGATTTAAATGCATTCTGGGTCCAAGGCAGGACCTGACTATATGTCGCCTGGAGTTTAGTTTCTGATCGGTTAACTATTAACCTACTACTCTATTCTGTTAATATATTGTACATTATGAGTATTTTAAGCCATCTCCTTTAACAGTCTGGATGAGTAAATGTCTTTACAGGGTGCACAATCTTATCAAATCGTATAATGAGAACCTAATCAGTGACTAAGCCACAATATTTCTACTTGGTTTGTTGATTTTTACTCCACTGCTGGAGCAGCTTTTATCAGAACACATTCTGAAACGTTCATCAGTACTCATCGACATGTTTCCTGCCGATCGACTTACTGATTAATTGACTGATCGCTGCGGCTCTAAAGCTAAGTAAATACCCACCCAGCTGTGATACCGTGGTGTGATCAGGCCTTTTCTGTCTCGCTTCTTGAAGGTATGGGTTGTTTCTGGGGAGCGGAGAGGAAGTTTTGGAGACAAAACGGGGTTTATTCCACCCAAGTGGGCTACGCGGGAGGATACACACCTGACGCCACCTACAAGGACGTCTGCACGGGTAGCTTCTGCACACCGACACACACACACACACACACACACACACACACACACACTCAAACACAGTACACTGGGCAGTGTGTTCTCTACTGAGAGTCAATAGATTGTGGAAAACAAGACACACATAAACAGTGAATAATTTCCCCCGGGTCCTATTATACTGGGACATGGATAAGGGTGCTATTGATGCCTAACCACTCTGTGAGTGTGTGTGTGTGTGTGTGTGTGTGTGTGTGTGTGTGTGTGTATTTCTGTGTGATGCGGGTCCAGACCTCCCAGTGATTCCTCCAGCCAGCCAGTACAGAGTGAATCCATCATTAGACCTGCATCACCACCTGTCTCTCGTTTTCTCTCTAATTTAGTTTTATTCTTCGAAGCACTTTGTAAAACTCAAACGAATAATGGTCAACAGTCACGTCAGCGTAGCGCTGAACAGATGAGGTGATTCATTGATATTTTCTGCCCTCACTGTGCATGTTGGTGCACAGCGCTACAGCGAAATAACACGCTCCCAATAAAGGTTGAAGATAGGAGTTGGCTGTTGTAGTTTTTACTGGCAGCAATTGTGAAACTGTGAAAACACTGAAGGTGATAAAAAACAGAAAAAGATCCATCCATCCATCCATCTTCTTCCGCTTATCCGGGGCCGGGTCGCGGGGGCAGCAGTCTGAGCAGAGACACCCAGACTTCCCTCTCCCCAGACACTTCCTCCAGCTCTTCCGGGGGAATACAGAGGCGTTCCCAGGCCAGCCGAGAGACATAGTCCCTCCAGCGTGTCCTAGGTCTTCCCCGGGGCCTCCTCCCGGTTGGACATGCCCGGAACACCTCCCCAGGAAGGCGTCCAGGAGGCATCCGGAACAGATGCCCGAGCCACCTCAGCTGACTCCTCTCGATGTGGAGGAGCAGCGGCTCTACTCTGAGCTCCTCCCGAGTGACCGAGCTCCTCACCCTATCTCTAAGGGAGTACCCAGCCGCCCTGCGGAGGAAACTCATTTCTGCCGCCTGTATCCGGGATCTTGTCCTTTCGGTCGTGACCCAAAGCTCATGACCACAGGTGAGAGTAGGAACGTAGATCGACTGGTAAATAGAGAGCTTTGCCTTGCAGCTCAGCTCCTTCTTCACCACGACAGACCGGTACATCGACCGCATCACTGCGGAGGATGCACCGATCCGCCTGTCAATCTCCCGCTCCGTCCTTCCCTCACTCGTGAACAAGACCCCAAGATAATTAAACTCCTTCACTTCAGGCAGGAGCTCTCCACCAACCTGACAACAGAAAAAGATGAGATGCTAGATGCTATAAACAAGAGTTGGACCAAAGGTATTGTAACAAGACTAAACGTCTGCAGCCATGCTAGCTGCCTTGTGAAGCTTTTCTAAGGCACAGTAATAATGAGGTTTAGCAGGTATACTGTTTACCATGTTCACCATCTTAGTTTAGCATATTAGCATGCCAAACTGTGTTAATTAGCATCAAACACAAAGTACAGCTGATCGTCTTACAGGGATTTGTAGTCGTAAAACAAAGTATTGGAAAAATTTGAATTTCATTTAATTAATTAAATCTCTAAAAAAATAAATAAAAGCAATTCATACCTAGGGGGACATGAATGTGTGCACCAAATGTCATGGCAATCCATCCGATAGTTGTCAAGACATGTCACTTAAAACTACAAATGTTAACCTCATGGTGGCGCTACAGGAAAAGTGAGGGGATCACCAGAGTCAGTCGGGTTCATGCTCTGCGGCCCACGAACGCCAAATTTCATGGCCATCCGTTCAGTAGTTGTTGAGCTCGAGAGTCTCTCGTGACTCTTGTGATTTATAGGCTAAATGATTAGCTGATTAATTGACAAATATTGTAGAGATACTTGTTCGTTGCAGTCCTATATATTATCCAGGAAGCATCCGGTGGGCCAGTTTTCCTGCATTTCTCTTGCATGCCAGATTTGGAAAATCTGGGTAAAATAACCACGCAAATACGTTTGAAATGCTTGAGAACACAGGCTGAGTGCGTGATTTATCGGTTATGGAGTATTTTCAGCAGAGGAGGAACAGTTCGTTATCCAACTCCCCTCTAATGTTCCCCACATTCGGTCCCTTCATCTTTAATCGTAATAAGACCAACAGTCTGTAGTTCTACATTTCATATTGAAATACATCTGTATACTGCAAACATTTTATAATATGCGTACTTTCCAACACACATGCATTCTGAATGTCCTGTGAATGGCAACTGCTGTAATACACATTTGGTTTTCATCCTATTCCTACGCTCCTATATCACTTAATGTGGCTAAACTAGCCTGCTGACGAAGATAAGGTTCAAGCACTAACCTGTCTGCTCGCACTCTTTCTAAAACAAAAGCGTAGATTTGAACCTGGTTTGAACTGCTGGATGTGTGTTTTTTAATTAGCACAGCATCTTGGCAGAGCCCTGAAAACTTCGGGAGAGAGAGCGAGAGGCAACCCAAGAGTGATCTGCATATTCAGTGTTGGTTAAATATTTACAGTCAGATCAGCGTTGGTTCGAAATGTGCTGATTAAATTTGCATGTTCTTTTCTTTTTGGAAAAAAACTAATCTACCTGTATTACTAGGTATAAAAACACTCCAACGCGCTAATTATGTTTCTTTTAGCAGTTCTTGTGTCTGTCTCTCTTGCTCACTGTGTTACATCCTTTTATTTGTTTTCAAAGCCATCTTCATCCTACAATCAAAGACATATACTGCAGGTTTATTTTTTACTCTTAATAGCTGAAAAAAGTACAATGGTGGTGGTAACGTTGGCCCACATTGGGGTTGCACATTTAAACACAGGGATCCTTTTCACTAGGTCACTAGCCTGAAACAGAGGAATGAATTAATAAAGTAAACCAATTGATCCTTCTTTTAACAAACAGAATCTCATATAAATGCAGTGCGAAACAATCCGTTAGACACTCAAACAACTCCATGAAATATGAACCAAATAATATGAGCTTATAAGTGAAGAGTTGTTATTTTAAGTTACATAGGTTGTTTCTTTGTGCACGACTCTGACAGGCCTGAAGGGAAAGGAGTTTTTATTACTTCCTTAGGAGTGTCTAGCCAGTAGTGGCAGTCTACGGGAAGTTGGCTGTGGTGGTTAAAGGAAAAACTAAGGCTGGAGACGTGTGATTTAATAATAGCTGTGTGCTGAAATGCTCCGCTGCTGGCATTAGGGCTGGGTCCTGAGACTCAATACTTTTTTGGTGCTGCCCTAAATGTGTCCATAGCAATAAAAACGGACATACACCGAAAGCGTGTTCTTCTGTTACTCATGCTTTAGTTCAACTGTAATTTATTTAGACCAAGTTCTTTTATGGCTGGTTACGGCAACAGTGTTTGGAAGTTTGGCTTCTGTTGTTAAAGCTGCAATAAGAAACATATTTTTTTTGTCTCAGCAATGGATTAAATGACTACGTGTGATGTGAAAGGGACCGCTTGTATTGACGGATCCACAGAGAATTATCACCGACAATGATATCAATGTTGTGTTAACAGCTTGCTTCACTGCCATAAAAAAGGTTTTAAATGAACAAAAGAGTTTTCTGAGCAAGGCAGCAAGAAAAGTATTGTTTGGTATCAGTGCAGAAACCCATCACCGGTTTAGATATTTTAATTCGTTAAATATTCAAATTTCTTTTTAACTTTATCTATCAACAAGTAGTCAAATTATTTTATTACGGTTCCTTAAAATGTACTCAAGAAAAAGTCTTCATTGTTTATGTTTTTCGATAACTCCCTTCCCGTATACTCAACATTTGCTGGGCATTTGTGGCCTCATTGATAAGCGACACACCGTCATTTGTTGGAATAGTGACATAATGAGAGTGTATAATAATTTTACAGTTAAATGTACATTATGGACGACGACAGCCTTCTCTGCAGCTTCATTTTCTGTTCAGGTTCCAACCACTACTTTATTTCCCGTCGTGTCCAAGATGAATTTATTCCTGCGAGATTGGCCTGGCGAGGCATTAATTTAATATCGACCGCTGCTTTGTCTCCGTTCGCCAATATCTACTGTAGGAATCCATAGCTCCTGATATTAAAAAAGTAATAAGACACAGAGAGCGAGATAGGAGTGGCGGTAGAATGAGGGACGGGAGGAAGATGAGGTGCAGCGTAATGGGTCACGCTCATTACCAACACCAGCTGCTATCTGTCTGTCTGCAGGAGTGATCGTTTGTTATGGTTGAGCATTATAATCAGCTTTGGACTAATATGGACTTTTCAAGGACTTTACCTGCATTTTGGCTTTTCAGGTGTAACTTTTAAAAAAAATTTTTTTTTAGAACATTTCTAAAAGCTTGACAGTTAAGTTTTGGCCTTGAAAAAAGCAGCTGACAACACAGTCTCAACCCAAGCTTTTAGTCGGGTCACACAGTCTTCATCAGCAGATGGAGCGGCTCAATTGTGATGCAACTGTAGTTGTTCTAACGAGAGACCGTGTGTGTGTGTGTGTGTGTGTGTGCGTATTTATATATAAAAAATGTTTTTTTTCTTTATGGTCTATGGTCCAAACTTTCCATTATTCTGAGCACTTTCAGGACTTCGTGTCCATGTTGGCTTGAAGGTTCAGCTTGACAGTTTCTTCTTGACCTTGGACGCAGGGGTGGACGGAGCAGTCTCAGCTCAAGGTCCACTTACTCGCTTCGTTCAGGAGCTTTTCGACCATTAGGACTTACGGTTCTTCTAGGCCTTCTCAACCTAGAAGTCCCAAAATTATTATTATTATTTTTTTTAAAATGAACATACAGAGCTGTGACAACTTATAAAGCTCTATCTGATCTGACCGCGTGATAGGTCAAGGGTCTGGAAGAAGAAGCGAGTAAGTTGACCTTGAGTTGAGACTTTGTCAAGTTTTCAAAGAGACGGCTAGGAATTCCTTTATGGTGAACCCACAGAAATGTTTTATTGTCATTTTTCATACAATGATGCACTAAAAATTGTACATATTGCACCTTTACTTGAAGGGTTTCATTCATGAAATATCCCAGAGTTAAAACATTAATAATATAGAACATATTCGTAATCTGTGGATTGGAGGGACCTGAAACATTTGTGATGTGAGTGAACTGATTTATCAGTTGAACCCTATGTGCGACCGCCTCTATAAAACACAGCTGTTGTATTTTGCAGGGAGGACCGGCCACTCGGAGGTGGTGAGGGTTGTCTTCCATCCAGAGCAGATCAGCTTTGCCAGCCTGCTCAAGGTTTTCTGGGAAAGCCACGACCCGACCCAAGGTACATCCTCAGGCACAGTGTGCCCAGTAGAGTGCTTTGACACAGGGAAAATTAGAAATATATGTTTTGCCACATTTGTTTCCTCTGGATGAAACTTCATTTCCTGAAATTGTAATA
>CM022481.1:23355758-23375758 GCA_011952105.1 Coreoperca whiteheadi | reverse complement strand
AAGGCAGGGAGGATGGTCGAGGATGCTACTGGACCAGTATAATGGAAAATGCAGCCGTTTCGGGCATCACAGGTGGCGTTGGATTTGATGTCAGTGCCCATATTTTTTAGCTTAAAGCCGTCTATGGCCAATACTTTGTGCTGATATACATCACCGTAAAAGAATAGTCCAGCTAAATCGTTTTAGTATCAAATACTCCCTGAGGTAGTTTCATGTGGGGACTATCGGTAGAAAGGAAATAAGGTCTGCGGATTATCTTGAGTAACCGGGTCATGGTTTCTGGAAACAGACGTTGCTGTTGAGTTTTTCAAATGTATCTTTTTTGGCGCTTTGAGCACCACAAGCCGAGCGTCAGATATTCCCATTATATTCAAAAAATGCAGACATCTCTACTGCCGATATCTCCGAAACTCGGCAAACTCACACCAAAACATTTGAGGTGGATAAACAGCGCTACAGCTAAGAGGAGAAATAGGCATTTTTGATTTTGGGGTGAACTGTCCCTTTTTTGAAGTGTATCTTCGGAGAACCTTAATTCCAGCCTTTCTCTGACTAATCCGACATTCAGACATTTGCGGCTTAAACTCATTTTAGACCACAAGTCGTAGCCTCAACCAGCACTGACTCCCACTAAAAAACAAAGCAAACAAACAGTTTGGCCCCGTGAAGCTCAGATGCTTTGACTTGCGTTGCTGCTGGTGGCTGGAAAGTGAACCCCACTTTTTTTCTTCAGGTGGCGAATCACGGCTCGTTACTGTTCAGAAGGTCAATATAAAAATAGTGAATCAGCTTTTAGTTTCTAGAATTCACATATCTGGAATAAACTGCCGGAACAGCTGAGGTCTGCTCAAACTCGATTTAAACTTGATTTAAATCCAGTCTAAAAACATTTGTTTGCTTTTTGGGGCAATTTATTTCTGCACCTTTGTAGTATAGCTTTATTTCATTGCCTAGTACTATTTTTATTTACTGCTATTTATTTTAATTTATTTTCTTTCTGTTTCTGGTCTCATTCTTTATTCCCCCTTTGTGCTATATAAATAAATGTGCCCCACTGTATGTACGAATCCATCTTTCCGGTCTGAATCATAAAGTGGAACAGAGACGAGAGTCCCATTCTGACTAACTGCTGTGCTGTACCCCCACCCTACTTGCTCAAATTAAATTGCGGTGTCAGTACAGGAAGTGATGAATCAAGCAGCGGGGAGCAAACACACTGTCCATTAAAAAGCTGAACTTGCCAACGTTAGATCTTTTGTGTCTGGCGTCTCTTTGGTATTTTCTGTTATAAAGGCATCACAGGCCCTCTGGGTTTGTTTGCTGACATCTTCTTTAACAACTTCAGAGCGCTGACGTCAATGAAGTGAAAACGGTTTTCAAACAATTACCTCTCTACTAACTATTAGAGGCACCAATGTGTGAAATTACCCCGCACTAAGTCTGATTGTTTTTTGTTTTTTTTGAAATACTAAAAATAAACAGAGAACTTTTTAGTATTTCCCCAAGGAGTTTCTTTCCACTCAAACTGGAAGTGCATTCAAAACTGGAACTGTGCCGTTTAACATTAAACCTGCCTGCAAAATGATTCCATCACCCTTTTTAAAAAAAACAAAACATATTTACATCTCCTTTTTTACTGCTGTTCTTTGCCATCTCTGTCTTTTTTGCACTTAATGGATGGATTTGTGTAGTTGTTGACAGTCATAGTCTGTAGCTTAACAATCACTGGCAGTTATAGTACATTGCTGCTATAATGTTTGTGTATAGTGTATACAGTGTTTCACTTTACTTATGTACAGAGTAACCTTCTGGTTTTCTTTTTTGTTGATTTTTTTTTTAATACTTTTTGATACAGTCCTATTCTTTCTGAGATATGATAAAAGATTTAAAAAAAAGAAAAATGTGTAGCATTGTAGAGTATTGGTCAACAAATTAAATGACAATGATTACAAGTGAGAAAAACGTGAAAGCTGAAACCATAGGCAATAGCTAGATCTGAGGTATTGTTGAAAATGAATTTAGTGCAATAACTGGAAACTGAGTTCACGAAAGGACCGACCTGTCCTTCAAGAAGAGGTAGCCTATCACAGGTAGAAGGTCAACATCAGGTCCCCACAGGAGGTCCGACGCAGTAATGAATCTAGTGAACGTACACGACTGCGAGAGTAAAAGTGCAAAGAGTAAAATGCGTAACCGTTAGCTCATGGGATACGGGAGCTGCCATTTTGCACCGGTGACGTCATTTGGAGCCAGAGGGATCGGTGGGTGGAGCCACAGTATCGAGGTCCCACCCATACAATTGCGTGCAGGGCTCATACACTAATTTAAACCAAACTTATCCAGAAAAATGAACACTTGAACATACACCAGCGTGCTAAGAACTACCTAAAATGACAGAAAGCCTCTTTGGGAAAAATGTATTTGACGTGGACTTGGTTGGAGTTTTTAGTTCGGCCCACGTCCCCTCCGCTAACATGGAGGGGGCGGGGCTTGTGACCTATACGACATGTTTTGGCTTCACTTTTAGGGAGCTGTCATGTCGTCCATCTTCACATACAGTCAATCAGTAGTCACATCTGACAACACGGTGGCTGTAACACGGTCCGTTAAACAGCAACTGCTATGGACCTCTGCCAGCAGGGGTTGCTATAGCAACCGAATACTTCACGTGAGAGCAACTGCCGGTGGCCCGTTTTGTTTTCACCGTGCTCCTTGCAGCCAGCAGAAGCTCCAGGCCTCTGGAGCCGTGAGGGACCTCGAGTCCAGAGGAGATGCACCCTGCAGGGCTTCGGGTCCAGGCCAATTACCCGAGGCCTGCGTGACCTCTGGTTCTCTGGCTAATGAACAAAATACTGGATGGAGGAGCGGTGGGAGGGATGATGGATGTGTTGGGTGAAGTAAACACTGGGTGACGCCTGTGGTTAGACAATATTCTGGGGCTTTAATTAAAACGGGTTACTTTCCAGTCAGTGTCATTCACCTTGTGATATGATGGATATGACTGCAGTTTGATTTATTTATTATTAGTGGATTGATCCGGTCTGTACTGGATGCCAAATGAAGCGTGACTGAAATCCATAAAATTCTTGTTGAATATGCACATTTTGGCATGAAAATGATCATATCTAAAAACATTCAATACCAAAAGAAATTGTCAGTTAAAATGCTATCAGTAAATAAAGAATAATAAAAAAAAGGACAATAAAATAACATTACAAAAATTGAATTCAGGCAAGGCACGTTTATTTGTATGGCACATTTACAAAGCTTTACATAAAACATTAAAGCAACATAGGCATTAAAAGGCATTTAAAGACACTTAAAAAGAGTCACATAGAAAATAAAAATCAAGATGAAACAGGAGAGGAAAAGTTACAGTGCAGTGTACGAAATGAATCATTATTCGATTTAATAAAAGGCAAACAGGAAAGCCTTCAGCCTCGATTTTAAAACAACTGAGAGTTCCAGCAAGACCTCGCAGTACTTTTAAGGGGAAACCATTACACGTATCCGTTTCCCATTTAATGCCGCTTCACAATTCTTCACTCCTTTGAAAGAATCGGAAGTTGTTAAGACTCTTGTGGCCCGTTTTGTGATTCATTTAGTTTTGGGGCAATTTTTTCTGAATTTAAAACATTTCTGTAAACTATCGTGTGTCGCTGAAACAACTACACACATTTACCTCGTCATTTGCAAGTGCCTTCATCACACAGGGCATTAAAGATTATAATTAAACAGTAAATTATAGTGATAGTTTTGCGGTTGAGCACTCAAAAATTAAATGGGGTATATAGTTATTAAATATTTAACCTGAATGCTCGCCGGTAAATTAAGCATTCACATAAAATGTTAGCCGAATACAAACATGGAACAATACTGACAGCACCGTCATCATGGCTGCATCACAAAAACAACAGTGGAAACTGACTTTCCTGAGAGCTCCCTGTTTTCTAACATCACCCAAAAGCGCGGCGTGGTTACCGAACGTCCCAAGCTTTGGGTTTGTATCCCTTTCTGTGCAGAAAGGGTTTTGGAAGCTGTCATGTCAGAAGGAAGAACAGCAGCTTTTTAGATAAAACATGTAAATGTTGAACCCAGTTTAGCTCCCCCCTCACGATATGATCAAATAAGAAGCTTTGCTTTAAACACGCGTGTACACATGCTAAAAAAGAAAAAAAAAAACCCCACAGTAACACCCCTCCATCAGGAATTACAGTTTCATAAGTGTGTGTGTGTCTTTTCATGCTCGCCGTGTCTCTTTGTCTTTTAATTTACCCACACGCCATCTGGTTGAGTAATTTTAATCACGAGGAGGAGAAGGTGTCATTACCAACTGATTCTACCGTGTGTGTGTGTGTGTGTGTGTGTGTGTGTGTGTGTGTGTGTGCGCGTGTGTGTGTGTTGTCTGTTTTTGTCGTTAATACCAGTACCTGAAGCCGCACATGTATTTTGCATAAAGAGACACGTTTCTTCTTTTTTCCAAGATGCCAGTAAGTACTTCGCAGTGTGAGGCCTTGACAAGAGGATCCAGGAAAAGAAATAATGGGATAGAAAAACACTAACAAGTGCATAAAAGATTTCGGTTATCGAAACAAAACCAGGATTTCTGCGTTGGTTTTCACTTTCACACAAAGTTTTGATTTGTGTTCTTTGTTGTTGCTGCGAAAACAGATTCCCACAGGGATCACGGAAGTTTTCATCTTATTGTCTCTCTGTTCTTTCATTGTCAACATTTCTACTACCATGACTCCATTTGTTTTTAGCCATTTTATATCCTTGCAAATCCCCTACGTTGCATGTCTTTGTTGCTGCTTCTTCCAGGTACTAACGGAGGAAGGGTTCGGTCCGATTACAACGGAAATAGCAGAAAACAAGCCGTTCTACTACGCCGAGGACTACCACCAACAGTACCTGAGTAAAAACCCCGACGGATACTGTGGTCTGGGAGGGACGGGAGTCTCCTGTCCAATGGGAATCAAGACGAAAGGCCTAGCTGGCCAATGACAGCCAAGAACCATCTCAAGTCTGTTCAGTAAGCACGCAACGATGGAGTGACTTTTAGGATTTAAAACGCTTTCAGATGCAATAAGCTTATTATTTGAATTATATGCTGTAAAAATTCGATTTTTGTAACTTTTAATTGATTAATCTCATTAACACAACTGCTCCATCTCCCCGGCAAACAGACTAGCTGTGGTTGTCAAAAGCCGTAGCTCAGTTCGTGCCGGAAGAACAACACTCCATGCAATGCAGATTTCTGCCTGACGGGACACGTGACATAAACTGCAGTGCAGAGGCTGAGAACGTCTTCTCAGCTCTAATAGTTAGACGTGCCAGTGCCTCAAAACTGTGTGCATATTGTAAAAAGGCTTAACTAAAAATATAGTCCGTGACACATGCAGTACAACCTCATAAGTTAGATATGTGGAAGTGCATGCAATCTAAAGCACACCTGTGAGAGGGGTGAATGACCTGGATGAAATCGAGTGAAACAGTGGTGAAACGCCCACACAGTCTCAGCACAAAATGTATTTCAGAAGGCATTAAATTTCGTGTTGACAGATGGCGTGTTTGAGTCCACGTTTCTCTGATTTTCATACATGAAATACTTCTTGCAAGTTGAGCAAAATTAGATTTTTTTCTGTGTGTGTGTGTGTCAGATACGTTTTTGGAACTGTTTTGAATTGCGACTGCAGTTAAAACTGATTGCTGAAATGATTTTGTCGCTCAGGTTGCTTTTATAAATGATTATTTTAAGAGGGGGCTGCTTTGAAACCGATTTGCACTTTGCTTTTTTAAAGGTATGTAGAGGAATAAAACCTATTAAAAGCGTCCGAAATCAAAAGTCCTCAGCGTCTCTTCTGTCTCCCGACTTATAAAATCTATACAAACTGCACGATGAATATCAGTTTGGAAAGAAAATGTAGAAATATCACATTAATAAGTGATCATCCGGAATATCTTTTTGGGCTCACAAACCGCTTTATGCAGTATGTAAGACCAACTCTTAGCCTATGGCAGGTGGAGATGATGGCAGCACGGAGCTTTACAAGACCATGTGTTGGAATTTAAATAAATTATGGATTCTATGTTTACAAAGTCAGCTTAATGCCCTGGGTTTGCTAAAGAGTCTGTCTTTGCTACCGAGATGCTTTGCACTTTGCATGATTGTTTCATTGTTTTTTTATCTTACTGAATTTGCAGCAGACGAGGTGAAGAGGAGATTTTTGGGATTTAAAAGATGTTTTTCGTATGTTTGTGTTTGCTCTTTGGTGGCGTGGTGGGTTTCGGGGCAGGATTTTGGATGACCTCCTTCCTCCGATCTTTGCCCGAAGTAACGTTCCGGACCGTGACTCATCCGCCGTCGCTGCTAATCTGCACGCATGTGTGCTTGGACAGCGCCTGTGTGTTTTGATGGCGCCGCGCACAAACACACGCCAGCGGGAGGAGCGCGTGTATGGTTGCCAGGCCCTCCAAAGCTTGGCATCGCCATCACAGAGTCGGGGGAAAAAACAAAAAAAAAAAAAAGCAAAAGGGAGAGAAGAGATCAGTCTCTTTCGAAAATGGCTGAGCGCCATCTTGGATCTCTGCTGCGTTGGATCGCCTCCATGATGCAGGACCAAGGCTCGACCGGCATTTCAAAGCCAAATCTGAACCACTATTCTCGGAAAGAAGCCGATGAGGGCTGAGATTTTGTGCAAATATACAACATATATTTCAATTCGTCCACTTTTATTTGAAGTAAAATGCAAAAAAAGTTCACATTTGCTCCTTTAACCTTTGGCACGGTGTCTTTTGGTAGTGGAAAAACATCTTTCAGTAAACTATCAGTGTAGCATTGATCCATTCCATAATAAACAAGTGTTGAAAGTAACTGCACTATGCCGTATGTCCATCATATCGTGCAAGGATATCACCAGCTGGACTGGGTCCAAGTTTTAATATAAGGGCGATATTGGCTCAGTATATATCAGCGTGACCCCACAGACACGGGGAAAAAAACAACCCTTTGTTTGTATGAAGAACAATAACTCAAAGAGCCCTGTGATTGGTTAGAATAAAGCTTGGTCGAATGTTAAACAACTCAGTGTGGTTTAATTTTACTTGCCAGGTGTCTCTTATGACCTTATGTCCTAAGGAGGACTCTCTATGAGCACTTTCAGTGCCTCATTTACAGCTTGGAGATAACCAGAGAGAAGCCACAACCCAAGTTTAAAAAATAGATAATAACAAACACAATATATGACACAAGATCGCAGTTCTGTCGATACAATTCTGGTGATCTGCAAGATAAAATAATAAAAATACAATACTGTGCCAGGCCGAGACCTCTTTGAGTTTTGGCTCCTGCGACTGAAGTTTGAGGAAAACATGACATAAAATCATCTTAAAACACATTTTGTTCACAAAATCAATGCATTTAAAAATAGTTATAATTTTAAATAACAACAATTATCATCATCCATCAGTTAAGTGTATCCTGAATGAGGTGGTGCTTGGGCAAAACAAATTAACCATTACTTTGATATTTTCCCATAATTCTGCGAAATGACTCAGTGCTTTTGATATAATTACTGGACAATGTTCAGATCTGTCCGGTGTGATGAATGACAATAAATATGGGAAATGATGATGATGATGATGACGACGTGTGCTTGTAGAGATTAATTTCATAGAAGGTTTCGCACAATTATTTAACCAATTCTGGTCTTGGTGTGAGACACTGAGGCCATGGCGTTCTTGAGTAATGTCTGTCCCACTTTTTTTAAGACCCTTGAGGACTTGCTAAAGTTAACTTACCCCCCCCCCCCCTTTTTGTTGACTTTGTATTTTGTCAGGATCAGTTTAGCAAACATAGCCGGCTTCACATGTAGTGTAGTACAATCAGTGCACAGCATCAGTACGTTTTTGGCACCAGTCCTTAAGGGACTGGAAGAATCTGGCAAATGTTTGGACATCAACTATTGACTCTGCTTGTGATCATCACGCCAATGGGACACATGGGGGAAAAAAAGTGACCAGAATTTGGGAAATAGCTGTTTCTTTTGGGGAAACACCTAATCTCCTCTATGTTCTAAATGTTACACAACCAACACCTTTCATCTTATACAAACGGGGCCATCACTTGTTTCATTCGGCCCGCATTCAGCACTAGACCTTGTTCCCGAATCCGTCTCTGGTTGGAACACGTGGTTATGCTGCCACCATGTGGTGTGTCCCAGGTACGAGCACATGGCCCTCAAGCCCACCGACATAAACAACACAAGTCAACGCAGAATGAGGCTTTCCTGTGAGCCAGAAATGTAAGAATTCATACCAAAAAAAAAAACCACACAAAAAACAGTTGCTATGTCACAGGAATGAAGTCCATCTAGACCTAAAATTCATAACATTCAACGAAATGTCCATCCTACTACCCTTTCTTTCTGGCTGAATTTTAAACAGTTTTCTGGCGTAACAAATAGAAGATCCACATTCACACCTGACGTGAGGCAAACGTGCTCTGAAATCACTCTTCAGAGGGATTCACTTTGGCCACAGGTCAACGCTTTTTCAGGGGGAGTCGTCGTGCGTTTAGTTTTTAAGTTGTTTTAAGTTGTGACGCACATCGCGCGCGGCGACGGAGATGACGACGCCCCGTAACCGTGGCAACGGTAAACGTCCCTCAACGGCAACTGCGCTTGTTACGAGACGAAAGGTAACGTAACCAAAGTTAACGTTTAATAAAATGTAACGTTAGCTAATGCAGAATGTCCTCTGTCCCTGCCTTTTGAGTCTCCCCAAGGGGAGCAGTTATGAGTTTGCTCGTTATCCGTTTGAAGCGGTCTGTAGAAGGTTTTAGCTTTCATTTCTAACTGGTATTACGGGGATAACCGACTTTGACGGCTGAAACGACTGGCTCAGTTTGTACAGTAACGTTACATTTCTAGATTTTTTTTTTTTTTAAATGTAATTAACCTTAACGTTAAACGTACCACTTTGAAGACATTTCACTTCCACGGAGATATATTATTTTTTTTTACCATTATTACTTTATAGTAGTTTAAAAAAAACTTGCTTATATGTATCTTTCTTTTACATTTGTAAAAAGAGGAGATGCAACGTTAGACAGTGCTCTCAAGTTTCGAAGACATCTCCAACCCCCCACCCAAACGAGGATGACGGTGAACAAATCCAGGATTTGATTTGTTTTTTGTATTGTCGTTAAATCGTACCCAGATACAATAGTGCGATATTTTCTGATTGGCTATTGTGTAGCCTCTTTCTTTTTTTTTGATTGGCTGATAAGCGGCAGGCGGGAGACGCGCTTGATTCCTGCCCGTTTCCATAGCGAGAGCGTCGCGGCGGCATATTATTAAATATATGATAAATGGTTTTTCTGCGTGAGAAATAAAGAACCAAGCCGACGCAATCAGGCTTTATTGGTACCATGACGCAGCTCATTAACTTTCTCCGTCAGCTCAGGCTTTGATCCTTAAGCTGTGATTACTTGACCCGCGCGTGCACATAAGAGAGTGACGTCGGCACTAAACAACCAATCGGGTATGGATAGAGCGAGCGCTCCAGCTTATTCTTCATAAATATGAAGAATATAAAACTGTGTTTCAAGCACGCAGTAACACTGTCTCTGCTGCCAAAGGAAGAGGAGGATGTTGGAGGGAGATTGCTGGTTGCATTAATGCGGAAAATCGGTATCGATCATACAAGTACGTGTCAGGAAAGTCGAGGGGATTTTGTCCGTCCCTAAAAACTCTTTCTCTACGAATTGCTCTTCCAACAGCTTGCGCGGAAATGTCCACAGGATTTGGTAGAAAAGGTGAAGCAACACATGCTGGGAATTAGTTATGTCATCTATATATATATATTTTGTTTGCTCACAGCTGATTGGTCAAACTTAAATCTGAGCTCTGGAGACCAGAACATAACCTGGTTAGTCCTGCAGAGTTAGATACCATGGCAACTGATTAAAGCCAAGCTACTTTCATAGAACCTGAAACCCAGGACTGGCACAAACTAAGCTTAAACATATCTGGCTAGCCAGCTGAACCGGCTTCATGGTACAGGCCCCTGGTTAGATGTCGGATGGTCGTGGTGGCCGTTAATCCCCAAAGAGGAGGAGGAAGAGGACATTTCTGGCGGCCATCTTAGTTCAGTTCTAAAAAAACGTGGCAACTTGGAAAACTCATCTTTAGTGTGCAGCAGACCTGGTCATTTTGTTCTAGCTGGACAGCACAAATCTGTAAATGTGTTTTAAACAGCGGTAAGTGTTCCGCAGCAAGTTTCAAACAGTATTAAATAGCTATATTTATCTTTCAAAGTTATGCTAGCTGTTAGCTTTGTCACTCAAATGTGATAATTGGGGAAAGGGTAACAGGTAAAAGACAACTCAAGCATGACTCAACTCTCGCTGGCAAAAGTTACTCGTGTAAAAATTAGGAATTCATGAGAGGCAAAAGCTGGAGTTTCGATAGTGTGTTGTAGCTAACACTCCAGCTAGCATCGGCTCCCCGTCTGTATCTTAACAATTGGTTTTCTCATTTTGCTCTCTCTGAAAGGCGGAAACATGTTACTGGCATCTTCTGTTCGTATTCTAACGTAAATTGGTATCCACCAGCACACCAACATTAACCAGCTCATTTAACTGTTAATTTGAAGAATATCGACCAGATATTCCAGTTTCAGCTTTTCAGAAAGACTAAAGAAAGAATCCTAACTAGCCTGTATGAGAATCATAATCAATGTGTTAAAGGGAAGGCTAGCATGGAGGCGAGGTGGGACTATAGTTCACTATATCTATACACACAGAGAAATTGGCTTATAAAAGTCTGACACATTAAGTTATCAATTGACCTTCAGCGTATATATTCCCAGTTCCAATTGCTTTGAGAGTCTCAAATGCAAACAAATGTTATTTCAGGGCAGAGTAAGTAACTTCTCAGTAAAGGTAAAGCTTTTTTGATCATTCTCATTGCAACTTGGCATTTTATGTTATGTATAATCCACTAGCTGGCAACTTTCTGATGAAGACAAGCTCAGTATAAAGGAGTTGTGGACAAGCCGAATGAGTATCGTCCAATGATGTCTGCTGAAATACCCATAGAGAGAACGTATCAGAGGATGCGTGCAGAGGATGGCATGCACTCAAATCAGTCAGGTAAGTCTCCTGCACCTGTCCCACCCACTTCTGGAATCAGCGGGGTGGAGCACCAAGGGGACAGACTGGGCCCGCTGGCCTTTCAGGGTGGGCCAACAGTGGGCAAGACTCAGGCTTACCTCTCCTCTCTCCTGAGCCCCGATGATGTTATCCCCATTGGACAATACCGGCCAACTGCTGCTAAACTGGGTGCTGACGCCTTTCAGGCTGTGAATCAGACTATGCAACAAGTAAGTACAACTTTTCTGTATTACACAATATCTCAATGATCAAAGGACAAGACCACTATGAAATACGTTCATACCGTAAAAACAGCTATTGATGATGTACTCCTCATTTCGTTTTTTTTGTGGAATTTTCTTATTTATTTACATACATTGAAAACGGAGGGGGGAAATGATTTAAATGCTGGGTTTTGATGTCAGTTTCTCAGAATCAAATTGCAGTAGTTTTTCTATAGAGCTGCTATTTCGCGCCAGCGTTCAATGCAGGAGAAATCGGACAACTATTTCTTAACAACATTAGCCTCATTAAAATTAGAATGCAATCCAGCCAAAACAACGTGCTTTCATGAAGGGTGCTGATATTCTAAGAACTACAAATGTCACCCACATTACCACATTTAGTTTGCTGTAGGCATGTGTGGAGGCACACACATAATCACAGCAAGGCCTTGTGTGTACAGTAGATTCTGGTCACTGTGTGTAAACTCGCTGGCGCATGCTTTCACTTTGTGCATCATTTATATATCCACAGGAAGTCCACTGAACATCATAAATGTTTTGGGGTTTTTTTTGGACAAATGGTATTATTTGTAGAACCAGAAGTGGATCTCAGAGTGGAATTTTACTTTTAGTTAATGATGTGACGCTGAACTTTATAAAGAAGAGATGTAAGGATTTATTTTATACACTACTGTTCCATGTAATCGGGCACGTTCAATTTGAGTTAAATTCTTCTTGCCACTAGATAGCAGTAGAACATCAGGTTCTCCCTTAAAGCATCTGAACCTGCCTAACACAGTCATTGGAACATGTTCTGTTCTCCTCTATCGGTCAAGTTCTTAAAGTTTGTCTGTTGGCAGGCTCCAGTTCATCCATGGGAGGTGGTTCAGCAGCAGATTGAGCAGATCCACAAGGTTCTACAGGAGCAGGGTAGACTGCTGACTCTACTAGGAACAGGTCAGTGTTGACCAGTACACACTGCTGTTAAGGCTGGAAAATGTTTTATTGATTTCAGGATTCATTTTATTTGAAAGATCCAATATTGATTCTTAAAATCCCAAGATCGATCCTTGCATTTTAGCTACTTGTACTCAGTTGGATCATCTGGTACTGACAGTCCATGCGTAGCTGTATGTATACATTTTTTTTATTTTTTTTTTTTTTAATATACATAATGATGCAAGTGGTGCAGTCCTTTATTATTCTGTTTTGCACATGTAGGCCTAAAAAATGTAGATGTGTTATGTTTCAGTTGTTTTGCATTTGCCAGATAAAATAAATCCTTGGTCCACAGTTTCATAACCAGCAAATGTGTTTACAATTTATCCTATAATGTGTACTTTACACAATTTCATATTCAAGGAAACAACTGTGTTGCTCACTTGCTGAATGTATAAGAAATTAAATTTCCCAGGATAAATTCTGAGAAGCACTTTGTGCAACATTGGTATTTTTCTGATGTCATTAAGAATCGACTCAAATCGAAACAAAATAAAATAAGTCAATTCTGGAATTTGTGACTCAAATCAAAGCAGAAGATGTGAGCCAGTGTACCTACAATGAGGGTAGAAAAGTTTGATTGAAATTACAACATGAAATGTATTGATACTGTTTCTCTCCTTCCCCTGAATTTGTCAACTGTCCAACTCATCACTTGTCGCTTATCTTAATGAGCTAAATTCCTTAAAACTGCTTTCTGTCTGAGGCTGAGACAGTAAGCCAACAAGCTTTAAAAAAGTAGACAGGGAATAGCCCAATCTGCAAAGAAGGCGGCAACAATAACACTGATGTTCAGTTTTTCTAGTTTTAGGGTTTGTTTGTCTTTGTTTTCGTACTTCCTTTCTCTGTTGTTGCTGTTGCTGCTATGATTTTGCTGCTCTGAGCCTCAACTTGACTTTACATCTGGACCCAAACAGGGCAAACACGACTCCCGATAAACCATGAACGCGAGCTGCATTTAGATTGGTTATGCCCTCAGACTATTAACTCTGTGGAGGAGGCGTGATGTTGGGCAGCTTCATCCTTTTGAGTAAATGGCAATTGTCAGTATTGCTCTACCCAACATTTTCAGAGAATTCGTCTATTCTGCTAGAGAAGCTGAAAACACCTGTGTGGGTGGACCAGTGGTTATGCTACTGTATCCGTGTGGCTGTGGCGTAATGGTAAACAGCCTGTGCTCCCTCAGAGATACTTTTAATTACAGTTGAAGGGACTTAATATGGGAATTAGGTAGAAGCTAAATCTGGTACATCTTACAACTTTTCTCCTTATGTGAGATCATTATTTTTTGTACATGGTCCCTGACAAATAAATGTAATAAACTAAACTACGAGGGGAAAAAAAAGAATCATTCATCTACTATCGCCAAAGAAATGGTTCTAGTTCTAGACCTTGTTGTTGTTCCCATGGCAAAGTTAGAATTTAGCAGTCTCTTCTGAAGAAACCTGGGACAGAAGGCGGATATGTAAGCATCTTTGAACGCTGAGTTACAGAAGCAGTACACCAGTGGGTCTAGCAGAAAGTCAGTGTAAGACAAAACCATGAGGCTGTCGTAGACCTGAACCACTACGTTCTCTGCAGCCTGCCATTTTTTCAGCCTGACACTGAGCAGCACCGCTCTGGCTGTAGTGCAAGGCAGGAAGCAGAAAGAGAAGACCACGACAACAGACATGACCACCCACACAGCTCTCCTCAGTTTGGTCTTCTGCCCTACTGTTTTCTTCTTCAGCCGGTTGACGATGCACATTGTGCAGTAGACAAGGATGATGAAGGGGATGATGATCTGGCCGAAGAAGACCACCTTAAAAAATGAAAAATGTCTGCGATTATGATGGCCAGTACCCCATGCAGGAAAATAACCTTTATGTATACAGTCGACAGAGTTCATTATCGAGACCCCTCACGCAAAGATTATTTTGCCAGGTGCTGAGATTTCTGACTCATTTTGAAACCCCTTTTTTTGTACTTCAGCAGTCCCAGTCATCTCACGGCAAAGAATAGAGCGTGACTTTTACTGTAAACTTTTACCAAATGTTTGGACAGCTCTTCATTTCATGATTTACAAGAACTCATAGTCTTTTTGCAGAACATTAAAGAAACTGTTGTTGTGTTCTGATAGACAATAAAATTGAATCTTAAATTCATTTTTAACACGGATTCTTGGAGTACTGCTTTGTTGGGATTTTTTTTAAATGACTACGACTTAAGTTGAATACGGAAACCGTATGTTCATAATAGAAAATTCAACGTGTGAGTAAAGATGCGCGTAACAGATATTAGTGACAGAAAGTTTGCAAGTAAATGGAAGTTAAATTATTTAATAGCCCTAAACATTAGAGCTGCAGCTAACTATTCTTTTCATTATTCATTAATTCATTCATTAATCTGCTGATTATTTTCTCAATCAATTTATTATTTGTATGGGCTATAAAATGTCGGAATATTCTGAAAAATGTCACAACGTCACAAATTCCCAGGGGCGAAAGTGATTTCTTCAATCGTCTTGTTTTGTCTGAACGGTCCAAAACCCAAAGAGGTTCAGTTTACTATCATAGAAAGCCGAGAAAATCAGCAAATGTTCACATATGAGAGAGGATTAAAATGATTTGTCAATAATCATAATAGTTGCGGATTTATTTTCTGTTGATCAACTTATCAATCAATCGACTGATCTCATAAAATATAATGTGTCCAGCGTTTAAGATGCTGCGATGCCTGGACAAGTTTGTGTATGCTGCGTGTGCGAGGTGTATGTTTGCGAAGGAGGGAAATTAAATTAACCATGAAAGCTAATAAACTGGAATGACTGTCCACTTTATAGGAAATCTGTGAGTAGGTAAATAACTGTAGTTCTGTGAGTTAAAACGGTTAAAACCGCAGTATAATATTGGGCTATTGTGGAAACTCCCATTGTAATGAAATTATTTAAAAGCCTTTTTGGTTTCCATAGGTAAATATTTCACAGCTATGCTAATGCAAATCTAAATAAAAAAACAAAAATAAACCAAAACAATACCTCTCTGAAGGTGTCTGTTACATCGTGATAATAAGTCTCAACTTCACGGCCGTGGCTGTTGCAGCACTCAAAGGTGGCGACCATAGTGGGGATGGTGTGGGGCAATAAGAGAAGTCAGATGACGATGGAGATATGAGGAGATTTCTTCAGCACTTCGACAAAATTCCTCCTTCCAAGATGTACCACACTGAAGTAGCAATCGATGGACAGGGTGATGAGGAAGGCAATACTGGCCCCTCGGTTGAGAAACAGCATGAAGAGCATCGTTGTACACGCCACGGGATTCTCGCTGTGTCGAAGGCCGTGATGGTAACGGTAGGCCTTGGCAGGAAGGCAGGCCACCAGCAGGAAATCAGCAACCACAATATTGAACAGGAAGATGCTTTTGTTCTTCCAGAACTTGAACCTAAAGAGGAAGTAATTGACGAAACAGTTTTTTTTTTGTTACACTGTTGCAACGTTTATTCTGCATCAAGAATAAAATAATATTCCTATGGCGCTGATCCTATTCTGAGATTTTATCCTAAACAGCTACAGACTCTCTGCACGCCTCTAGTGACACTTCAATCATCAAACTAATGCAAGTTTAAAATAAGGATGACGCAAATAGGATCTACAGGTCAAAAGTTGGGAGTTCAGTATATTTCAGTGGTGGAAATATTAGGGCTACACCTAACAATTATTTTTGTATCGATCCATATAACGATTATTTATTCGATTAATCGAACGCCTAATTTATCAATACTTCTAAAGATAATTTTTTTTATTACTTGATATGAATGCAACAATTAATGTACCCAAAATAAATATCATGAAGTTATCTCATTAATATTTCAATATTTTATTCAATCATTTTCTCTTAAAAACAAACAAATGTTACAAGAAACAAAGTACACCCTGCAGGGCATCATTCTGCAACAAAATATACTCGTCTATTTAAAATATAATATTTTAAAGAACACATTAATATATTACTAGGGCTGTAACGATACACCAAACCCACGATTCGGTTCGTATCACGAGTTTTGACCCACGATACGATACAAACCTCGATATGGGGGGGGTGCTTTGACAAAACAGTTCAAAAGATATTTTGAGAAAAAAATAATAAATTTATTAAATAACATTTGAAAAACCTGTATAAACTGAACACCAAATAACAATATTAACTATGCAAATTATTAACAAAATACCTAAGTAAATTAAACTATATAGCCAAAGCTATAACACTTGTTTTCTTGGTAATAAAATACTGTTGAAAAACAAACAGAACTAAAGTCCATAGTGGAGATGATTCGAGCATTTTGAAAATTCTTCTTCAATCAATCTTACATTTACAAAGAAATATGGTTAATGTTTTTTCGTACCGAGGTAACTGAGGCTTACTGTCCGTGCTCTAAACCACAAATTATGGTCATATAGCTGTCTGTGTTAATAAACAGATTTTTTCAACTTTTCTACCAACAAGTTAGAATCCACACAGGATGTTAATACTTTCCCTTTCTTCTGCTCACTGGAGTGAGCATGCATCCATTAGGATTTCTTCCATGGAACTGCAGTGCTAGTGAAAATGTATCTAACCAGATCATTCATTGGCTCAAGACAACTTGAATTTGTCACAGCGGGTGAGATGCTCACCACCACTATGTGACCATTTTTACATGGGCATCGTTTTGGCTTTTCTCTCTGAAACCAATAGTCATCCATCCACGTTATATAAAGAAGTAGTAGTAGGTCAAAGGCAACTGGACTTTCTATGCTATTGCCATGTGGCCTCATCATCTTTCTTGTGATATCAAGGTTTGAATCACTCGGAGAGGCTAAATGCAGGGAAATCCCCACCAGCTGATGAGTCGCGCAAACATCAAGTTGTAGTTTTTGGCTTAGTATGACGTGACAAATTGCAAATTGAAAGTTTTCCCTGCTCTGAAGGCTTTCCTTGACTTCTTGTTGACCACCCTAATCTACACTTCACTTTTGAGAAAATAGGGAAAAGGCAGTGAGAGACAGATTGTGTTTCCTCATATCTGAAGATGAAAATGTAGAGGACCGACAGGTTGAGAGGCAGACCCAGCATGAACTCTCCAACCATCAGCCAGGAGAGGGTTTCGTATGTGACTGGATTGGGTGCTTTGCAGTGGTCAACTGTTGAATTTGTAGACATGTTTTCTTGGCTGGACATAACCGTGGTGGATGTAACAGGAGGAGACGTTGCAGTCAAAGTCCTTTTTTATCTAATACCAAAGCAATAGGAAGGATAAGGGTTCAAGGTGTTTCCAGGCAGGCATCACAAAGTTAAATCCTTCGTTGTGGTGGTGGTTGTAGCGGCCTCTGACCCCGAATCGTCTCTTCTCAGGCACCGACTCCCCTTCTCATTGTGATCCGTCAAATTTAAACAGTCCCCTTCTGAGATCCTTACAGTGATTCTGGAGCTCTGTCAAGACTCCACTGGCCGTGCCAAAACATGCTGAGGAAACACACACCGTAAACACAGTGAAACAAAGTACTGAATGCAGAGAAGAGAAAACTGTTAAGGTTTTGGATGAGGTAAGGAGGACCCAGATGCAGACAGTAGCTGAGGAGTGGAGTCTTTATTGTCGTTTACCATAAGGTGGACAGGCAAACTCGGAGAACAGGCAGGAAGACAGGAAACCAAGGTGCATGACAAAATCCACGACGAGAAGAACGTAGGATAGAAACCACGGGAGGGCAAACACATGGGAAGGCAAAACACACAAGGCAAGCACCAACATACAATGATCCCACATAAGGACAGGGAAACACACTCAGGGGAGGTGAAGACAACGAGGCACAGGTGCAGGACAAACACAGGTGAACACAATCAGGGAATCAGGGACAGGAAGCAAGGTAAACCAAGACCGAGGGAAACAAACATCTACCAAAATAAAACAGGAAATAACCAGACTGAAGCAAAAAACATGAACTACATGGACAAATACAAAATAAGACCAGAATAAACAAGACGCTAGGCGAACTAAGCAACCTAGGAAACATCAGAATAAACACACACCCCCAAAACACACCCCATAAGACCCACAATATGACAGTACCCCCCCCCTCAAGGGCCGCCGTCCAGACAGCCCAAAAAAGAAAAACTAAACAAAACCCCCACCAAAAACAAGGGCGCGGGCCCAGGAGTCCAAGAACCAAGAGTCCAGAAAAAGTCCGGGACCGCTGAGGGTGGGTGTAGGGAGGCCAGGGGGAGGGCCAAAATCCAGGAGGCAACAGCCCAAATGAAAACAGTCACTGGGTCAGGAAGGGGAGACAAGAATACTAGCCTGGGACAGGGAACCTGGATAGAGCGCAGGACAGGGGACTTGGGAACCTGGACGGAGCGCAGGACAGGGGACTTGGGAACCCGGACAGAGTGCAGGACGGAGCGCAGGACAGGGGACTTGGGAACCCGGATGGAGCGCAGGACAGGGGACTTGGGAACCCGGACGGAGCGCAGGACGGAGCGCAGGACGGAGCGCAGGACAGGGGACCTGGACCTGGACAGGGGACCTGGACGGAGTGCAGGACCTGGACGGAGTGCAGGACCTGGACGGAGCGCAGGACAGGGGACTGGGGACCTGGATGGAGCGCAGGACAGGGGGACAGAGCGCAGGACAGGGGACTTGGGAACCTGGACGGAGCGCAGGACAGGGGACTTGGGAACCCGGACAGAGTGCAGGACGGAGCGCAGGACAGGGGACTTGGGAACCCGGATGGAGCGCAGGACAGGGGACCTGGACGGAGCGCAGGACGGAGCGCAGGACGGAGCGCAGGACAGGGGACCTGGACGGAGTGCAGGATGGAGCGAAGGACAGGGAACCTGGACGGAGCGCAGAACCTGGACGGAGCGCAGGACCTGGACGGAGCGCAGGACAGGGGACTGGGGACCTGGATGGAGCGCAGGACAGGGGGACAGAGCGCAGGACAGGGGACTGGGGACCTGGACGGAGCACAGGACAGGGGACTGTCACAGACCCGGGGCGCCGGACCGGGCGCGGGAACGCGAGACGGGGATGCGGGAGCCCGACGCAGAGAGCAAGACGGGGGAGCGGGAGCCCGACGCAGAGAGCGAGACGGGGGAGCGGCCGGGACTGAGGGACTCGGGCGGTCGACCCCGAACCGGAGGGGAACCAGGAGCGAGGGGTTCGGGCGGTCGACCCCGAACCGGAGGGGAACCCGGACCGAGGGGTTCGGGCGGTCGACCCCGAGACCAGACCGGACGGGAACCGGGGCCGAGGGGTTCGGGCAGTCGACCCGGAGACCGAACCGGACGGGAACCGGCGCTGAGGGGCTGCATGGAGTCGGGGCGAGGCGGCGGATGCTCTGGGCGAGGCCGCGGTGGCGGCGGGGGAAGCACTGCTGGAAGAGGTCGCGGCGGCGGCAGGGGAAGCACTGCTGGAAGAGGCCGCGGCGGCGGTGAAAGAAGCACTGCTGGAAGAGGCCGCGGCGACTGCAGAGGCAGAAGCTCTGGCGGCGGCGGCAGAAGCTGCGGCGGCAGAAGCTCTGGCAGGTCCTGCGGCGGCGGCGGAAGAAGCTCTGGCAGGTCCTGCGGCGGCGGCGGCAGAAGCTCTGGCAGGTCCTGCGGCGGCGG
>CM022481.1:23279722-23355733 GCA_011952105.1 Coreoperca whiteheadi | reverse complement strand
GACAAAATCCACGACGAGAAGAACGTAAGATAGAAACCACGGGAGGGCAAACACATGGGAAGGCAAAACACACAAGGCAAGCACATACATACAAGGCAAGCACCAACATACAATGATCCCACATAAGGACAGGGAAACACACGAACTAAATACTCTCAGGGGAGGTGAAGACAACGAAGCACAGTTGCAGGACAAACACAGGTAAACACAATCAGGGACAGGAAGCAAGGTAAACCAAGACCGAGGGAAACAGACATCTACCAAAATAAAACAGGAAATAACCAGACTGAAGCAAAGCCCACTCAAAAGAGGAAGAATTTGTAGTCAGCTGGAGGTGTGGTTTGAAGAATGAGAAGCAAAGCATGAAAGATGCTGGTTTCAGCTTTCCACCTTAAAATGCCCTGAAGGCACTTTGATTTGGCAGATATTTGTACTGTGATAAGAGAAGATGACTTGCCAAGCATAGTTCTGTACTACGCAGAAAATGGTAACTGGAAACTGGCAGTTTGAGGTAATTCCCAGCAGAATAGGGGATATGCTTGTGAAATTCCACTGATGGCTGCCAATTGAAACCATGATAGCTGCACAAATCTAGCTTTATGCTTGGGTATGGTGACAATAGAAGTGGGTTTATATTGTCCTTGTAGGCGAATGACATATCAAGTTCTCTAGATACAAAATCAATTATGTTAACCCTATGGAAGATCATGCTATATGTATGTAGCTACTGCACATACATTTTGTATATTTTATTTATTATGACATGGCTAATTTACATGCATTAAAAATGAAATCATGATTAATAGGGATGAGCCAGAAAACAGTGCAGCAGGAATATGAGTCTATATTCATGCTTGTGTATAGTCATTGCTGGCTTGCTAGTGAAGAAATTACAGGTCTGTCTGATATGAATAAGTATGACTGGACATGAGTTTTAATTGAACATGTTTTGCGACTCGTCCCAAGGATTCTTCAGTTCTAACTCTTCTGGGGAATAGTGCTGTTTTAACCCAATCTAGTTGGAATATTAATCACATCATGGACAGGTAAAATGGAAGAAGGACATTTCTCATTGAAGTCATCTTTCTCAATCACATCCTCTTTCAAATATGAAGGATGGGGGGTTCTTAGGAAAGCAATAGAAGTCGGTAGAGCAGGTGTGCAAACAGCATTGAAGTGATGTCTCAACCCATCAAGGTGTCGCAGATTTCCCTATTTGACGTAAATAGCCGTTTACACTTTTGTCAAACCAGCTGTCCTTTCTGCAAAAGATGTATACGTATGATGAACAGTGAAACATCAATAATGAAAGCTCCAGTCCAGAGATTCAACTGTCTTCATTAATTGATCAGAAATTCATTTTTTAAAAAAGGTATGACAATTTTCCTAAGATGATAAAAGGATGTTGTAATGACAATTACAACAATACGCCAATACGCTTTAAATGGGGCTGACAGTCCTGTACAGTATAAATGAACAGTACACAGGCTAGGAAGCACCAATCCTAACATGCGACACACCAACACAAAGGGGAGAAATTCCACTAAAAGCCTGTACCAAGCATCCACAGCTGGAACGAAACACAATTACAACCTAGGCAATTATATTCATTATGGTCAAAAGCGTGAAAATATGCAAATCACAATTTGAAATGTCTTAGTTTTCTTTTCAGACTAAGATTATGCATATTGCCTTTGTTGTTGTTAAGATATACTCCATTTATTTGGGTATGTAATTTTGGACAAGAGTTAGGAAAAAAATGGGCTCAGTAATAACTCACAAAGATGCTGAATACTCCGGTGATGCTTTTATTACTAGCCAGTTAGACTATTGTAATTCCCTTTTTACTGTCTTACCTAACTAGCCTATAAGAAAAGTACAGCTGGTTCAGAATGCATAGTCTTAACTAAAACAAGGAAAATGGATCACATTACCCCACTGCTAATGTATTCTGATAGAAACTATATTATTGTGCCCCCTCCATACAAATAGGGTTCAGAGAGCTACTGCGGATGACAGCATAGCCCGTGTTTGCTATCACTGGCTGTAGCTCGTTGCGTGGCTCTCTGACCCTTCCCCGACACAACCACGTATTTAGCCTCCTTGATATTTTGTTGCACACTAAAAATCCAAAGAGACTCATCGTGTAGAAGAAGCTCATGGCAGGTGGATACACCTTTAGACATCTTGTTTCATTGAAGTCACTGAAGCCCTCTAGCTCCTGGTGTCTGGTGCGTTTTCACTGACAGCATTTCTGGGCAGTGGTCTGGACTCAGCTTGTTTCCTCCCACGTACACCAGTTCTTAAAAAATGAAATGTCTTATTTCACAATCTCGAATCTCTGTCTCAGTCTCTCTTGAAGATCTGATGTTTCCTACCTGTGTGGCCTCGCAGTGGATTGGTTTGCCACCTGTCATGAGCGCTGAGAAGGTTGGTACTGTATAACTGGTAAAGGGCTTCTTTTGAGTATTTGATCAGGACTCCTTTAAAATAAAAGGTCTAGGACTTTCATTCCAACCTATTTTCAGTAAAATAGGCTGGAATGATAGTTAGGGCCACTGAGTTACAAGAACTTTGGTAGACAACCAGTTTTCAGCCATATGCAAACAATTGAGTCAAATTTGATTGTTGTGCATGTAAGGTGAACAGTTTTATTTTAACTTTTATATACAGTTGAAAAACATAATATATATTCAATTATACTTTTGCATTTTAGAGAGGGACAGCTTGGTTTTATTTAATTCTATTATTTAATTGAAATTGGTCACTCTTGGAGATGAGCTCACAGAAAATCACCCCCCCCCCCCAAAAAATAAATATACCTGCTTTATGGAGTTTTTTAGTCAATTATTTGTTTTGGTTTCTCGCTCACTGCTCTTATCAAGCCTGTTTCCTGAAGCAGCAGGCAGCTGTTTTCACCAAACAAGCTCTGATAAACCCAGTGTGCACTACCTGCCCAGCACCAAACGGCAGACAGTTAGACTTCAGGGCCAGATATGTTTCTAGGGAACTGGTGAAGACCAAAACAGAAGGTGATGTCATGACTGGGTGTCTGTCAGCATGTTTTGCAGTTCTTATGGGGCAGATGTGCAAATGCGGCCTTAAAATTGATCAAACCAACAATTTAACCAAGTGACGAAACGTCAACCAGATTTTCCTCTTAAGACATCTTTTTAATAATCGTCTCTTAACGAATATGTGTGTTTAAACATAGATAATGGAAACAATAACTTATGTACACTGGATCTGATAACATGCATTTTTTGGTGCATTTATCATGTGATCTAGTTTTGAAAACACTACATTATTAAGGTCATACTTTATCCATCTACATATAGAATACATTTGAGGTGATTCACAGTACTCCCCGCTCTTACACAGTGGGATTCATTTAGAAAAACCTGCTATTTATAATTTGTTTGAGTTCGCAAAGTTCCTAAATATTGGCCTCAAACATTGTTTTTTGGCAGCTTCAGCAGTGTTAACAGTATCAGCTTTCATGATTCTATCACTCCAATAACTCCACAAAACTGCCTCTTTCTACTCTCTACTTGAACCCCTGCCGAAGCGTCTTCTTTTTCACCTCACATGCTTCCTCTCCTCCTCCACCTTGTCCTGTCTTCTTTGGGTTTGTGTGTGGCCCCCGCAGCTCCCAGTTTTCCCGGTGTCATCTCCTCCATCAGACCGAAGGAGGCGTGAGGCTCATCTTGTCTCCACATGTCTCAGCCAGGGTAAGAACCAGCTGCTGCCTCCCAAAACCATATAGACACTGCGACACTGGTTACGCTGAAAAAGACTCAAACTGGCAAACTGATATGAATTGGCTGAAAGAAAATAGAAGTCAACATTTAGAAGTAAACATCTAAACGCTGTATTAACCAAAATCACCAAAGCGGACATTTTTCAACTTAAATCATTACACCGGATTACAATTTTATATCCAGTGTATTGTATGTAATTATAATAGAGCCAAAATGCAAATGAATCTTGAATAATAGATTTTATTTTTCACACCAACTACATGTATGCCTGGAAGTGCTGACCCCTCACTCCTCCTTTGCGATCTTATTTCAGATGAATTTGTGCAAGCAGAGAGAAACAGACTACAGTGACAAAACAACTGGTAGTTATAATGATCATGCTAAAAATTAAGCTCATACAGCACCATGTTAGATATGTTATTTATTTTTTGAACAAGGACAGCGCACAGCTTTGTAGCTGTACCAGAGTTAGCTATAAGCTTATTTTCATCTTTTTAGCTTACTTTCATTCGTGATCCTTTATCCTTTGTGATTAGTTATAAGGCCAACATGCTGGGATTAGCAGTTTACTGAAGTCACCTTGCAGATTTTATGGTCAGTGAAGTGCAAGTGTTACTAACATTTACCTCTTTGATATCATTTGGAGCCACAAACGTACAGCCCAGAGCTTTGTAGCTTTGCTTTAAGACCGATTTTTTCCCTCCTTCTATTAATGGAGCCTTTCAGACACAATAGAGCCAGTAATCAAAACCACACCCACTCTTTATCCCAGGACAGAAGTATGAGGAGTGAAACTGGCTTAAATGCATAATGACTCTTGATATCTGAACGTCAGGGGAATGTTTGTGTGACAGCGGCGTTCTAATCAGCTGAGGTATGCTGTTGGAGAGCAAGCTTGAACTGAGTTCAGACCGTTAAATGAATTTTCAGTAAGTCAAGATATTTCAAGCTTTAAAATTTCAAGTTTTTCATCAACATCGTTTTCTGAGCAGAAGGGAGATGAAGGATCAGTCAGCAGAAACGTACTCAAAGATAAAAATATATTTACATTCACATATTTCAGCAGTACTAAAAAACACATTAAAAAACAAGGCAAGTATTTACACAATGCTGCATAAAAAACTGAGTTATTAAATGTGTCTCTGAATGTGATCCCTGCTCTATTATAGATTTCTGTTACCAAAATGACATACATTCCTTTTAACAACTTCAGCCAATACAGTGATGGTTATGGGGGTATGATATCTAAAGCATTTATTTGGACACTTATAACAAAATTGGGTGATATGAACCTGAAATTATTATAAATACTTTACCATTTAATAATGCTTATACAGCTAAGACCAATGTCCTACTTGTAATTGGGCTGGTTGGTACATTTACAGATAAGCTTTGTAGATATACTTTATACTTTATCAGTGTGGATGCAAAATTCGAATGACGCATATGTATTGACTGTACAACTGAGTCACAGAAAAATAAATTTGAGATACTGTGAACACAAGAAAATGTGAACATGCAGCTCTGCTCAGGTCAAATCTACACAACTGACTGACAAAGCATACAACAACACAACTGCAGTGTTAAAATTTTGTTTGCTTGTAAACTCTGGCGTTGTGTTATTTACGGTCATACTATACTTGACCTGTGTATGATATGTATTCCTCTATTTACTCAGTAAATATTGGCAGTGTTTTCATACAGTTGCACATATTGCCAAATATTGTTGCTCACATGTTGACTAGACAGTACTAATCAGTCTTGTTTTTAATCGTGTGGCCACATTATAAAGGTATCTACTACAAAGCTGTAGAGCCGGGGATCTTCTTCCCCTCTTTTTCTTCATTCACCCCTTCATCATTATGGCAAGTTCAACTTGACAAGAATGTTGCCTAATATTCCACAGCACAAATGTCTTTGTATTGTTGCAGTGTCAAACCACTTCAAACAATGCTGTGACAAATACAAAGCAATGACGTACTGTATTTTGCGATACGCAATAATGCATCTTTAACACAGTAAATTCACATGTAATTAAACCCAGAGTCACCAGACCCAGCTGGTTGATTATTAGTTAAATGAGTAAGCCATCTATTTATAGCCAGACAGTGAACAACAGACATACGCTGACTCATTGTATTATTACTATTGATGATATCATCAGGGTGAGTGAGACTACCCAGGTGACTCATGTGAATAAGTCTGGGTAAAGTATCGTTTAGTCTGGTTAAAGGCATGATTCATTATTGATATTTACATTTTTGAGGTATATAGTTTTATATACTGTACAGTCGCCATCCTTCCTCTGTTCTCCATGAACTTCAAATGACATTATTGCGTGGAGGATGAGATGTGTTTCCCGTTGAGCTGTCTAACAGCCCTGAACCTTCTTTCACTAAGACTGGGAAATAGCTGGAGAGATAAAGAGCTTTAAACTTGGTGCTACAGAAGCAGTAGACCAGCGGATCCAGTAGACAGTCCATGTAGGAGAGGACCATGAGGCCATCAAAGGCGACGGCAGCTTTATCCTGGTTGGATTCACTCCACTCTTGGACCCTTGCGATCAGCAGAACCATCCTGGCTATGGTGCAGGGGAGGAAGCAGAAGGAGAAGACCACCATGACGGAGGTCACCAGAAAGACTGCTCTCTTCAGCTTGGTCTTATCCCCAACTGTTTTCTTCCTGAGCCGGTTGACGACGTGCACTGTGCAGTAGACCAGGTTGACGAAGGGAATGAGAATCTGGGTAAAGAAGACCACTTCTCGCATACTGTCCACCACATCCTTAAATCAGAAAAAGGATCAACTTGTCATATACAGCAATAACAAATTCTCCCTGTGACTAATATTGTTATTATTATTAAGTAGCATTTTATTGTTGTAGCAGGTCGAGGTGGAGCTAGTTTTAACTACCAGTTTGGTAGTTTAGTCCTATGGTTTTCAACCTGATGGTCAGGCCCCTTCCAATTGCTCACAAAATAAACATGAGAGGTTGTGAGATGATTAATTGGAGAGGAAAGATGAAAGAAGAAAGTTCTGATACACAAATTGTTAATTTTCTGGAATTTTCTCTTATCATTGCTTATTTGTGAAATATTGGATATTTGACCTCTTTAGGCCTGAAACTGTTATTTAAATTAAACCATCTGTTGGAGGGGAAATGTCTCTTTGGTGGAGCTTCCAACAACTCATGGACATCTGAAAACTGACAAAGGGTCCCAAATAGACGCTACTTTTTTTGTATAATGAGGGTTGTATAATGAGATTATGTTTCCCTTTATGCTACTCAAAAAAATGATATACAGTAGATTAATAAATAATAGGTCATAAAATAATTTAAGATGGTGGAGTGCTGAGGAGGAATTTAGTAGTCTCATAGTCTGATGGAAGAAGCTGCCCTGTAGTCGGGTGGTACGGCAGCGGATACTTCTGTATTAATCTTCCAGATGGCAGCAGGGTGAACAGGCTGTGGCTGGGGTGGGTACTGTCCTTTTCCATTACCAGTACCAGCTCAACTCGGCTCGGCTCGCTTTTCGCTCGCTTTCCCATTGCAGGTAGTACCTCCACAATAGTACCTGGTCGTCATAGCGATGCCGCAGGAAACTGCCGCGACACAGACACGCTACCCACACACACAGGACAATGGAGGAAATCGAGTGTGTGCTGTTTTTGATCCTCGGGATGTGGCTGTTTCTCACAGTAAGACAAACGTTGTTTCGTTTGACCGCGGCGTATTCTTCCCAGTTGCCATAATAGTAACGGGTACATCACACAATCTCTGGCCAAACTATTTAAAAATGGCGGGGTTATTCATGATACTCCGTGTACCGCATGCAACGAAGACGAAGTGAATAGTGACGATTCTCTCTGACCAATCAGCAGTCTGCCGTGATTTCAAGTGACATGTTAGTATCGCCTCAGCTCGCTCAGAACCTCGCAGGAGCTGATACGAAAAAAAGTACCTGGAAGCAGGTACAGGTACAACTTTTACACAGTGGAGAACCAAACAAAGTCGAATCGAGGCGAGCTGGTACTGTGTAGTGGAAAAGCGCCATTAGTGTCCTTTGGGGCTCTGCGCAGGCACCTGACCGCACCAATATCTCAGATGTTCAGTAGGTTGGCACCAATGATCGTCTGAGCGGTTCTAATCACCCGCTGCAGATCCCTCCTGTCCTGGGATGTGCACATCCCATGCCAGTGTGTGATGTTTCCAGTCAGGATGCTTTCTATTGCGCGCATGTAAAGTTATTAAGAACTTGGCATGGGAATGTAGCCTTCGTACGTTTCCTTAAGAAAAAGTCGTTTCTGAGATTTCTTGACGAGGGTGGATATCTGAGAGGACCATGTCAGGTTCTCTGTGATGCAGATTCCCAGGGACATAAAACTATTCACAGGGGTGTGTGTCTTTGCCTCCTTTTTTCTAAAATCATTGATCAGCTCCTTGGTTTTGCTGATGTGGATTAGTAGGTTGTTCTCTGTGCACCACTCTGCTAGTTTGTTGATTTCCTCCCGATATGAATTCTCATCATTGTTTGTAATCCGAGCAGGTGGTGTCATCCGCAAACTTCCCAACGGAGTTGTCTCCATGTCCGGGGGTGCAATCAAGGGTGTACAGCATGAACAGGAGGGGGCTGAGCACACAGCCTTGGGGGGGTCCAGTGTTGGAAAACTTAAGCACTAGGAGGACTAGAGTGGAGGAGGTGTGACCGCCAACCCGCAATGTCTGGGGTCTGTTTGTAAGGAAGTCCAATATCCAGTTCCAGAGTGTGGTACTCAAACCCAGAGTGCTAAGTGTTCCAATCAGTTTCATGTGGGAGATTGTGTTGAATGCTGAGCTGAAATAAACAAACAGCATTCTGATGTAGGTGTTGTTGTTCTCAAGGTGGGTGAAGACTGAGTGGAGGGCAGCGGAGATGGCTGGATCTGCAAACTAATGAGGGTCCAGGTTGGCTGCGATGTTGTTCTTTAATGTGTGGGAGAACAAGTTTCTCAGAGCAATTCCTCAGAATAGGGGTGAGAGGCCACAGGGTGGTAGTCATTAATGCTACACACTGCCGACTTTTTAGGTACAGGGACACTGGTGGCTGTCTTGAAGCAGGTGGGAACAATGTCCTGTGACAGTTAAAAATGTCAGTAATAACGTCAGCTAGCTGATTGGCACTTGTTCTTAGTACATGGCCAAAGATGTTATCAGGCACAGCATCTTTACTCATGTTCACTCTCAGCAGGATGGAGGAGGAGACTTTACAGCTGACTCTTTGTTTGGGAGATCAAAACAAGCATAAAATGTGGTTAACTCATGTGGTAGCGAGGCCTCACACATGATGGGGACGCTCCTGCTTTTGTAGCCTGGGATGTTTCTGATCGCCTGCCACACATCTTTGGCGTTTTTTGGTGTTGAGGTCTCTCTCCAGTCTCTCCTGATGTCTCAGCTTTGCCTCCTCGATGCCAGCTTTCAGGCACGCTCTAGCGGTGTTGTAAGCTTCCTTGTCTCCGGACCAAAAAGTAGCTTTTTTGGCTCTGAGTGGAGCCTTCACCTCTCCATCCATCCAGGCTTTCTGGTTGGGGAAGGTTTTCATTGTCTTTGTGATCACCACATCATCATCACAATTGCTTATGTGTGTTGTATGTTCCTCAAGATTGATGTGGTTCTCCTGGGTGAACAGGAGCCAGTCTGTGCAGTCAAAACAGTCCTGTAGAGCTGCTGTAGCTTCATCTCTCCACACTTTAACTGTTTTTATTGATGGTTTGACCCTTTCTATCAGCTGGGTGTAAGTAGGCAGGGGAAGCAGGGAAATATGGTATGATTGACCAAAATTGGGGTGAGGGAGGGCTTTGTAGCTGCCAGAAATGTTCGTGTACACATGGTCCAGTGTGTTTGTTCCCCTGGTGGGGGCGTGGAAATGCTAGTGGAGTTGAGGTTAAATAGTTCTGAGGTCTGTTTTGATAAAAATCACCAGCTACAATAAAAACACCATCCGGTTGTTTTGTCATGTGACCTCATACAGTTCCTGAAGTGCTTTTTTTGAATTCACATCTGTAGGAAACAGCAGCAACAAAAACTCTGGTGATTCCTCTGGGCAGTTATTATGGTCGACATCGTAACAAAAAACATTGCACATCTGGGGAACAATGTCTCTCCACTTTGACTGCGTTTGAGCACCAAGCATCATTGATGTAAACGCAGAGACCGCAGTGTTCCGTCACCACGGAACAAGCTCCGGCCGTCGAGTGCGACAGCTTCATCTGGGATGTTGCCAGGTCTCAATGAAGGTGAGGGCACAGCAGTCTCTTATTTCCCGTTGTAGAGTTAGCCTGAGTCTTAGCTCATCCATTTATTTTCCTGCGATTTTCCTAGCCAGGAGTAGGCTGGGTTGTGGAATAACCTTAGGTCTGACCTGGGTTAGTTTAGCTCTAATACCGGCTCCCTTTCCTCTCTTCCTGTTTCGGTCACAGCGCTTGCGGTGACGTTTGGCCCGGCTGATCTGGTTGTCAGGACGGGAGATGCCGTTAGCAGTGATCGTCTCAAGGTCCATTGCACTTAATCCAATCCCTGCACTTCCTTTTCCGATGTTGATGAGTGTGTTACTGCCATAAGTAATACGTGAAGATAACTAATTAAAACAAAAATGTAGCTTAGTTTGAGGGACCTGCTTGCTGCCTCATCTACACGTGCAGCCGCTGCGATGACTATTATGTCATAATTTATAAGCCTATCATGTTTTTTTTAAATATTAAATGAATTTGTCATAACTTAATCTGTAAAGTAACTAGTAACTCCAACTGTCCAAAAGTGTAAAGAGTAAAAAGTACAATGTATTTGAGCACAAGTATAAAGTAAAAAAAAAGAAATGATGCTTCAAAGTTGTACTTGAAAACATTACTTAAGTAAATCTTCCACTCCCTTTAATTTTCACCACTGGCCATTTTAGATGTAAATGTAGCCAACAGTATTTATGCTTCAATCTGCCAGTTAACTTACCAGTGAAACTAATCTAACCATGAATTAAACTGACTGCAAACAATGGATGAAGCACACCAACACCACATCTAGTTACTAAATGGCCATTGCACCATGTTTTGCATAGTCTTAAATAATAAAAGAGTCAATAAATAGGATAATTATTGGAGAGTATTAATATTTTGGTTTCAGCATGCATATATCTTCTCCAGACTGTGTCATTTTATTATTTTCAACATCAGTATTCTCTCTGTTACTTCAGGCTGTGTGAACTGTGCATTGGGTAAATGAGAAGGATGCAGCTTCCGTTGTCAGCAGTGACCTCAAAACTTGCTCAGCTGTGTTTTTGCCACATGCACACGACTGACAGGGCTTAAGTGAGAAAAACATCTGTCATGAACACACCCTTAACCAAGTTCTTTTCGAGTAAAGCAGAATGTTTCGGGATGAATCGTTTGTTGCTTAAATGCTTTTTCATTACTTCTCACTTCATTCATCTTATGCACTATGCCAGACTTTAGGTACCGATGGTAAAAACCTACCACTAACAAACTACACTTGGAAGACAAATGCATAGGGACAGTTTACACAAATTACCTTAATCAAGGTGTCGTCTTTATCGCTCTTGTGGCTGTTGCAGCAATCAAAGTTCTTGAGCATGGTGGGAATGGTGAGAGGCAGAAGAAGCAGCCAGATGAGGATAGAGATCTGAGGCGATTTCTTAAGAGCTCTTAGGAGATTCTTTCGGCCAGCATGTACCACATTAAAATATCGATCAATGGAGGTCACTGTCAGGAAGGCAATGCTGGCTCCTCGGTTTAAAAACAACATGAAGAGCATAGCTTTGCAAACTGCGTCGTTCCCACTCCTCCTCTCCCCTTGGATGAAATTGTATGCCTTTATGGGCAAACAGAAGAGCAGGAGAATGTCAGCCAACACCAGGTTGAAAAGGAAGATGTTGTTGGTGTTGGATTTCCAGAATTCCAGCTTGAATATGAAGAGGTGGAGGACAGATACATTCAGAGGCAAAGCCAAGATGAAAATCACAATTATGACAGCTGCATAGAATTTATACAGTGCCTTGTTTGTGGCTTCGCAGTCCTCAATAAGTTGATAATTAGACACATTGTTTGCCATTTGAACTGTCAAACACACTTGCCAGGGAATGTGCAAAATATTGATTATAAGCTATCAATAAATTCTGCCCTACATGCATAGAGCAAAGTGTTCTTTTCAAAACTGACAAGGAAATCACCATACAAAAAAAACCCACCCCAAAATAAAACAAGTTTCTTCAGTGTCTTCAGTTGTAATCTTGTAGGTTTTAAGTTCTTCTTTCAGTCCTTGTGTGTGTTTCTGTTTCCCAAAGTAGTTCAGGTTTCATGTCCTGTTTTGTGAGAGTCAGTATCAGGTCTGGAAGTAATTCTCTGTGTGCAGAGCGAATGGTAGGGCGGCTTCTTTGAGTTCGCCTTGCTGTCCAGCCTTGTTACTCGTTGCTCCGCCTTACAGCCAGAGGAGATGAGTCACCAGCTGCTTTTCCACTGTG
Source organism: Coreoperca whiteheadi (assembly GCA_011952105.1). NCBI lineage: Eukaryota > Metazoa > Chordata > Actinopteri > Centrarchiformes > Sinipercidae > Coreoperca > Coreoperca whiteheadi. Next base: position 23,343,466 of record CM022481.1, on the reverse strand, counting down.
TGGCCAATGGGGCTTACAAGGACCGAGGCCAGCCTGTAACATTTAAAATACAAATAATGCAATTTCTTTTTGTTCAAATGAAAGTTAAGATTGGGGAAACAGCAAACTAAGAAACAAGGTGAAGAGATTTTTAATAATGAAATTCGCTCAAAGTCTGAATGCCGCATTAAGCCCTGACCTGCCCCTGTGTGAACCACAGGCTGATGTGACTTTTGACAGACAACCAACAATATGAGAAAAACATAATGTAATTATTTCACCGCACAGCTTTTGAATGTCTCAGCTCTTAGTACTCTGACTCAGTGTCACTGTTTAAAACTTTACATCTTCTCTGCATATGCTAAAAATGTTAAAATGGGATATTCATAGAAGAATTCTCCTTAGACTACGCAGATGTGGATCCCTGGGAATTGATGATAGATGTGCATGTAGGCACGAAAGAAGTAAGGACAAGTAAATGAGCATGCTTGAAATTTTGCATCCTAAGAAAGGAAGCTTTCTTGACAAGAGGAGGAGAAGGGGTTAACCCTAGCCCTCACACTCAACTCTGCATCCCTCGAACTCCTTCTTCAACTACATATAGAGAGATTGAGAATCAGACTTTCTGCAGGGACACATTTTAGAGACATGGAGAGGATGTGACCTCTTTCCAGATCTGGTTCATGATTTAAAAGTCGCTTTTACACAAGATCAGGTGAATCGTCAAAGCACTTAGCACAGTCACCTGTATAATAAGTCTATGTGTTTATTCTGTTGCTTTATTGCCAGGGGGAGGATTTATGCCTACATTTGCTTTGATCTGGTATTCAGGTTTATACTGCGTGACTAGAGTGCTTGATTTAATCTATCTGGTCTTAGACTTGACCTTGTCACCTTGACTTTTTTTAAACTGATCCTGTACTCCCTCCTCAGACAATACTTTAATTGTATATGGGGTCACTCGGTCAACTATGCAGATGACCGTCTTGGTGAAATTAAAGCCTAGCAGTCGAGGCTGCTGGCCGTCAGTAGCTCCTGCACAGCAAGACTGTAGCTACCTGGAGGATTAGTTTTATGATTAGGATTGGTAGTAGCCATTTATTTTCAGTTACCTCCCTTATTATAGGAGGTTTGGATATTTTGCGATGGATATTATGATTATTTTATGTATAGTACTGTTAAAAAACTAATTCGGTGTAGATCTTGTGTCATGAGCCCAGAATTGATTTAACAGAGTGTAGGTTGTTCCAAGTTTAGCAAATAAGAGCTCATTCTCGTTTATATTCAATAATAGGTTTAGTACCATTTCTGTCTATGTTGTGTTGTCCTCTAGTTCTGTGCTTTGAGATATTAATTGGCAAAGTTGGCTCGTGACACATACCATAGCTAGATGATTAGTTTCACGTTGTCTACAGATGCCAATCTAAAGTCTTCATTCTGTCAATAAACAGCACTTCGATAAAATGACTTTTTACTTTATGAGAACATGTACTATTAAAACGAAAACTCAGTTTGTCTAATAAGTTGCCTTAAAATGTAATATTTTGAAAGGAATACAGGTAAGCTTATGGTGTTGACTATCAGAAACACATGATTTATGCAAAACATAAAATCAGTGATTACTACGAAATGAACAGTGATTATTAACCTAATGGAACGTGTGACCATGACTTGTTTATTGTGAGTGTTTGCATCCAGCAGGACTCTGTGCAGCCTGACAGACAGATTAACAATCCGACTACTGTACTCCGATTTTCAAGGCAACCTGTGACTCCAGTAACACTTACTGTAAAGTTGTACTTGCTGCTATAACTCACAGTGGTGTAGAGTTTTCTCACTTTCATCCATACTATCTCACAGTGGGCTGAGATGTTTGGCGTGCATCCAGTCAAATGCTTTTGGCCTCCAGCTTGCACACAGGGAAGCGTTCCCTCACCTCCTATCCTGCAGATTCACTCCTTTCTGACCTGTCTGCATTGTATACTGAATATTAAAGTTCATCCCGCCCCGTTGTCTCCCACTCAGCATTTAGATCCAAAGACGACACAGCAGAGCAGAGACACTTGCCTATCATCACAGGGACTGACCAGACTGTATACAGAGATGGAGACCAGGACCCAGTCAGTCCCTCTGGAGTGAGGAACATCCTGCCTGCTAAGCCTGAAGACAGGTACTCTGGTAGATGCCTGGCCTACAACTCTGGAGGTTTTTGGGGTGTTACTTGTAAACCTACTGGGACTGCACAACTGAGATTACTATTTGACAGAACCTTGTGTGCCACTTAACAAAGTTGTCTTAAAGCTACTGACACTGCATAGCAGATGCGTTGCATACAGGAATATTTTACAACTTTTAACTAATCTACTTTGATATTATTTGGTATTTTCTTGTCCTTATTTTCCAAAATATAAATCTTTTTCTTTTCTGTCTGGGTACCAATCAGACCTGCCGTGACGGAGAAAGAGACCTTCAGGGACTGTGTAGGGGTGCAGCTGAAAACCCATGAAATCTCTGAGCCAACACAGCTGCAGGTATATTAGATAGATAGTATAGTATATACAGTAGTTTACTGTGGCATAGTGTCCTGTGGTACCGTAGGACAACTAGCGTCTTAGACTCCACCCAGATGACCTTAAGGTACATAATAAATAAACAACAAAAAAACAAACGTATCAAATCACCAAACCCCAAAGACAAAGAATAATTTATATAACGGGATAAATGTTAAAACACATTTGCATTATGTTTAGGTAACGTTACATTAAACATGAAAAGTCTTTTACAAGTCTTTCGTAACAGAGCTAGAACCGAATAATAATATGAATAGTGTGTTTTCACGACACGTCATCAACCCGGAAGTCGGCCATATTGGCGATACTAAACGTAAACAATGCCACTGAACCGAACGGAACTCGCAAACTTTTGCTGATTATTTCTGCTGAAAAGGGCCAATTATTGTCGTGTTTCGGTCGGACCGGGAAAAACATTTGAAGTGTTATATACTGCCATTAGTAGTAACAAATCAAGGAGAAGAGTGCAAAACACTGTCTGAGGAAAGAAGGCGTTTGTGGTTGTTGGTCAGACTGAACCAGGATTTCAAGGCCGAGAATCTTGACAACATTTGCGTTTGTTCTTCTTATTTCTTGTCCACTAGGTGAACTATTAGGCTACTATCTTAACTAATGTTGTAGTGTAATAGTATACTCTCATATTGATATTACGTTGCGGTTTATTATTTCTTGGCTAAAAATCTGATTCTAATCTCATTTCTTAACCTTCTCCAACAGTACAAGACTTGCATATTTTCTGTAAAATGTTACTGAAATTTAGTTAATGGTGCTATATTTATTATTACTGTATTCTAGGTAAAAGATCGGACCTGTATACAGACTGGGTGCCGTGCGTTAATATGAACGGAAAACAAGGACCACGATCACCTGAGGACTCACTGACGTCACGCTACAAACGTCGTGTAAATCGAACCCAGCAGAAACACAAGGATGCTGCTGCCCATTCTCTGCTTTTTTCATGGTTTAGACATAATAAATTAGTAGAAATTAGTCTTCAGTGGTGTATTAACTGTGCAATCCGTGCTGTTGTTTACATCCGAGTATCTCCAATATGGCCGCGCATCCGGGTAACTGACCAAACCGTGACGTAGGTGCAAACCCTCTATAGGAAAAACTTGAGTTGTAGTGAACTGATATGTCATTTCGATTTGTCGGTCATTAGTTTTCATTCATTTATCAGGTCGTTGTGTGTCGAGCCCTTTTAATCTCACTCATATTAATTGGAGTTGAGGAGCCGCCGATCCATTAGAATGTAGCTTAACTTTTCATCTGCAAAAAAACCCCCGAATGGCAAAAAAAGTAGCCCAAAACAATTTTTACTCATCAAATCAAATAAAACGTAGACCAATTGGGAAAACTGAAGGAATTATATTAAATGTCAACACGAACATGTGCACGTACGTGTGACTCAATTATTTTTCTTTAATCTTTATTTTTCAGAACCTCAGTGGGACGATGAGATCCACAGAGAGGTGTTACTTCTTGCGGGAGGGTGAGGGCATATCCAGGATGGACAGAAATAATCTCAAGGTCACTGACCAGCAGGAGCTCCAGAGGAGGGCTTCCCTCAGCCCGCAGCAGCCCAGAAAACAGTTAACCTCTGGCGCCCAGAGGCACTCCTCTGCCCCGTCTATGTTCTTTACAGATGAAGAAACTCAGCTTGAAACCTTCCAGTCTCTCACCTTTCAGTCCGAGCATAGCCGAGAGTTTGGGACTTTACAAACAGAGATCCAGGCACAGGGGGAGGTCTCTTCCCTGGTCTGCAGCCGAGAACAAACTTACTTCAACACTCCTCTGCTGCCCCAACCCGAGACTCCGCCTTTCCTATTAAAAGAGATCACTGATTTTCCTGCAACAACAGGAAGAGAGGAGAAAGTTAGCCAATTACAAGAAAGAAACAAGTCCAGAGAGAAGGCCCATTTGGAAGAAAAAGAGAACAGTGATAATCCTCATTCATGGGAGACGGAATGCAGAATTAGTCAGTCACTCTCTCAGCCGACAGCCTCTGTTAGCAACTCTTTCAGAGAGAAAAGGCTGAGGCCCCAAGAAATGGAAAACATGGGTGAAGCTGCAGGACAAATTGTTGCCGAAGACGAGGTGAAAGGTCAGTTGGAATTCACAGCACCTCGTGGAAAAGTGGCTGTGAGCTCATCTGGTGCCACCTCAGGGGACCGATGGGAACAATCTGTGCAGCAGCACAACACACATGTCTGGACACCCAAACACCCCAGCGCTGTGCACGAATCAAACACCCGCCCCCCTTTGAGGGACAACAGAGTTTCCCCTCGGGCCTGGAGAAATCAGGAAGTTATTGTTAGTTTTAAGACCATGAACGACCACATGGAGAGAGTCTCAAGCTTTAACGGGGAAACTCTATCCACAGGCTGCGATGAAACAAAAACACATTTTTATCTCTGCCAGTGCAGCAAATCAAGACCCAGAGGCAACGCAGGCTCAAACTGGGTCGAAGGTCAAAAACAAGCCACTACAACAACAACAGCATTTTGTCTTCGTGCGCCAAACAACACAAGTCAAGCCTCAACACCTCTGAAACGCAGAACATTTCCCATGCACTCTACTGGAAGAACCACTAGTGGCGGCGGCAGTGTGGATGATAATAACCCACCCTCCCAGTGTCACCAGTTTCCCAAGCTCCCATCCCCTTCTCCCTGCCTCGGCCTCCAGGATTCCCATTCGAACTATGCCGGTGAGGCTGAGGAGGAATGGATGTCCCCAGTGACCCGGAAACTGAAACAGGACCAGAGCCTTGGATCTGGGCTGGGGCCTCAGCGACAATCCTTTTCCTCCAGCTCCAGCAGAGATGATAAAACTCATGATGGTAATTTTTACATGTATTGAATTCATTCAGGTCTGGTCTTGATATTTTTTTGACTGAATCTGCATCTTAAAAGATTCAGTTCTTATTACTAAATAGTGATGATTTAGTAATGATGATGATTATTGATGAAAAGCCTATATTGGCTCCGTATGTCAAAGCACATACAGCTCTCTTGTCATGAACCGCACAGTACAGCAAGGCACCTGGGCTGCACTTGGATACGTGGTGGGACCAGAAAGAATACATTAGCATGCATTATAGGTGACCGTGTGGGAGGCAGTGACAATCATGGCCAGTCGCATTCACTACTTTCATCCCCTTTAAACACAGGGCTTTCCCCGTCATGTTGCACTGGGAACAATTTGGGAATCCTGTGAGGAAACTTGTGGTCTGGGATGAATATGAATATATATATAATTCTTTTTTTCTCTGGGGTATGTATGTAGAGTACACTGCATCTGTCAGAAAACTCTGTTAAAATACATAAATGACATGCAAACCAAGCCTGTGCAAGACACAGGGACACTAGAGTTTGACTGACGTTGATTTGAAGGCTAAAACTGCTATTTTTGGGTTTTGTTTAGTTGCACAGTTGATATTTTCAGTTTAGCTTAGCCGTCATATTTCAGCGCTTAACATTCTCTGAAACAGCTCTGCTGGATGGCCTACAGCTGTTTTAGAACAATAAACTCCCCTTGCAAAGCCGTGGAAACAGCAACAACTTCATGTGGGTACGGGTGTCGATTGTCCACTCAGCCAAAAGTCTAAGCATCATTCCTGGATATTTCAACCACAATGTGGGCAGTGTGACTTCATGAGTCATGTCAACTTTGCACTCACCACCTCCGTTGTAGAGATTCAGGGACATGAGGACTGGCGCACAACAGCGTATATCGGGACAAGCTGTGCGCGGGATTCCTACAGCTTTCCAAATAAACAGACTTTTACATGAATCGTTTCAAACACTGACTGAAAGTCTGCCTTTAGATGTGGTCGGACGACCCGTCGCACGATGAGTTCGTTTCAAGCATACAACAACCTTTAAAGGTTATTTCCATGATTCTGCCCCTTTAAAGGTCTGTTGTGTGTTTTATTAATGTCTAGGGATGCAGAAAATGATGATAAACTCACTGAAACCCGATGGTCCAGATGAATCAGAAATGGCACAAACGCCACGGGGAATTCACAGGTAAAAAAAGCCTTGTGGTATTTTGTTTTTATCGCATCTGCCGCTGTATCAACTGATCAACAAGCAGGTTGGTGTCATTTTATCAGCGCAGCGTAATGCCAGTCTAAGCTTCCTTTCTGGTTCATCATCTTTTCTTACCTCCTACAAAATGCATGCAAGCAAACGGATATGCAAATCTATAAACGACAACATGACACTACTCGACCTTTGGCCATGTTCCAGTTAGCTTAAGTGAGTGCCATAGTGTCAACAGCACAAAACAGTTGTCGGGTTTTTCAAGATTATAACGACAACAATGATGGAGGATGATTTTTTTTCTTGAGACTAGTCCTTGCAAAGACCCTGTAGCGTTTTCTGTTTAAATATTTTAGGTCCTGAAAATGTTTTTTTAGCCACTCTAGTGACGTCGCTCTATGGATGGCAATATGGTTTATGACCAATTACTCCCTCGTGTTCAGTGCAAATAAGCAAATGTTATCATGCTATCGCAGTAAACTAAGATGGGGAACATGGTCAACTGTAGACGCTTAGATTATCTTGATTTATCATTTCTAATATTTTGCATAATTTCCTAAGTTGCTCTGTTTATATGCAGAGAGAGACAGGATCAGAAAGGTGAGCTAAAGATCGGCTGCAAAGGAGATAACATCCTGTCTGACAGAGCAGAGAGTCAGGCCATGAGAAATCCACGCCGTCTGCACAAACTGGAATCCAGGGAAGTCCAGGTCAGTTTTTAGTGGGAGAAAATGTGGCTTTGTGCCAGACCAGTTGTTATAGGAGAAGCTAGGAAAAATAGGATCAGGTCCACTCAGTGTTGCCCATCTTTTGTTACGATGATCACAATGAAATAATATGTAACCGAATGCAACAACATGGCTCTTTCATTTGCATTTCGAACAACACTGCAGTTCTTTGGCACAGAAGTAAAGTGTAAACACAGACAATACTTGTTAGCAGATTACATTTATTGTGGGTTTGAGAGTTTTCTGGGGATGATGTTGACCTTGTGTTTTTGAAAAGGGTCACATTGTGTGTGTGCGTGTGTGTGTGTGCGTGCGTGTGCAGACCTTCAGGCAGCAGCTGGAGGCCCTTCAGCAGCAGTTTAACCAGAGAGAGAGTGACTGGTCTGTAGTTCGATGCCAGCTGGACGAGCTGATCAGAGAACTCTCTGAGCTGAGGAAGAAACCCACCGTTAGGCCACAGTGCTGTCCAGTGGCCGGCCGACGTACTGCACAAACACACGCTGTCCACCAGGAGGGACGGACAGAGGTAAAATATCCTGTAGGCTCATCTTCTGTTCAGGTCCCAAATCATATGAGTCCTATCAACATGGAATCTCCCCTATTTAATCCTAACTAATAGTTTGTCAAAACCGTTCTTCTGAGTTGTTGTCCCTTTCTGTGTAGTTTCATGAAAGCAGACATGGCAATAGCTCAAGCTTTAGTTGTGAAGAAGTACAGTCGGTCTCAGTGTAACAAAACCCTTCACTTAATACCTCCGGCTAAATTACAGAACTCCTCACACAGACTTGTTTCTGTTGATACCATATATCAAAGGAAGTGTTGACATTCAGATAAATAGTGGCCCAAACACTCAAGCTACTGGCCCATTAGCCTGTTTGTTTAATCACCCTCGGTGTGAGCCTTTGCACTGCACTGTTAATCATCTGCAGATAAAACTGTGCAGGCTGGTTGGTATTTTGGAGGGAAGTCTCACAGCCTCTGTCACTCCTGACACTTTATACAGATCACTCACCAATGTCTCCCTGAAAACCGTTGTAGGAACAGAACACTAAAGCTGTATCGACTGTATCTCACTCTTTGCTCACTCTGTTCGACTTTGGTTACACAGAGAGGATGGAGGAGCTATTTGACAGATTTGTTCTACTGAAAACAGATTTTAAAAACATGTACAAGTGAGTAGAAACAAATTTCATGGACAGGCTTCAGAGGTGATGCCTGTGTGTGGAACACTTAACACATATTGGGCCTCATGCAAGAACATTTTTGTAGGGTTTCCTCGTGAATCAAGTGGGATTCGACAAACTTGTTTTAAATCGCTCATTTCTGCGTGAAGAATGTCGCCTGTTCACGAGGAGGCGCACGTTCGGGAGAACAGTCCGACACATATCGATAGTACAGCTGCCAGCAACGTTTCATCAGAGCAGTGTGGTACTGTGACATGCATCAAGAGGGAATGGTTTGACGTACAATTAGACGTTAAAAAAATGTCTTTTGAAAGCAAAGTGGTCCAGGACTAATATGAGACAGTCATGGCGATATTAGAAGAGGTAACATTACAGCCTACAGTAGGTGATGTTACACTGGGCAGAGACCTTCAGAAAGACCCTGAGGCAGCTGTCAGAGTGAGAGAACATCTGAAATGTGGAAGTTTCTTATCAGAAAATATAAAAACCCTCTCAGTAAATTGGCACGCCATGATGATGGTGATCTGGTGCACAATATTGATTTGGTTTAATGTATATACTTTCTTTTTGTTGATTTCGGTATCCTATTTAAATTTCCAAATGAATTCACATTAAGGCATTATGATTTCAGGTCAAACTAGTGTTTTCTGGGAAAATTCAGAGAACATGAAAATTGATATCTATTATATGAGTGGTGCTTACATGAGGCCCATCGCTACATAAACTAATGTACGCTATTTTTCCTCACTGGCAAAGAGACTTTTCTAGCCCGAAATCTGAGAAAACCCTGGTCGGCTAACAAGCATGTGGTGATGTCAAGCTGTATTTAGCATTACATGAAGATGTGCGGATGTTCTGTTCTATTTACAAAATATATCACTGTATGGTCTCTGTGGTACTGTTTATAACCAGTCATGTAGTGCAACACAGAGGCAGGGATGGATTCAGTTTAAATGTTGTTCTACTGATTTGACCTGCTGTCGCTTCATTAGCTGGTAGAAATTAATGAAGCAATGCTTCCCTCTACTGGCCCTCAGTTTTACTTTCTCTGATAAGAGAGAATTACTGGGGAGAGCGGCCAGTAAAGGATGAGAGCAACACTTGAGATAAATACATGGTGCTAGTTCACTTTGCTAAAATGCTTAGACTGACATTTCTCAGCAATAGATTTGGTTACGCTGATGCATGATACGCATTTTGTTGTTGTTAAAAACCCTCTGAACTAGAACTAAGCTCTAAAATGCCATAAGACACAGAAGATACACTCAAATAAGGTGCACCTTTAATGATCAATTCTTAGTGTATGTCTTATGGTAGCCCACACTGATTTTAGTGTGTTTTTTCCATTTTACAACTCTTGATGCTTGCTTCTATTGGACAGAAATTCCAGAGTTCCCCTTTGTGTCTTCTCTGTAAATCTTGTTGGTATCAAATTATTCAGGTATATAATACACTGTTAAGTGGTCTTTAAGCACCCCAGCAATAATTTATGAGGACGGACAAAAGATGGTGTCAAAGCACTGGCTGACCTCGTTACATGTTTGCGCAGTGCAAGTCGATATGGTCCCTGTGCCAGTTCTGTCACTGCCCAGACTTGATTTTACCTTCCCAACTTAAAGGGTTACTACCACGTGAGAAAAAAACAATAGGTAAAAAAAAACCCTCAAACAGTATTGAGGTTTAAATAAATCAAGGATTCGACTCTTTCAGGGTGTAATAAGGATAATATTATATATATAATATATAATCTCATATATATATATAAGGATAATATAACACTGGATGAGACATATCACCATGTTGACAGTTTTGTACTGATGAAGATTTCTTTTATCTCCCGAGATGGAAGGTCTTCTCTCTAACGGGTGCAGCCTGGAGACTTTCCCTAACGGGACAAGGAAGGTCATTTCTGCAGACCAGAAGACAAAAACAGTCGCCTTCTTCAATGGCGACATCAAACACATTTTGGAAGATGGGAAAGTGGTGAGCTCTGTGGCTACCCTTGTTACCTTGATGTATGTTTAAAACCTTAATATTGGGGCTTTAGATGCAGTAATAAGCTGCAAGTTCCTCTTTTTTTCGTGTTCATGGTTGCATTTTTATACTGCTGATGATCAAACTTGTCAAACAATAATGTTGATATTGATGTCTTTATTTTTCATTTGGATCACTGAGACCATGCGCATGTGTGTTACAGGTGTATTACTATGCTGGTTCACAGACAACGCACACCACCTACCCAAGTGGTCTGGAGATCCTTCACTTCCCCAACAGGCAGATTGGTAATATAGAAAGACTATTTCTGAATATTTTCACTCACACTTGAGTTAAATCTCTTCACAAACCTTGTTGTATTCGTTTCAGGTGACAGGGTTCCCATAGGCAACCAGAGTACTGTGGATTAACTCTGCAATACAAACATCAAAAGCATTTTCCTAAAGTCTAGGATACAACTAACAAACAAACCAGATCCTGTTTTTAAAATCAACGCTCATCTCTAACACAGTGGGAGAGGTTTACTCTTCAGTATATGACTTCAGGTTATAATATAGTCTTTCATTTGTAATATGTCTCCTTCTGTAACAGAGAAGCGACACCCTGGGGGGAAGAGAGAGATCTTATTTCCAGACCAGACCATAAAGTATTTGGAGCCTGATGGCAGCGAGAAGACAATCTTCCCCGATGGCACCATTGTTCGCCTCTTACCGTAAGACTGAAGTCACTGCCATAGTTCAGGTTTAGCTTCAGGGTGTCTCCCGGGGTCAGAAAGCCAGTGGGACCCGAGGAAGACTAGCTGTCAATAAGGTGGCAGCTAACAGGTCATACATAGATAAACAACATTACTACACCATGAGGTAACCAGTAAGAGGACAGACGCTGACATAATTGGATTTTGAGATAAAACCCATACCATACTGTTAAGGGGTTGGAAAAATCATCTTATTCCACACTGTATGACACTATCTTATTCTGCAAGATACATGATGTTTACACTGAGTGAATTATTGTCGACGGATTAAGGCAGACACAATTCAATGAGCAATATAAAAAATTACAGCTTTGTTTGCGTGCGGAGGGATTGACAATTAAGGCGCATTATATCTAGATGGGATTTAGTAACCCTTTTTTTTATGACTTTGTATACTTTGCTAACTGTATTTGAAATATTCCTGTTTATCGCAGATGCTGCAAAAAGTTGTGTAGCTGTTGGCTACAAACCTGAGCCCTGTCATTTAGTCCGTCGTTTATAAAAGTGCATACACGAGTCTTACGGAGCCTTGAAATTAGATTTTATTGAACATACAGAAACATTGTACAGGCCCTAATCAGGGCCTTAAAGAAGTAATTTGTTCAGCGCGCTTTCTGGATCATCGCCTCGTCCAGGTCAGGCGAGAAGACGGTCGACTTCCCCAACGGCCAGAGAGAGATCCACACTTCCCAGTATAAGAGGAGAGAGGATCCTGATGGTACAGTTAAGACCATCTACCCCAACGGACGACAGGAAACCAAGTACGCATCAGGCAGAGTACGCATCAAGGAAAAGGACAAAGTAACCATCTGACATCTTAAATTAATGTGTGTGTGTGTGTGTGTGTGTGTGTTCATATGTGTGAGATGGAGAGTGTTGTGTATGTGTTTGGGGATGTAGTGCTGGGAGGAAACACCTTTCCGTTATGTTTCAAAAAGGCATCACAGATAGTGGATTAAAGGAGTCCTAACTTTGTCTTTTACCCTCATGTAGCAAGTCATTTATTACTGACTATTTATTTTAAAGGTAGAGCGTTCCTTAGGTCTTTAAAGCTGGAACATGTCTCTGAGTATATGTATAAGTATGCCTGGTGAGTATATTGTTATCATGGTCTTAATGAGTTATCTGATAAACTCAGTGATAATGTAGCACAGCTAGGGCTCTGCGAAAGCCACGTGCAGACTACAAGAGTTTGAGCTGCTGTACCACAAGACAAATGTTGTGAGCGCGGACTCTGAGCACACGTGAGGGTTTCAGTCTCGTATCAAAGAAATTGAAAAACGTCTGAGACAGGCAAATCGTGGTAACGGTCTTGTTATCTGCACTAGCCCTAACTGAAACCTAGTGTTGCTGTCCGACAGTTCACAGGCATCAGCAAGGTGATGCCAGAGTGAAAAATCTGTGCAAATACTTGCTGACTCATAGACTGAACAAGGAGATTTCATCTTGGTTGAAGAATTCTGTTACTCATAGTGACAGTAAATGTTTGTTTATCTACTCTTCACAAGAAAAAAAGGTAAATCAGTTAATTGTCTTAAACAGGAATCTAAATTTTTGTTAAAAGTAATACTCAACTCACTCTAATCAAAACGGTTGACGAGCGATATCCCACAACAGTGACTCAGCTTTTTCCAAGTAAAATCCTTTAGCATACAGAAGTGACGTGTTTCTACATTTCCTAAACAAGTCGGGGCGTAGCAACAAATCCGGGAAGAAAAAAATAGAACGTAACGCCACTCTACGTGGGTTTGAAGCATTGACTAAGCAAAGGAGGATCCTTTGGTCCCCACAACAGCGAATCAAAGTCTTCTTCACCATCTATGTCCTCCTTCACCTCCTCGTCTGATGTGGCCAACTGACCGGTCAGCTTGTGAAGCTCCTGTATGACCATCTTAACATCCAGTTTATGCTGTGAGGCCTTCAGAGTGGCGGCATTAAATGGGAACGTCCGTATGAAGTCTCCGACTCTGAGTGGAGGAACGTGTTGTCCATCCGGTGCTGTCTTTCCCTCCAAAGGAAGCCTTACTGGCCTGTGATTCCCACTGTCAAACAATGACAACATGTGTCTGTTACGCTACCGTGTATGAATGGTTGGACCTTTTCAAAAAGCAGTTTCTTTGCTACGATGCAGCTATTGGCTGCACGGGTACTTACATCATCGTGACTTGGTTTTGGCCATTTCCATAAAGCTCACCAACGCCTTCGTCATTTTTTAAACTTTCTAGTTGTAATCTCTGCTGTCTCAAAACATCAGCGTCCAGTCCTCTTCGTTCACTGACTCACTCATAGACTCGCCTCTTCTGTTGAGCCGTGGCGTTTAGCTCCCCAAATGTCTAGGGCTTACGTGAAAATGTTGCTTGTTAAAAAGCATTAGTATTGCATAAACTACGATCGTGGATCGTTTTTCAAGAAACCAACGCCCTTATCTAGACACATGAATCAAGCCACAGAAGATACTGAAAAAGGCTGTGTTCCAGGGCTGTGCTTTTAGGATTTAGTGTGGTTACAAATGTCGGTGGGATTTCGAATGAGTCTTTCTTACATCTGGAACAGAAGCTGGAAGTTCCGATTTCACTTTGATTCTCTAACGCGAGTGAGAGAGGTGTGTGGGGAGGCCTGCAGCGCAGAATCACGCTGCATTAGCTAAGCTACATCCACTTTTGAGCGATCCAATCATATCATAGGATTTGACTGAAATTTCTCTCGTAACTAAACACTGCCCTCATATTCCATTTCATGTGGGAATACGTCACATTACTGAATCTAACGACGCTTCACTGTGACTAAGAAATGGTGATCAATTCCACCCATAGTACTAATTCTCTACAAAGACAATCCATTTTGCTTAGTTTTTACAAACTTACAGAAAACACAGCAGTACTGTATTTACCTGTGGATGTTTGGGAGCTTCCAGGACGCAGCAGAACGTCTGAATCCCAGCCCCCTATCATGTATCGAAGAGGAAACGTCTGTCTCTCCTGAGAGCGCCATCTCAGCTTCTGTTTCAGTGCCGTCATGGTGTGTAACCTCAGACACGTGAAGGCTCCTGTTGACCATCAGCCACGGTGCAAGAGCTGGAGACGTCTGCCTGTTTACCGCTGGCACGTTTGTCCTTGAATGTGGGCCCAGGATCAGGTTTAGGGTCTTGTCGGTGTGGGCTTTGCTAGCTGTGGCGTTAACTGTTCTGCCCGTGGGTGCATGTATCTTGTTTAAGTCAAAGGGGGGAAGGTGTCTGTGGTTGTCAGGTGCAAAAGCATGTTGTCTGGACAGTCTTTGGTTCACCTTTTCAGGCTGGCGAAGAGTGTTCAGCGGAGGGAGCGTCTGAGTTTGTGCGGACTGGCTATCGCTCCTCCGCTTCTGAAATTTGGTTTCTTTAAACTTCGGGAGCACAGGTATTACACGTGAGGGGTGGTTAGCATGGACACAAGGCTGCTTGTGCCCTTGTCTCTGATAAGCCCTCTCCCTCAAGCTGTCAATCAATGTGTAGTTCATCAAATCAATCAGATCGTTGAGTAGCGTCTTCTTCACTGTAATGTCTGCTTGGCAGTCCAGAGTCAACGCAGGGCTGTAGTTGACCTCCAGCAGCCAAGGCTTAAACTTGACGTCAATAAGGATGTCAAAGCCAAATAGTTCCACACAGTTTGGACAGGAGGGGACAGAGGGCGCGATGGCGAGAAGGGTCAGAGTGACTATGTTGCTGATTCTCTGCCACAAAAGAAGCTCATCAATGTTTTGGCTGTGGAGAAAATGCCTGAACTTGCCCATGGTCCACTTGCATCCTTGGCCCACTCGCTCTTTTTTGGTTTTGTAGAAAGGACCAAACTTATTGATGCTGGTGTTGGTGAGATGAGCGTACAGATTATGCAGAGATGACAGGTTGTACTTCTCAGTGGCGAAACGCACCAGGCCTTCTTGATGAATGTAAACGGTCAGTGGATGAAAGCTCTTCACGCACACATAGATCCTCAGGTCAAACTTGTAGCAGGAGATCAGCAGAGGACTACTGATGTACCTCTGTACGATCACAGAGCAGTCATAGACCAAGTCCTTAATATCCTCAAACATGAAGATCCCTCTGCCTCTGGAGAGATCCACAGGCTTACATATCCAGTAGACCGACGGTCCTCTGGTCAGACGCAGTTTGTTGTACTCAGCCAGGAAGCGGGTGTAGTCGTTGGGGAGGATGAAGGCGCTGGGACTGAAGTCATAGAGAGCTGAGCCGAAGGTGGCTCTCATTCTCCTCAGGTTGCGTGCCAAGCAGTCCTTCCAAAGAATTACAAATCATTCTTTTAGAGCGTGATGATCATTTTAACTGAAGAGAACAAACTCTTTCTAATTGATCTCTGTCTGGAAACTTTTTTTGGCCTGGTATTTTTGCTTACGGCCCCATTTACACCTGGTATTCACATGTGATCCGTAAGTAGATCTGCGACCTGAGTTTTGGCGCGCACCCCTTTCCTGTTTTTCATTATAAAACAGGTGCGCTATGTTTGCATTCTACGGTGCAGAAATGTGCTGCTGATGTGCAGTTTCATTGGACCGATGACACGTCACATTAACAGCATTGAATTTCCAAACCAGGATCTGTCACATCCTGCCCTGCCTCTTGGGCCACTTGCTTATTTTCTTGAGAATTCGTCATTTGGGTTTCCTGTTTTACTTTGGTATTAATCTTTCCTCTAGTTTCAGAGCGCTTCACTCCCTGCCCCTCGTGCGTTTTCCCGCCAGCCCCGATCACTTGCTCCACCCTCATTAGCACCTGTTTCGCACTTGCCTGTTTATTTAGTGGGTAGCTTTTGAGTCCACCACACCTGCCTCAACAGTTGCTGCAGGATCATTGTACATCGATTTAGATCAATGCAATAAGAAGCCATAGCTTATTTGTAAAACATATTCTGCTTTTGTTTATACGTCCTCAGGGTTATAACTTTTTGTGAAAGTCTTGAGACACCTTGTAATAGAAAGCACCAAAACACGGATGATTCTTGTGTTTTAAATCTAATTTGCATTCCCGGACGACACCAAGAACTGTCTTGCATTTCTTTAACACACAAAGTTACCACAACATGTGAGACCACCACCTTGCGTGTGATGCCAACAGTCTTGGGATGGTGGTTGAGGCGCTGCCATGGCAACAGGTTATGGTATTCTGAGTTGCGAAATGCAGAGCCGCGCCAGTAGAGGTTCCAGTCTTCCTCGTCCCGTTCTCCTTCGTCGTATTCCTCCCATCCTCGCTCCAGGAGCACCTCCCTCACCAGCTCCGGACCTCTGTCGTGTAGTCTGAACACCAGGGACGCAGCCATGCAGCATCGGAAACTATAGACACAGCAGATACATAGAACAGAAGCAGGAGGCACTTCCTTAATCACCTTATTCAGAATAGAAGGGGGGAATTGAAGGAGAGGCAAAGTCAAAAGTTGAGTCAAAAATAGTTTACTCAGAGTCATAGCTCAATCAAATCAAAAACACACAGACATGAATCCACATTATGATGTCGTTCAGTGTGACTCATGCTTCCCAAGGATATCATTAAATTATCTCCAAAACAAACGTCCATAAATCCACTTAAAAAATCATAGAAAAAAAAGACGCTTCAGAACTTGCCTGAGAACGATCACATGTTTAAGTTTTCTTCAGTATCACAGTAACCCAGTGACAGATGTCTGCACCTGCATGGGCACACCGCAAACAGGAACTGCTAATAGTTAATTCGGCAGACTTTTAATGGTGCCAGGTTACCAAAATGTGAATGTAAAATATAAGCCAGAGAAACAATCTCACAAGAGAACACCAGTACCAACCTGTAGCGGACATTACAACAGCACATTTAACAGGCTTTTATGGGGTCTTGCTCTCCTGATGGCTTTAGTATTTTTCTGTTGCCATATTGGTTCCCAAATAGGCCAATATTCTGGCGTTCGCACGTTTCCATCTGTCGGATTAGCAAAAACATTTCTGACTCCCTCGCAATTTTAAGACAAAATAATTTCGCACGGGGGGGGGCAAGCAGCACTTCCCGCAGGAAAACCTCTGCAGCTGTAATTATCACAGGGTTGGGGTGACCAGTTACCAGCAGACGCGCTTCAGACGAGATTATGGAAATGTGGTTACCGTTAAAAATCAGCCCACGTTCCCCAGAAAAATGAATCCAATCCGCATGGCGCTAAAGGCAGTGACGTTGAGCCACAAAAACACAGTTTAGCAGTTCGTCCCGTGGCTGGTCTGAGGCCCAGACAAACCCGACACTTCGTCGACCCATCTGCACGGACGGAGGGCTCCGACTCAGGCTTCCGTGTGCCCGCTTATTAACCAACTCAGACCGTTGGCACTCCATCAACAACGTTTAGGAGGAAGGAAACGAGCGGCTGATTGAGGTTGATGAATGCAGCCACACACATCACGGGCGCTTCCCAACAAGCCAAGAAAAACGCCGATGCAGAAAATAGTGGTTGCAAACACACAGCTCCTGAGGAGTTTGCAATACGATGGCCAAATGCGAGTTTTGCAAGAAATAATGAGCAAAGATAATGTCTATTACAATGCTTGTTTCATAATGAATACACAAATTGTATTAGCCTAATTTCAGAGGCTTTAACACAGAAAAGGACATATTTATGGGGTAAACTATGTAAGACAGAAACTTCCCATTTCTCAAATCAATAATTTATTGACTGGGAGAAAGTCTTACCTTTGAATGCTGAATGCACATTAACAGACAGACTCTTTCTGGCAGGTAAATGAAGGGTAGATGGTAAGAGTCCTAGTGTACAGCCTGTTCTCTTAGCACCTCCTACAGACAAAACCAGACTCTTGGGCTCATACTGTAGGTTTTGTACAGGAGATGTCTATCTTACTAGACCATGGTTGCTAGGGGAACCAATGCCTATTGTGTGCTTGATGTTCGAGAAAAATAATTTAATACACTGAAGAATGGCATACAATGCTGCCATCCCAGCTAAAGTATATATATAGGAATATTATGGGGATACCAAAGAGGAACAGAGAAATTAAACTTTAAAGTGGCCACAATGGATTTTTTTTTCTAATAAGATCAAAAGACCGTGAAGGTGCGGTCTGTCGGAGAAGCAGCATCACTGAGAGGAGGAAGCTGGACAAGGTCATCGGGAAGTCCAGCTCTGCCCTAGGCTGTCCCCAGTGTGGGAGCTGGGTGACAAGTGTCCTGGCAAAACCGTCATCTATGCTGGACCACCTGTCACAGCCCCTGCAGGACACACTGTCAGCTCTGGAGAGCAGCCTCAGTGACCGACTGCCCCACCCTCGGTGTGGGAGGGAGATTCTGCAGGTCTTTTCTTCCTGTTGAGGTCAGACTGCTAACAACTCTTCACTCAATGTGCAATTTTTGAAATGTGCACCAATTGTTAGCATAGTTTATGTATAGTGTATTAGTTTTATTAGTGTGTGATACTGCTTTAGTACTGTACCCCTGCTGCTTCTTAATGCAATGTCCCCCCTCTGGGACAAATCAAGGCTCAACTAGGTGTCACTTGTAGTGATGAACCAACAGATTTGCCTTCCAGAGTTATAGTGTGTTTCAGCTCATTGTGAAAAACAATGAGTTGACTGATCTCACACCCCGTTTATGTTGTAGAGCACTTTACTGTGCCATTTGAGGCTATGAAGCGACTCCTCCCGTATGATTGCTCTGAGCTAACGTCAAGTGCTTTGGCTGTGTGAGGGTAGTCACCCAAAATCACCTTTGATCAATAGGTTAACGCCCCTAAGCTAAGAGCGAATGTAGAGAAACACAAGTTACAGGAAGAGACTAGAGGCATTTTGAACACTTTAGAATTAAGAAAAGATCAGAACCTGGGGACTCATGCCATTTGTTTTCTGCTTAACTTCTCAGCAGTACATTTCTGCCCTTGGTTTTAGAACTTTCAGTTCTAGGGTTTAATTTGACCTACTTGGGCTGGGAGGTATGCTTTAAAAAAAAAAAAAGCATAAGCACACAGTAGTATTTAAATAATTTTATTAAGTCTCAAGAGTATTATTCAGCACCAGACCCTTGCTTCTGCTCATCTGAAAGAAGAGAATATATTTTAATATTGTTTAAACACTTTGTCTGCTTGAACAGACCCAGTGGCAGTTTCAGCATATACATGAAGGTTCAAACATGTAATGACCGTAGAAGAGAGGTTGTTACCACAGTGGTAGAGTTTGTTGAGCTTCTGTATATCCAGGGGGCTGAGTTGTGTTCTCTGACCCATCTGCGGTGCTTCCTGTTTGGGCAACATAGTTGGATTTCCGTCCACACTGAAAAAATACCTGCAACAAAAGATTTGCCAAATGTGTGTGTGGAATGGACTCCCATACAACAAGCCAGTCATTACTGCAGAAACACAAGTTAGTCGCTTGTTCAATAGTCTCCCGCTAAGCAGTTACAAGTTGAGATCCAGGATTAGTCAAAGGATAACAAGTGTTATCTAGATGACTGAGGTACATTAGCTAAACTTCTGGAGTAATGATAATCTGTTACGCCAGATAAATGAGGGTGAGGACTTACTTCCCATAGTGCATTATTGAGTTGAGGTCGTATGGGAGGTTCAGAGTGTTCCCACTTTTCATCATGAAGTTACTTTGTTTCCCTTTAAAAACAGAAATGTTTCAAATTACTTTAAGTGATGCAGACAAGTGGTGTACTATACACTAGGAGCACAGACATTAACTGTGCAATGTTGTTATTTTGAAGGCTGTCATTTGTAATTTAACTAGAGCACAGAAGTCACTGTCTGGCCTCTGTAACTCCCTACAGCATGTATTTCAATTGGTCTTCAGGAAATAAAGGGAAGTGTGTTCCCAGGGTTTACTTTCCATAGTCTAAGACAAGCTGGCATCCACATTAAAACGGTCTCTTGTTGTGGAGTTCTGCCCCGCAGGGGTCATGCTGCTTAGAAAATGCCAAATATACAAACAATTTGTTCACAGCAAGTATTTAAGCAGGGAAAAAAAAAACACAATTTTAAAAGAAATGCCTGCTAGTCAAGCGGAGGGGTTTACCTTCCGTGATACTCTTCCACTGCACAGTGATGTATTTATCCCGGTCACTGCGGGTGTGTTCATGATGCAATCCCAAAGCGTGAATTATCTCATGGCAAAGATTCCCCACACTACACACCCGGGAGAAATACACCGGCTGGGCTCCTCCTCGACAACCGATAAAGGATGCGCAGCTGGAGAGAGACAAAAGCCAGTAAGCCTGAGAATCCATCCACTCACGCAAAAAACAAAACCTCTCCATTACCTCCTTTGTAGGAAGCATGCAGTTAGTTTTGATTAATTTGCCCAGGTTTTAAGGTCTGAGATTTCTGCCTCCACCACATCATGAGGCGATTGTTTATGGAAAGATGTTGCTTTTTAAAAAAAAAAAAAAAAAAATCACCTTTCAATGTCCTAATTACCATGGACAAGCCACAGTTTACACCTTTAACAGTTCAGTGGAACTACTTTGACATAATAGTCCCAATTTAAAAAAAAATTAAATTCAGCTAGGCATATGGATTCCACAGCCAAAATACTTGCGTTATTCGTGCAAATGTACATTATTAATGCTGTTAAGTTTAACCTCAGCATATTGGAATAGCCTAGCTCCAGTGTTTTAGAATCAATTTGGATTACTTTAAAGAAAAAAAAAAAAAGCCTCTTTGTGGCTTTAACTCCTTGTGATATTTCAGACCGCCGTGCCATACGAGCCTGTACATAATTGATATCGTCAGATAGAATTTTCTGCATGACTAGATACCACTAGAGATCTGAGACTTTGGGGGAAACTGAGCCGTCAACATCCCAGAGTGCACTTCTCACCCGTTCCCATCCACGAACTCCAGGTAGTTCAACTCGGTGGTGTGCTGCTGGAAGCGAACGCACGTGGCATCCGATATCATCTTGAGGGCATCCGAGATGCTGGACGCTCGATTAGCTGTCAAGAGCGGAAACATAGAAAGAGGTTATTTCATCTACGCTCTGGTCCTCCGGCAAGGCTGGTTAGAACCACGACAACCCACCCAGTCCATCACTAATGGAGTACGGCACGATGCCGTCTGCCCACACAGTCTCCACAGCATTCCTGTCCTCCTGGAAGTTTAGACAGCGAGAGACAGTCTGGCATTACTACAACGACTCGCCCCTCCCCGGGCTTAAAATTACCAGGTGAAACTAGAGCTCTAGTCCAGCCACAGGTTCTCCCATCTTACCGGAATCAAAATGTCTCCCTCTTTGATAGTCATGTCCTCTTGAAGCTCTATGACAGTCAAGGTGTAGGAGGAAAACAGTCACTGTGCATTGCGTTATGAAAAAGATTCGGTATATTTGACATAAACATTAAAAAGAGGTTACCTTGGAAGGTTTCTGGACTGCTTTGCTGTGGCAGATCAAGCCCTAAATAAGAAAGCTGAGAGTTTAATCACTGATTTAAGAAAAAATATATATATATGTTTAAAAACTCCTAAAAACCAATGAGCACCAACCTGGGGCAAGACTAGTTGCATTCTGGGTGCTGTTTAAGGGGACTGAAAAGGGGAAATCTGGTGAAATTTCAGCAGGAACAAGTTCATTTTATATTTTAATGAAGGGGATTTAGCTCTGCATGTATGAAATATACATGCCAACCTACCTTTTAAGTGTGCTGCGGTGGCTAGCTGCTGCACACCAAGCATGGCAGGGACAGTAACATTGTCTACAGCAAGGAGGGAATTCCTCATAAGTTAATCTTTATAATATACATATAGTAGCAAGTGGAAATAAAGTGCAAGTAAATCCAACAAACACTGACCTGGAGCGTGACTGGTAGCCTCCTGGGTTTGATTTATAGGGACACCGACAACTACATGAAAAAAAAAAAACATTTAAAGAAAAAGCAGCAAAACCAGCATGAGTTAGCAGAATACCTGTAAGAAGCAATGCTTCCGTTTGTACCTGCCGACATCCAGATGAACGCCAAAGGCCACATAATGGAACACATGACACCTTCAACCCCCCAAAGACGCTGTGAATCAAAGGCTGCTGTTGGCTTTCTGACAGAGAGCTTATAAAGCCAGGTACCATCAGGCATCTCAACAGGTGTGCTCACTTCACTCTAATCATGGCCTCTCAGGCTTCAGTCTGACCTATAGAGGGCACTATGGTAGATTGGGATGAAGACTTTTCTAAATTGCCAACACAGATGGTGTATACTGTATCTATTCATAGCGCACTGGTTTGTGTTATGAGTGGACAACATGCTGGCTATATATATATACACACACACACACACTCACACATATATAAATATAAAATAAACAGTCTGGTAGTTATGCTCAGTGTTGTTTCATCATTTTTGAGCTGGGGAGTGCTTTTGTTGAACAGAGGGAAATGTAGATCTTTAGATTGGATAAAACAAAGTGAAAGTGATTAGGGTGGACTCGAGAGAGAGAGAGAGAGAGAGAGAGAGAGAGAGAGAGAGAGAGAGGGGGCAGTGGAAGTGCTTGTGTAACATGAGGGAAAACCATGTTTATTTTTGTTTAAAAAACAACATTTGCTCCACTGTGGTCGGGCTGAGTCGATTTCTCTTTTTGGATAGTATCTCCCCAGCCTTGGAAAATACCCGCTCAGTGGGACAGATGAAGCTCGACAACATAAAAAATGTTGAGGAAGAATAGAAATGCCAATAAAACTAAATCTGTAAACGTATAGAAAAGCTTTAAGAAAGTATCAACTGAAAGTATCAGTATGACACCATGATGTAATACAATAATTAGGCAAAACCCACAAATGTCAACCTACCAGTACATATAAATACACACCTTACTGGATGATATTATTTCAAAAAATTCCCAAACGGGTGAAAACTTCCCTCTCTTGCTGGCTTCATGTCTCTACTATTGTAATGAAATTAGACAATTGTAAACTGCTAGCAGAGCCCTCGCGTTCGAGAGGGGGTTTGACACGTCACAGAAGCGTCCCGCCAACAGTGAACCCTTTATCGAAGCGCTGCACTCAAACGAGGCTTCTAACGTCATCGGTGACGTCACTCCACTGCAACAATACAAGCCGCGATACGGAGCTCCGATGGGAGGTGCGGCTGACGTCCTCGTCGCACGCTTCGAAGCCTCTGTATCGGGCGTAACGTCACACGACAAATAGCAGAAACATAAAAATGTATAAAGAAACACAAAGCAAGTACTGCAGGCGGGGAATAGTAACTATAAAGTATAGTTATAGAGTATGTGACGGAGTCATCACGTCGGAAATGCAGGCACTGAACTACTGTGCATCGTAATTACTTATGAGCTAGTAGTGCACTTCCATTAATTTTGGGAACTTACAAGAGATGGATTCTTCTAATAAAGAAGTGTCAAAACTGAAGCAGCAGAGGCTGCAAGTATTCTGATGTTCAGTCTCAGGTTTAGGTCAATCCTCCCCCCCAAATCATTCTAGGATACATTAATAACATTAATGTAACTAAGTGGTGTCAGTCATTAGACCCTCCCTGACTGGTCGTGTATTTTAAAACTCCACACCCCCAGTTTGTAGCACAGGCTTTCTGCTAAAAGAAATTGTGGTCTCCAAGTCCAAACTGAGATGGTCATCATAACAGACTAATGCTGTTCCACTGAGATTACATGACCCTTTTTTTAATCTCTTTATAAAAATATGAAATCATTTTATTTTGCAGTGCCGCTTTGGTTTTGCTGCTAAAACTTGATCATGTTTTGCTACCTTTCCATTTATATTTGAAATATAAAAAAAGTACAAAATATTACATCAGGATTATTTGTGATGACATCCGCGGGGGTGTTTTTGCATACTTTGGGACATTTAACACCTGTTTTCACCTGTAGGTGGAGTGTCCCTCTGATGTATTTCCAGGCTATAATTCACTTCACGATGTAGGATCTGCTGTAAAACGGGAAACGCGTTTAAAAGTGGCATCCTACTTGTGGAAATGTTCGGCGTAAAAACAACTTCCAAGCTGTCGCATTCCGTCCCACGGACCGTGAACGCGGCCTTCGTCACCGTCATGAGAGTCATGTGACGGCGCGTCACGTGGTGCGGTCACTTCCTACTGATTTGGTCCAGCTCGGAAAGACTCTGCTGTAACATGTCGTTTTAGTTAGGCTCCCCGGGGCAGTATCCACCAGAGCAAACATGGTATTTCGCTGTGAGTCTAACCGCTGGGCGCCTCTGAAGCCGGTCCTGTGGTTGGTGGCGTGTCTGGGGTGTTTGTCGGTCCGGTGCGGAGCGGAGGAGGACAGCAGCAGCAGCAGCAGCCCGTGGTACCAGGACCTCTGCGGGTAATTACACGAAACACGCCGCAGCCAGAAACGGGAACAGATAACGCGAAAAAGGGCCACACGCGTGTCACCCTCTCGTGTGCGGACGCCGTCAAAGCTAACGTTAAACTGAATTTTAGGAAAAACTGTCAGTTGGTGACGTGTGTGCTTCGTTGCCAGCCGTGCTCACCTGGTGTTACGCGACCCCTTGAAACGATAAGGATGTCTGCTGTTGAGTGGCTGTTAACTGGTCAGCTCTCGGTTTCTGTTACGTTATCTACGTTTAGACGTGGCTCGCTGCTCGCCCTTGTTACCCGCTCTGTACGGTGTTAAGCTGTCAGCTAACGTGTCGGTGGACAGTCGCTGTCTCGTTTGAGAACCGCGCTGCCCGGTAAGTTTCAAACAGCTCAACGGTTATTAGCTGACCCACACGTCCAAATTGGACGAGCTCGTCCACGTTGTCTCCAGCCGAAGGAGGCTAGGCTTCATCTTGTACTATTGTATTTATTGTATCACGCTGGAGTTGTAGCCCCGCTAACCGCCAGCGTTAACGTTAACGCGGACGCTGTCGCGTTCGCGGCTAACGCCAAACGTTAGCAGTCTTCACCGCGAGACAACCGCGCAGGAGAGAGAGCAACAGCGGGTGTATTGTAGCTAAAAGTTAGCGAGTCCAAATGCGGTGTCGTGCTCTTTACTGGAGCTCTGGCCAAATATTGACACAGCAGCAGGGCAGAAATAATAACCAGGTAGTTCAACCTGTAAAGTCGGCCTGGCTGCATTTAATTTCCTTGTTTTGGCAGCATTTGCATTGCTCGCTCGCACACAATAGCTCACAAGACACTTTTGGGCACTTGACTGTTTTTCCAGAGTCTGTTGCTTAATCCTAAACTACTTTTCAAGCAGAAATCAAGCAAAAAAAACAGCTGTTTGCTGGATACAGCTTCACAGATGTGAAGATTTGCTGCCCCCCCCCCCTCCCTGCCCTATAATATTGTAAATTTAATATCTCTAGGGTTTGGTCAGACTACACAAGCAATGTGATCGCGATCATTCACTATTTTCAGACATTGTAAGACTACATAACAACAAAATCAACAGATTAATCTGTATTGAAAATAAATATGGGGGAAAAGCCTCTTCTTGACTGAAAGTGATGCGATGCTGCTGCTGTATGTCTGATGTGGGCCTAGTGTGTGCGTTGCCTAAATGTTTAGGTCATAATTCTCCTCTGTCGTCTTCACTTGATTTATTTTATTCCCTGTGTGTTGCAGTTATAAATGGGAGGCCATAGACCAGGACAGCAAAGTGAGCTACACGATAAAGCTCTGTGAGTCTTCCCCATCAACCAAGTGTGGCCCCGGCACTGCTGTCTGCGCTCAGGACCTCGCCGCCGCCACGGTCCACTCTGTCGGTGAGTACAGTCCACTGGTGTGGTGGCAGTCTGTTGGAGAGATAATGGCTAAACATAATAAATAGGAATTGGTAAATTCCTAAATTGGTAGGAAAGCTCGAAACAAGATTTTCTCTTCAGCATGAATACAATATTGTATGCATGTTCAAATGCAGTCTTCACAATAGTGTAATGGACTCGGTGGCATTTTAAGGGTTATGAATGTCACTGCCACCTTTGCTGTGCTTTGAACATCATTTCAGTTGCCTCTTGTAGCGTCTCGCAACCTGTGCGAAGTTGCAAATTCAGCTTTATACGTGACTTTGCAAGACTTCGTCCCCACCGGGAGACAAACTCGGTGTAATAGAAGGAAGTAGAACAATGCACATCGTATCCGGCAGCGTTGTTGTACGGGACGAACGATTTTGCTTTGCTGGGAAGCAGTGCGTTTAGAGCAGGTGGAGGCCAGAATCCATTACCTTTTACAGTTTGATGCGGCACCCAGCCCGTTATACTGCGCCGTTAAAATCCTAATTACTTGGTGCATGTTTTTGAGTAGCAAGGTGCATGTGAGCCGACATACTGTTGGTGCCCTTTGACTCAGATGCGCCCTGTCCTTATGACAACCGCACAGCAGACAATATCACGGCTGTTTAGCGGCACTAAAGGAGAAACGATCTACATCCCTCGGCCCGTTGTGTTTATACGGCTGTGGTGCCGTTGTTTGGTCACAGTTTTAATTTTGTTTCTTTGTGAAGCGTGAAATCACCTTTGAATTGTCTGGCTTAATGTTGGTAGCAGGTCTGTGCTTCATGGATGTATTCGGTTCCAGCCCCCCCCCCCCCGAGGGGTTTTCTTAATGCCAAGTGAAGCGATGCTGTAAGGATCAGTCTTTCAGAGCTTTGTCAGTACATTAGCAGATCCGATCTCTGTGCTGATGGGGCTGAATCTGCTGCCGCTGCGTGTCAGCAAGATCCGCACCGGTGTCCTAGACAAGTACCCCTAACTGCAAGCTGGAGGTCAGGGAGGCGCTTTAGGACCGCCCACCACCCATAAACCACCCAGGGGCGGTGGCAGGGCGGTCGTCCACCAATCGGAAGGTCGGCGGTTCGATCCCAGGCTTCCCCCAGCCATGTGTCGAAGTATCCTTGAACGAGATACTGAACCCCAAAAATTGCTCCCGAAGCTGTGCCTTCGGTGTGTAAGTCGCTTTGGATAAAAGCGTCTACTAACTGTAGAAAGTTTAAAAATGGTCTCATTGCAATGGAAAAACAGCCCTAACCTCTGAGATGCTGATTAAGTAAAAACTGTTTTACATAGTTTTATTGCGAATACATCAAACTAAGTTAACTAAAGCTAGCCGAGTAGCCGTCAGCTAAACTAGCGCTATTTATCTACAACAGACATAAAATTATGCTGACGCAGGTACTGACTGGGTTGTTGTAGTGTGTGTGTGTGTACAGATTATGAAGAGAAAGCAAAGCAGCTTGTAATAAAAAAATCAAATCAAATCACATTGTCAAACTGTGTTAAACCAGCGAATAAAAGACTGGAAGTCCCGGCTGCCTTTAAAATAAATGCGAAGGTTACCGCACCCGGAAGTACCTTCTTCACGTTTGCCACCCTGCGGTATCAGCTTTGAAAGGATTTTGCACTTCTTGTAAACCATATTTATCTTAATGTAAATAAAAAAACAACAACACATAATCATCTGTTCTAGCTAACTCGTTCTAGCTTAGCTGCTGACTAGCTTTGCTTCTGACAGACGAAAGTGCTAATTTGCAGGTTCGCTTGGGGGCTTTGTGAAACGTATGTTGTTTTTGGGGCATTTGCTGAAACGAAGGCAGTCATTTTTCTCGGTTGGACAGTCCTTCTTTTAGGCTGTTAACCGTTTAACCACCAAAAGTGCAGCTGTTTGCTTGAGCTGCTGAACCGGCGTCAGATAGCTTTAATACATGCCTGCGTTGTAGCTACATAGCACTAGCTGCTGGCTAGCTTTAGTTCACTTAGTTTTATTGAGAAAACATAAAACTAAGTTGCTGATTGAGTAAAAAAAAAATGTCTGAACGTTTTGGGGGGTTGGCGGTGCTGAACGCGTAGCCCCTCCCCGTGTGAACGCCCCCGACTTCCAGCTTGCAGTAAGGGGGCTTCGCGTGCTAGAAGGCCTGATGTGTCCACTCATTGTCCTTCTGATTCTTTGATGCCAGCACACTCACAAATCTTCTTACTGGAATTCATCCATTTAGGAAACGGAAAACCAGGAAATACTGACCAAAATCCCACATGAGGTGTATCAGCATATACCCAGCTCTGCCGACAAGATGCTGTATATACATCTTTTCAGTTAGTATGAATGTAAAGTACTTAATTCCAAAGGATCTGGGTCAATTTCTCTAACTTCCATGTTCATGAAAGGCCAAACTGTCCTGTTCATTTGTGTTTAAGTTGTGGTGCTTGTCTTAACATGGTACGTCACCATTGGAGCTTGATTTGCTGCCTCCCGTTCAGAGCTGACCTTCAGTGAACAGAGGCAGCTCTGATCTCTATTTAATCACGCTGGCGTAAATTGATTTAAGCTTGATTTAAGGTGGTGGCCCGCAAACGTTTTCTGTCATGCCCTCTGTTCGGAAGCAGGAAAACAATCTTGCCCCCATTGACCCGCAAACCAGTTTAAGTTCAATTATATTGGGGAAATTAGTCGAGCTGAGTCAATTCGTAGATCAGCAACAAATTAGAGAATTGATGAATCGTTTCAGTTGCTTTATCAACTAAAAATGCCAAATATTTTCCAGCTTCTTAAATGTGAGTAATTGCTTCTTTTCTGTTTCATATAATTTTAAATTGAATGTCTTTGGATTGTGGACTGTTCATCGGACAAAACAAGATATTTGAAGACCTCAACTTGGACTCTCGGAACGTTTGATTAGATGATTAATCAAAAATATTTAAACCGGTTCAACGATAATAAAAGTAATTGTTAGTTGCAGCTATAGAAAGTGTTCACCAACAAAGTCCAGTTGAATGCTACTTTATTGAAAGAACATTATTGAGAACACAAACTTCACGTTTGCTTTCGCCTTCGCTTGAGTTACCTTTGTGCAAAATAGAGCTGCAACGCTGCAGTCGATCGTAAATAACAATAATATTGATGACTGATGAACCGTTTCAGTAATTTCTCAAGCAAAAATAACAAATATTTGCTGCTTTTCTTTGTCTCTTTGAGTTTTGGACTGTTGGTTGGTCAGAAATAGCATTTTAAAGAGGTCACTGGGGTCTGGGAAATTGTGAGGGGCTTTTCATAGATCCGCTTTTATGTATAAATATGCAGTTCTAATGTGAAAACTACGTAATTTTATGATTTGTTGACCGGGAACGGGATGCGACGGAAGTCGTTCGTCCGGGATTGGGACGGGGCAGGAGTATTTTTGTGGGATGGGACAGGAGTGAAAATCCACTCTCGTTCTCACATCAATCTGATTAATTCAGCTTGCGTTCCACTCCACGTTTTTCAATGCACCCCCAGGCAATGGGGTGCTCAGCGCCCCACACTTTTACATTTACATTTTACATTTAGTCATTTAAATGCGACTTACATATGAGAACATTCACAAACCGAAGGCGCAGCTTCGGGAGCATTTTGGGGTTCAGTGTCTTGCTCAAGGATGCTTCGACGCATGGCTGGGGCATCGAACCGCCGACCTTCCGAACGGAAGGCAACCGCACTAATTAAAGGTTTGGTTAGCCCAGGGGACAAATGTGCTGCTTGCATTATCATCCCTTATCAGAGCCATTTGTGGCGCATTGTGAGATGTTTCATAAGAAAAGGCTCTTTGAAGAATTCATTAGCGTATGGACAGAAGCTTTTTCTCTGATATGCAGTCAGCTGTTCTTATTTTATCACTTGTTCCTGATATAGTTTAGCTCCGTGTCCTTTACATGCATGTTTAAATCTGAGCTTTCACTGCTGTCAGAATCAGTGCTTTTGTTGCAGAAAGTGTGTTATAATCACACATTTCATACTCTGCAATTACAACACACCATATGCCAGACGTAAGTGCTTGGATTTTGCTTACAGTACATCAAACATCCATTTTACATTAAATTTATCTTTAGGTACACAAGGTTTACTGTGACCATTTCTTGGGCCGTTTCTTCGTTTCAGTTACATCACTGTCTTTGATTTTTGCCCATGACCTTCCCTAAAGAAGACATGCTGCCAGAAAGAGTTATTTCAGAGCCCCACAACAACAACTTGTCCTGCAGTCCGAGGTCGTGACCTTCCCCTTGTGACAAATTGGTGTTTGGTAGCTGTCAGCCAGAGAGGGTGTCATCTATAAATCAGAGAGCCGTGTTGCTCGCTAAAGGCTCCGAACTAAAGATTGCAGACGTCACGTTGTTGGTAAGGGTATGTTTGCGGCTTATTGTATGAAGGTTGCCCTCATCAGATTTGAGTTATTTTTCAAGAGGAAGATCACACAGGGAAAGCGAAAGAGATGGCTAACAGAAAGCCGTGTGGTCAGATGAGTTGGAGTTTCATCACACATGCTGACTTATCATATGACCCTGGAACACATCATCAAGCATGAGCGCTCTCAAACACAAATAGACACAAATCTCATGCTGCGCTCTCTGTCTCACTCTCTCTCTCTCTCTCTCTCGCTGTACTGCTTGCTTCGCACTTTATTCATGCTGTCTGGTTGGCTCTGCTCAGAAACCACCCATGATCCATCCTCACACTTCAAACCTCTTGTGCTTCCTCGACTCAAAATCTTTAGAGTATCAAACCCTCATCTCACTGTAAGAGTTGAAAAAGCGTGTTGTTTGCAGCTGTAGTCAGCTTGGATTCATGTCATTTGGATTCCATTTATTCCCACATTTTCATAAAACAAGTATTCAGTGTTTCCCACAGATCCAACATCAATGTGTGGGGGCTGACCAGGTGGTGGGGGGGGCAACCAAAAACTTGCGACTTGCTAACTTTCTTAAGAAGGCGCAATGGCTTGATTGCTGAGGGTCAGGTCGGGACTCCACCATTAACACACTGACAACATTGTACTGAAAAGATTTCGTGAACTTTCGCCAGCCGTTTTCTCTGCACCAAATAGGCTAGGCCACGCTTCCAGGGATGAGCTCGTTTTAATGACGTGTGTGTGTGTGTGTGTGTGTGTGTAAGGAAATGCAGCTGAACGAATACGCTGCATCATTTAAATAGCGTTAAACAAATACACCAAACGCAATGTGTGGCGGCCGGTGTTGAATCTGTGGTCTGTGGCGCACCGCCACAAATTAGTCTGTGTGTGGGGAAACACTGGTATTGAAATTAACTTACAGTAATGCTGTATTATCTGATCGCTTTTTAGATTAAATTGTTTTTTTTCTATTAAATTTCAGAAAATAGTGAAACGTACCCATCCCAAAGTCCAAGGCGATGTCTAGTTTTGAGTCCAAAGGAGAGAATCCCCAAGAGAATCAATCAACTGTCCCAAAAGACAAAGGAAAGCAACAAATCATCACAATTTAAAACCTGTAACTAGGAATTTTTTTCCTGGTAATTGTTTTTAATGATTAATAACTTGCTCGTTTTATAGATCGACTGATCATTTCAGCTCTAATAGTAATACAATAATATAGTACATATATAATATTGTCCAATCTGCATAACGAGTGCTTATACTTTAAATATTTAAATGACAGTTTGGTGATAAAACTTCTGTACTTTTACTTAAGCACACATTTGGCAAACTGCTCAATGTGCCGAGAAATTTAAGGGAAACCATGCATGCTCTAATTTGTGTGCTTAGTGTGCAAAACGGTCACAGTGCTGCCAAAATATAGATATTACAGGGCTTAAGGTCGGAGTGGTGCAACAGGCTGGGGCAGGAGCAGAGTTTCATCCGAACGGTCTATAGATACAGACAGTCCGGCCTACAAGTAGCTGTCATGTGTCGTTGGTGTTAGTGGGGTCACACTGTTGTTCAGTTACATTCCTTCATGGTCCGTTTTGTGATTAACAGCCCCGCCATATCAGAGGGAGCAGAGATCACACACACACACACCTATGAACACACTTCCAAATGCTCATATAAGTTTCTCTTAGACTGACGTCATAGAAAGACCAAATGGAATGAGAACTTTTTTATATTTCTTCGTAACATTTGAAATATCCCAGAGAAACTGAAATGCAAACAAAAACAGGAAGACTACGATGACGTCATCAATTAAACACAGGCAGATTACGCAAATACAGTTAAGTGCAAAGGTAACTGTAGTTGTGGTGCTTCACTGAGGAGAGTAATTGATTCAGAATAAATGGCTGTTTTGTCTTGTCTTCTGATTGTCGGACCTCCGGCAAGAAGGCAACTGACTATTCATTGACATTTTTGTTGATTGAGCCCGTCACAGCTTTACATGTGGTAACACATTTACAGACATCAGTGGCTCTCATCCGGCTGACCTGCCGTGAGTTCGTTTAACTGCCTCGGTCTTAAATGCTCCTCACACGCAGAACATTTCCCACTGCTGTCTGTATCGATTCCGATGATAAATGAAAAGACTAGGATATTATGGGGCAGAGGTTTATCTTGTGAGTTTACAGGGCATAAGGTTAAGACATTATTCTGCCAGACTGTCAGCTACAGTAGCACACAGACATACCCACTCTGAGAACGAGAGCCTGTGAATGTTTGACAAACTTTCATGATAAGTTCATGTATACCCTTTCCTTCTTTGATACTTAAATTTGAATAGATAAATGTTATTAGGTAATCTTTCTATGTCATGTTTTATCCGTGAGGGTTATAACCGAAAGAAAAGGGGGGGGAAGTTCAAAGGAGGAGTAAAGGTGAGAGAGGCAGAGCAGCTACAATTTTCATTATTCAAGTTATCCGTTTTGTCTATCTTGCAATTTCACCTCTCAATTTTAGTAGAAAACACCCGTTTTGTGTTGTAATTTCATTTAATTCAACGATTGCGTAAGGGTTTCTAGTCATTTTTGTCAACATATTCATATTCGAGTAAAATTCTACATAGAATAAATAAACAAAAGGTCTTGAAAAACCTGTTAATGGTCTGTCATTGACTCTGTGTTTCTCTGTCTTGAATGTGCAGGCGAGCTATCCCTGCAGAGGCTCTCTGGCACGGTGCTGGATTACAACAACACGAACAAATGTCCAGGAAGCGACAACAACATTCAGACGAGCATCAGCTTCCAGTGTGGGAAGACCATGGTGAGACTCAAACACACAAGAAAGGGCTTTTCAAATGGCTGCTGAACCGGCAGGATGAACCTGAGCGGGGAAAGTGAAAGAGCAGTGCTTGCTGCTTTCTCAACCACCACTGAGGTGCCCTTGATACTTCCCTGGTTACGCAAAGGTTAAATACATAGAAAATATTGGCATAAATGATTAGTATTAGTTGCTTTTGTTCCTATGTGTCAGCTAACACCTGGTCTACATTGTCTGTTCTGTGTGTCTGAAGCACAAAAAGCAGCGGCTGTCTTCAACCACAGTACTGCTTTGTGTTGAGAGCTTTGTATCGAATATATACTTGTCGGTTGAAAATAAATATACTATATTGCAGTCACCTTTTTAAAAAACAAAACAAAAACTGCCCTGGAGTTGACACCCTCCTCTTTAGACTTGCCTTTGTTTAGTTTTTGTATATACAGTGTATCTGTATTTAAAGCCTATTGCTGTTAAATATCTGACATACATAGTAAACACTCTACTTCTTAGCGTGCATTAAATGAGCTGCATGCGCCATTCACTGCCACTAAATGTCTCAACTGGAGCACCAGCAGCTCAGGCCCACCAGACTCCATTGAGAATGGACCGGCTACCAAAACATTGAACAGCGACGCTCTGATGACAACACAGACGGAGGGGGTGTGACGTCATTGTCTGCTCAGGACACTGTTACTCCATTATTTCTTTACATAGCAAATAGTTGTTGCTGTTCAAAATATCATTTACAGAACCTTTTTAAGAACATTTGAAGAGCGAGTCGGTACGTGGCCGGGGCAAAACATTGGCCTAATTCTTTAACCCAGTGGCACAGTGAGAGGACAGGCTCTGTAGAGAACATGTTTTTATTACTGTGTGTGTTTCCCTAAATTGAACAAATAGTGCTGTTCAGCTGTGGAAACCAGCTGAATTAGTAATTTTTTTTTGTTTGGAATCCAAAATCATCTTGGTCAGAATAAGGTTTCATCAGCTGTTTCGAGTTGTTCTGTAGAAGCAGTTTATTGCACGTCATCACTCACACTTGGAACATGCTACAAAGGTGCAAAATAATGAACTTTGCTTGAGCATAAACCTCTGCCATGAACATGCCCTTACACTGTTGTGCAATATTGAGGAAATGTTAATGTGCTTTGCTGTATTTAGTCACTTTATTTGTATTCCGTACGTTGGGACTTGCAAAATAAATTGGATAGATGGCTAGCTTATGTGTTGGACTGAAATTAAATGAGTTGAAATTAAAATTAGTGTTCTTTTTCTCAGAAACAAATTATAAAAAAGTTAAAATGACATTTTTCGGATGGCAGAAGCAGCTGTCTGATGTCAGCCGCAGTGAAAGCAAGTGAATCCGTAAATAGAAATGTAGGACAATGTCAGTCACCTGCTGTATATTTCTCCTCACTTGAGTCAATAAGAGTGTGTCTGCGGTTTCGGTGGCTGAGTGGCGGGCTGACAATAACGTGTGTCATTTCCTGTCAAGTCACAAAGACGACTTTCCGTTTCAGCAGAAGGTGATCGGCGCAGGATTTTCAGTTTACAAAGTGTGAAGTGGAGAAATGAAAGTGGCTTTTATTAAACTTTTCAAAATGTGATGAGAGCCAAACGCAGATCATCTGTAACAATAATTAGCCTCCGCAGAACTGTGCCACTGGTAAAGAGTGGGCCTTTATTTGTTTAGTTATTTTCAACACTTGCAGACATGATTCATTTTTTGCCATAAAATGTTTATGCAGAAATGATGTCTTATCATGTTCCTGTGTTTGTGCGCTGCAGGGGACCCCGGAGTTTGTCGCCGTGTCTCAGTGTGTGCATTACTTCGAGTGGAGGACCTACGCAGCCTGCAAGAACGACAAATTCAAGCCACAGAAAGAGGTACGTGGCAGAACGTCCGATGGGCGGCTGACTCGCTGCCGAGAAGGCTTTGCGTGTAAGAGGGAGCGAAACTGACGGCGTGTCTGTGGAGGTGTGATACGTAAGAAACAATGACGTGTTTTTAAGAAGAAATCTCGTCCCACTCTCTTGTGAGGATGTACGGAGTTTGGAATCGTTGAAAGAATGTGTGAAATGAATTAAACTTGCTCTTCTAGCAACAGATATCTGTTGCAACAGACCCTTATATTCGTTGGTCAGATAAAAACTCAAAACAGCAAAATAAAATAAATGGAATGATCAGTTGACACATTTTATGAAAGATTTTACTCACTTGTATTTGAACAAAATCGGGATTAAAACATTTTTTTTTTTTAACTTAATTAGAATCCAATAACGGGAAGCTGCTGGTCCTTGTTAAAAAATTCTCTAAATTGAAGCCCTCTAAAAGTATTAAAACCACTTATTGTTACTACATTAACTGAGTTTTATTTGTTTTTATTACATGTGAGCGCATTAATCGGAGTTTATATACTGTCAGCCGCTACAGACCTGTGCAGTGCTGTTTTTTAAGAGCCTTTATAAATCCGTCAGTGCTGGACTTGAAGCTACCTCCTCTGTGTCCAGGTGCCCTGCTATGCGTTTGACTCGGATGGTAAGAAGCACGACCTCAACCCTCTGATCGAAGTGAGCGGCGGCTACCTGGTGGACGACGGGGACGACAGCATCGACTTCTACATCAACATCTGCCGAACTCTCAGTCAGTACCTGAGGGGAGGGCGGAGAGATGAACGGATGATTAGATGAATAAATGACTAAGTTAAAGGGACGTCTCTGACTAGATTCAGTATTTAGCAATACTGAGCTAATTGTGTGCGTCTCTTAAAGTTTAGATTGCTCTCAGTTTAGCCGTGAGAAATTCTTGAACTTGATTACTGGCGAGTTGTTAAAAAACAAGTGCACAGTCAGCTGAAATTGAAATCTGTCTTTCTGCACTTTCTACCTATTAAGAATTTCAAATAATAGACTACACATTTTTATTCTTAAGACGTGTTGCACACACTCTGCATTTCAGAATGTCTTTGTAGAATAGCCTCTCTGTCAAAGGATGCTTGCTGAACTCGGCCTTTCCCTTGTTCTGAATGCTGTGATCGATGGGATATAATGCTGTAATAATCACTGCTGCAGTACTGTAGCTTGTGCATTCCTGCTAGCAGCTTTTATATTTCTTTGTGCTCAGTTGCCAGCCGATAAAGTTGATTTCCTATTATTGTAAACCAACTTCCTTTTCTTTCCCATCATCTGATAACCTTCCTCTCTCAGACCGTCCAGACAAATCCTGTCCAGAGGGCGCTGCAGCCTGTCTGGTCACCAGTAATGACTCCTACAACATGGGCTCTCCTACCAAACCGCTGGAGCTGGTGTCCAACGACAGGTATCGTCTTGCTGAAGGCTAGCCTCTGATATATGGGAGATGCTCAGCTGACTTTCCATCTGAGTAGGGAATGATTTGCAGCCGCCTGTCAGGACACATCGTCTAGTCTGTTGCTTTGAGTTTAGACCTACTTGTACAGTTTGAAAAGTTTATCTGCACGTGCAGGATGTACTTAAGATGCGTTCAAGAGACAGTTGTGTTTTGGTTCAGTCTGTGTTGAGCTGCTACATCATCGATGTCTGGAGGGGAACCTTTTATTAGACAGGACATTTAATGTAACCGAATGAAAAGCCAAGTTTAAAAAGAAGCAGTCTTTTTATAAATCAGAATTTTTACTTAGCTAGTTTTCACTTGTTTCTTGTCTCCTCCTCCTCCTCTCAAGGCTGAAGTTACAGTATGAATTCAGCGCCGGTTCGACTCCTCCAGAAATCTGCAAAGGACACAAGCCTGCCGTCACCATCACCTTCATCTGTCCATCAAGCCGACATTCGCAGGTAGGTTACGCGGCAGACTTGGTGTTGACGCATTTATACGCTTCATCACTTGCAGGTAAATGTGTTGTATCTGTTTGTTTCAAAATGTAACTCAATCCTGCTTTACTGAAAGCGTCTTTTTGGTTTCGCAGGGCAGCACTCCTAAGATGACAGCCAAGTCGAACTGTCGTTACGAGGTGGACTGGGTGACGGAGTACGCGTGTCACAGAGACTATCTGGAGAGCCATAACTGCAAACTGACCAGCGAACAGCATGACTTGTCCATAGACCTAACACCTCTCACCTTGAGCTGTAAGTAGCTCCTCCTCTAAACCAGGGATCCCGAACTACCACCTCAGGGGCCACGTCCAGCCCGTGAGACAAGTTGATCTGTTAAGAGTCATATTTTTGTAAAATTGTCCCTCAGTCTTTTATTTTGACGTAATCACTTCTAAGACTGCAAAAATGGATAAAGCAAGCTGTGCCATACTGCTCAACACTTTGAACTTTTGGCCGCGCTGATTTACCGTGTTGCGGCTGACACCAACATGTTATCATTGTTTTCGTGGAGTTTAATGTGACTGCTTCCTGTTGCCTATAAGACTATAATCTCATGCTTTACTGAACCTGGAGAGCAGCGTGAGGGAGAGGAAGGGGAAAGATGAGTTGTTCAGCTTCAGAGTGTACATAGTAATAGCAATGGTGTATTCCCGCCCCGCTGAATGTCCAAGTGGCCCCCCTCCAGGAGAGAACAAGCTGGCCAATGGCCTCTATGTCATTTGAATTTGAGACGTGCGCTCTAACCTCACGTTGTTATACCATAATAAAACCCCTGAAGGAAGTGAGTCGCAGCCAGAATGCTGTAACTTTGCAAACACGTCCTCGTTCCTCAAACTGGCTCGTCGAAGGTAGAATGTCACGAGTGAACACAAAAGCACAGAAGAAGGTGTTTAAATTAATCTCCAACATTCCTTCCGCAGTAGCTCACCTTTTCGAGCGCTCGCCCCGCGTACCCAGGTGTCCTGAACGCAGCACTGCCCTTTGCTGCATGTCATCCCCTCACACTCTCTCCCCCCCTTTCCTGTGTGTCTTTGACTGCGCTATCAATTAAAAGCAAAAAAAAAAAAAGCCCAAGAAATAATACGGGAAAAAACGCATTCCTTCTCTCTGGTATTATCCACGATTACATATCTAACCTTCAAAAATTATTAGATCACACTGCCGCTTTTCTTATCCCAGTTAGAGGAAGTAGCTTTATGAGTTGACCTTCCTGTATTTGTCAGCTCATTGTGAGTAATAGAAAAAGCCTTTTCCACTAATTTCACATACAATGCACAAATCTGTGTGTGCCGTGATGTAGGCCCACAGTTCACCGTATCTCTGGTGGTTGTACGTTTGAATGTTTAAAGTCGGATACTGCTCATTTCAAGTTGTAGCTGATTGCTCTCAGGGATTTTGCCCAAATTCATTATCTTTTTTTTTTTTAAAGGAATTGTTCCTCATTTTGAGAAATATACGCTTATTTGCTTTGTTGCTGGGAATGACATGAAAGGAAGATGTTTACTATAAATGTTGTAAATCTGTAATCTTGTAAAAAAGTTACAGTATTCTGAAAGACGTCCACAGTAGTGATGATTACTTTTTTACAGTAATCAGTCATATTTTATCTAGCATGGTCAATTGAGACTTACAGTATGATGATGATGATGATAATTAGTCGTTGGACACATTCTGTATGTCATCCGAAACCCTCCGCTGCCATTTTGTGTGTGTGTGTAGCTACAGACCCTCCGTACTATGCACATTCTGGGCCCAGCGACGGGGATGAAAGCTACTTCTACTACCTGAACGTGTGCGGCGCGATCCCCACTAATGAATGTGGCGAAGGGCGGTTTATATCGTCCTGCCAGGTGAAGAAGTCCGGAGACATGACCAAGGTGGCTGGAAGATATCAGAACCAGACGCTACGGTAACGTGTGAATGAAATTCAGTCTGTCTGTGGGAGGGAAAATCCTGCTTTCACAAATGCTTTGCAGAAGGAAGCATCTTTTTAAAATTAAAGGCGTAGTTGCATTTTTAACACAACTTTGTATTTCTTTAAAAAAACAAAACAAAAACCACAACCTTTTTTAAATGTATTCGATAATTTGAAAAGTAAAATAAACTTTGCGATCATCGGAAGCCACATTTAAGCAAGACTATATAGCTTTTGAAAGAATATTGGCACAGTCATTCACTTAGAAATGAAAACGCAGTGAAACCCGCCCTTGCTCAGTTCAGCGCCCTCTGTGGCTCACGGACAGCTGGATGGATTTCTGCCACGTCAGAAACTTTTGTCAGATATCTTGCTGTCTGAGCAGTTTCACAGTCCGATTTTCCCACATGGCTGCTGTAACAAATATCCATTATAAACTGTAGTGAGCTTGTTTTAGTATTATTGGTGAAGTGTTTTACTTGTTGTAGCTAAAACTGCTGGGATTTAAAACCGAGCTTCGCTGCAGATCGGACCCCATATTGACACACTCACGGCTGCCCAGCTTTAGATAGTTCAACACACTGGCAGCCAAAGCTTTCTGTTTGGTCATTATTACATGAGGATGTTGTTGTCTGTGTGTTGGCCCATGTAATGATGTCCGCAAACAAACAAACAAGGAGGGGTGAGGGGGGGGGCAGAGACAAATGTCATCTGATGAATTTACAGTATAACCTGGCACACAAACACTTCCTCAAAGCTGACGCATCACGCAATGTGATGCAGAATCAACCTCCATGTGACTTCTTTTTGATGATTCCCACAGTTTTTAGGCTGAGTTGAGTTTTTCCAATATTTTAACGCAGAAAATGTAGAGACATACTACATAATTAGCGTGTCAGTCCCAGAAATGATCCATGAAGAGTTCAAGTAGAACATTTTAAACATTGGCTCATGGATGAAATGTCAGATATTTTCATAACTCTTTCACCTTCCAACCCTGTGGGGTTTTATTTTTAATTATTTTTTGTCATCTGTAGTTATTCGGATGGAGATCTGACTCTGATCTACCCAGACGGCAGCAGATGCTCCACCGGCTTCCAGAGGATGACCATCATCAACTTTGAGTGCAACAAGAATGCATGTAAGACAGAGATGTTTCAAAAGAAGATTCTCATCACGCAACTATCATTATTTATGTATTTGTTGACATTTTCCCGTTTTGTTCTTTCCTTTTGAATTTTGTTTACATTGGCACCATCTGGTGGTCGTATCAAGTATTACACTGTGGCAGACAGCATGGCACGCTGCTACCATGAAGTGGTCTTCCTACTCTACATTTTGGATATACAACTTGTACTGTACATATGACACACAATATCTAACGACATGATTCATTTCATCTCCTTGTTTTTGCATTTTCACAAAGGAACACTGCATTTACAGGTCACAATATGAAAACAAAAAAAGGCAAGGCTGTGTGACTTTGCTAGTATTCTTCCTGTGCAAACTTTCTTCCATTAATGTACAATATATTGTAATTTTCCTCATTGGGAGATTCTCAGAAATCTCTCCCATGAGTAATTTAATTACTCTGAATGATTGTCAGACAGGTGGAGTCATGTCATAACTTCAACCTAATTCATGGTTTTCCCGGTTTTCTGCAGCAAACGGCGGGCGCGGGACTCCAGTTTTTACGGGGGAGACAGACTGCACTTATTACTTTGAGTGGGAGACGGCCTTCGCCTGCGTCAAGGAGAAGGAGGATCTACTGTGTCGAGTCAGAGATGGCAAAAAACACTTTGACCTTTCACCCCTTACAAGATATCCTGGTGAGTTTAACAAGCTCACTTCAACTGGGGGAATCAGACTCCATAGTTTATTTTATTCATTAACAGGGCTTTGAGATGTGTGGTTTCACGCAGAGCTTCACGGATCATGCTGATTTTCAGCATCATACATATTATTTGCCTCTAATTAAAGTCCACTTCTGATATAATGAGATTTGATTATGTATTTATTGATGCATTGGTTAACACTAGATTGGTTGTTGGCAGAAAGTTCTTGTTCTTAACTGATTGACTGATGAAACATTTTGACAAAAATCTCTATAGTGCGAAATACAGAGAGATTTCCCTGGCGGTGGTAGGCTTAGTCAGCCTTGTGTGAACCCCTTTTGGCAAGGGCTTGAATGTAGCGGACGTTCATTTATATGTAAAAGTCCCGTTTGAAGATCTTTTTACGTGGCCTTGCTCCCCTGATGGATGTATTTCTTTTCGTCGTCATATTGGTTCTTAAATGGGCCTATGTGTTGGCGTTAGCATGTTTCCAGCTATCAATATAGCATCTTTTCCATGCTGTCTGTTGTTGCTAAGCGTTGATTGTGGTAAAATCACCTTCCTCTGTGTGTTGCTTCAGGGTCAGGGGACAGCGGGAACTGGGAGGCGGTGGATGCTAGATCTCCAAAGTCGGACTCACGCTTCTACCTGAATGTCTGTCGCAAAGTCACCCAGACAGGAGGTGCTGCTGGCTGCCCGGTGAATGCCTCCATCTGTGCCGTGGGTAAGAGTTTCTAAAGGCTGCTGGAATGAGACTGTTGCAAATGTATTGGTATACAGGTGTAGGAAAGTCGAGGAGGTTGCCAAATTCTTGAGATTGTCAGGAATAGCTGTATCCTTCTGGCCCTCACTCCTCAACATTTATTCA
Source organism: Coreoperca whiteheadi (assembly GCA_011952105.1). Taxonomy (NCBI): domain Eukaryota; kingdom Metazoa; phylum Chordata; class Actinopteri; order Centrarchiformes; family Sinipercidae; genus Coreoperca; species Coreoperca whiteheadi. Next base: position 23,301,862 of record CM022481.1, on the reverse strand, counting down.
TCATTCATTGTTATTATTGTTGTTATTATTAATACTATTAAAAACACGTTAACAAGCCGTACCTTTGCCATGGATGACATATTCCTTTTATTACAATGAACATGACCAGTGCAGTTTTAGATGATGGTGTCTCTCTGCTTCAGATAAGGATCATAGGGCCATCAGCCTGGGCAGCTTCCTCTCATCTCCCCAGAAGACTAAAATAGGCAACGACATTAGACTGGTGTATACTGATGGACACTTCTGCATCAATAAAAAGACAAGGATCCAAACTATCCTGACCCTCAAGTGCAAACCAGGTAGGTTGAACAGAGAGATAGGTAGCCATTTAAATATATTCCTCTCTTAATATGTTATTGCTTTAATCTGTTCTGCTCTGTGTTTGTCTTTCTAATTTATTTTTGGTTGTGATGTTGTTGCCACTTCTTCTTCTTCTTCTCGCCTCCTTGCAGGATACCTGGAGAGCGCTCCTGTCCTTCGTAGCGTCTCGTCTGACGGCTGTGTGTACGAGTTGGAGTGGTACACTGCCGCCGCCTGCGTCCTCTCGAAGACGCAGGGAGACAACTGCATGGTGGAGGACCCTCAGGCTGGTACGACACACACACACACACACGTTTGATCAATGTGGTTTCTGACTCATCAATATTTTTCTCGAGCAAGAAAACGCGGCAGTGAGGTAAAGGCGAGAAAGAAGCAACAGGGTTCATGGGAAAATGTGTGTCGGTGGAAAAACTATTTAACCACTTATGCCTTGAAAACACCCAGGGAGAGATTCATCATGTTGTGAGCATTCAATCCTGATTTTTAACTGTGCTTGTAGTTTTCTCCAGCTGGTTTATCCCGCTTTCTGAGTTCTTGATGTCATGAGAAGGCTTTTATTTAAGGCTGCAATTTAGTTAGAAGGCTTCCTGTTTTCAGCAGGCACCCTGAGTAGCCAATAAATGTTCTGCCTGTTTCAGATCTACTTTTACTTACACTTTTTGGCTACCAGACTTCAACAGGACACGCCCACATTTGGCTGTTTAACCTGATATCATTTTCACAGTGTTCTTGACAAAAAGCTCATAGACCACACTGGGAGTACCCTGATGTTACTCTGCCAGGGTCTGAAAGGTCAAATCCGGTTGATTGTGCTCTGCTCTCAGAGTTTACACGTGGGGGATACAAACTTACAGCACGCAACTTTAAAGGAAACCGTAATGCATGCTCAAATCTATAATCTAAAACATTAATTGGACTCACAGAAAGTTAAATCAACTGAACTTGACGCTTCAGCTCTCGTCCATCTGGTGGGGAAGTTCCAGGCATTTTGTAACCTCTGTAGGTCACACCTCAGTGTCACATGAGAGTTGTTGGGCTCGCGTGTGAATCATTAAAGCGGCTTCTTGTGCTGCCATCTAGCTGTTGCTAAATAAACTGTCACATTGCATTTTCCATTTTCTGTGCAGTTTGCCCGAGCCATTGTCCCACCAGACCAAACGCCGATGAGATTTGCCTTTGTCTTCTTTAATCCTCCTCTCTAACTAACCTCTGTTTGCCCCCACAGAGCTCTCTTTCGACTTGTCGCCTCTCTCCAAAGCCCACGGTGGCTTCTACAACCTGACCAGTGACAACTATGACTACTACATCAATGTCTGTGGTCCTGTCAAAGCCGCCAACTGTTCCGAAAAGGCCGGAGCATGCCAGGTGGAAAAGAGGTAAGGAGGAGCCATGGACAACCATATACTGTACACGCATATTATATATACTGGATATATCTGTCTACCAGGGTGACATTGTTATTGTACAAGTCAGTGCTCAACTGGTCAAATTAAAAGTGGCAACACAGATTATCACCAATGTGCCTGGAAAAACCTGGCCTGCTTGCTATAGCTAGCCATATCGGTTTGTATGTTTTTATAGGAAAAAGCATAATTTGTGCGTTAGTGTCCCTTTTTTAATGTGTTCCAATGGTTGATACATAGGTACATTTTTCTTGTTGTTACTACTGCTGAATCCCATTTTAGTGGATCTCCGGTGTCCCTTTGTCAAATTTGCAGTGGAAATATGAGAGATTCAGTAGACGAGTACCACTTTTTGTGTCATCAGATGTCTGGTTTTGGGTATGTGACCTTTTGGAGGCTTAAAATGTGTACTTAAATTCTTACTGCCACAATCAGGTTGGCATTATGCTCTGTCTCATGGAAATTTGAGACCTTGAGCAAGGTAGAGAAAAGAGTGACTAAAAGACACACAAATATTTTAGGTCTGAACCCCTGATAAGAATTCTATTTTAACCAGGTGGTCAGGGTGTTGGAATTTTAATCTACTCTAATGCTGTAAAATAAGTAAAGGGAAATGTGAGGTAAATTGACCCCAACTGCATGGATAATATGACGACTTTGGCCTTTATTATTAATTTTTCCTTGTGCCACTTCAGTTCTTGGAGTCTAGGGGAAGCGAACTCCCATCTGTCGTACTACGACGGCCTGATCCAGCTGACCTACAGCAACGGCTCCCAGTACAACGACGCAGGACACACTCTCAGATCCACTCTCATCTCTTTCCTCTGTGACCCAGAAGCAGGTGCTGGAAAACCCGAATTCCAGGTAAACGCCTCCCTTCCTGTTTTCTTCATTGTTTAAACTGTGTCTCTGCCTGTTCTTGATAATACTGTCTTTGTTTTCATTTTTACAATACATGTCTATGCTTTTAAAACCCTTTCTTACCCTTTTTATGGTCTTCTGTTGGCCTCTATTAAAGGCATGTTTTGTACATCACCTGTATGAGCTCTATTTCTCTGTACATTTTAACCTTGTCTTAATTTTATGAATCCAGGTTGAGGACAATTTCACTTATAACTTCCGCTGGTATACATCCTACGCATGTCCGGAAAGGCCTCATGAGTGTCTGGTGACGGACCCCAAGACTCTTGACCAGTACGACTTATCCAGGTAATGCATTGATACATGTGGTGCCACGGTGTGTTAATTCATCAAGCAACAAAGGTGTTTTTTAGGCAATCGTCAAACAACATGCACATAACGCACTTAATTATTCACACAATCAAGAGCAAAAGAAGACCCAGCTTCAGTCCAGGGTGGGCCATTACTGTGACCGCCCTGCCCTCCTCCTCCTCCTCACCTTCTTTTTACCTTCTTCTGCCTCCAGCTTGTCACGCTCCCCATCCGGTAGCAACTGGCAGGCCATGGATTTGTCTGACACCCTGAACCTGAAGAAGTACTACATCAACATATGTCGGCCTATCAACGCTGTACCAGGCTGCGACCGCCATGCGTCCGTCTGCCAGATGAAGTACATATTCGAGCAGGTCTGTACAAGCTAGAAAGCCAACGGGAGAAATAGAACTATAATCCAGTTTGCTATCCAGGAGGACTTGCAGCTCCTCAATCACCTCTATGTCCATACCTTTGATGGCAGCAGGGGACAGGAGAGTCTTCTTTCTCCCGCAGTCCAACACCAACTCTTTTGTATTAGTGACGTTGAGCTGCAGGTGGCTCAGACCACGCCATTGGACCGAAACGGTCCACAACAAACCTGTATATAGCCTCTTGGTCCCTGCTGATACACTCACACATCATCAAACCGGCAATAATCCGTCTTTTTGGCCACTTAAGGACATCAAAAACAAGTTGTGAACATAGCTTTGACATATCATTACCTTTTTTAAATTGATGTGGTGAACTTGTTAGCGAACAGCTGCTTATTTACACATCCAGCTGATACAGAGAAACATAAGCAGTTATTTGGAGTTTGGTTTCTGTCCTCCAGTATAATATTCACTCTCCTTTTTAGCTCTGTTTTTGTTCTCTACCAATTCCCCAGAGAAATATGTGGCTCTTTAGCTGCTAAATGCTCCATTATGTTCACCAGCTAGTCGCTAACGGTGTCTGTCCGATGTTTGGTGGAGAGCAGGTAGTGTACAGTGGGTTTTTAGAGCTTTTCCACTGAAAACAGCAGCCTGCTGTGGCTGAAAACAATGCAGTGATAGTGAACCAAAACAGTAAAGTTGTGGGCAGTAGTTAACAGTGAGCTGACAGAAGCTATACAGTTGGGGAACTGCAGAATCGAGTGATAATTATCTGTTGCCTCATTATGATCATTTACTTTCACATTACGCATAATTATTTGATCCATTATTATTATTATTATAAAAATATGTATTATAGCCAGCTACTTTTAATCTGCAAAATAGTTCAAACAAAAACTCTAGAACTTCACAAAGCTTGTACATATGGCAGTCTGCCATTCATAAGCTGCTGCAGTTTAATGCTTGCAAAGGAAGATGCATAGTCTGGTGTTCAGTTTACAAAACCTGGACCCCTTATTAAGTGTTTGTCCACCTCCTGAATATTCATGTCATCAGGCATGCTGTCTAAATAACCATTTATTGTGAATGCAGACTGTATTGTGTCCTAAATGAGATTTAGGCAACGTTTCCTCCCCTCTTTCCTCAGGGCTCTCCAAAGGAGGTTGTTTCAGTCAGTAACATGGGTATTTCCAAGCGAGGGCCGATAATCGAGGGACGGGACCGGCTGCTGATGGAGTTCACAGACGGCTCTGCCTGCATGTCAGACGGCCAGAAGCTCACGTACACAACACGCATCCACCTGGTCTGCTCCAGAGGAACTATGGTGAGTCGGTACAGTTCAGACGGTGAAGTGGAGCGCAGCTTGTTGACGCTGAATGTTTGCATGTGTCTGAGGTGTGACGGTGTTTGTGTTCCACACCGTGCAGTCCACAAGCCCGCGGTTCCTGATGTACCAGAACTGTACTGCCAACTTTATGTGGGAGACCAGCGCAGCCTGTGCCATCACCACCACCAAGAACAATGTGAGTTCACTCATATTAAAGCATATGACAACAATTTGGAAAGCGGTTATTCTGGGAAATGGATATGATTTAAGATAATAAAATATATCGAAATGGTTGGAAGAACGCGTTTGGCTGAGATGACGTCTTTGTGTCTCAGAGCTGCGCCGTGGTGGACCCCAACACTGGCTTTGAGTTCAACCTTCAGCTTTTGGCTTCTAAGACTGGATACAAGACAACTGCGAATGGCAAGAACTTCCTGGTAAGACAGACACATTGATAGCACTCTGCCAGCAGTAAATGATGTCCACCAGATGTAGCTCTCATGCGTCGTTTGACTGTATTTTTGTGATTTGGCCAACAAAAGCATTCATGTTCGCGGAGTGTGTGAGCTACACACACATATGCAGCTTTTCGTACCGCTCTGATATCGGCTGCGTTGTTGCCAGACACGCTCGCACCAGTGTGGGATTTGATTCGGACTTTTTAAGGTTTTATGAATACAAACTGTATGTATGATAGTGATATACATAAAAAATAAGACTGCAGGAAAACATTTATTTTAATTATAGAAATAATCTTTCTGTTTAAAAGAAGTGGAAAATGGCCATCGTAGTTTGCCTTGAGCCAAAGTCTTCAAATCAGTTGTTTTGTATATAATGTTTACTATAATGTAAGACAAGGCAAAGCAGCAAATGTTTACATTTTAGGAAACAATTGCAGTTTTCCTTGAAAAATGACGTAAAGGATTAATTGATTTTAATTGACCACGCTCCCTCAACAAAAGTTTAATCACTCCTGCTTTCCACCCTGTAGGTGAATATCTGCTCAGACATGGCAGAATGCGGACAGGGCATGGCTGGCTGTGAGCTGGAAGACGGGCATCCCTCCAGCCCAGTCGGGGTGGAGAAGACCCTCCAATACTCCACCGATGGCCTGCTCAAACTAACATATAAGGGACCCCTAGACAATCCCACAGGTACCAGGGATACAAAAATCTGTTTTATAATTACAGTAATTGTTTTTTTCGTTCAGCGGTTTACTTTACTCTGATCAGCTGTGGTGCATTTGTATTTACGGTGTTTACAGCTGTGTGCTGCAGCTGAACCGGAAAAGATCAGTCGGTTGTGGCGCTGGCTATTACGCGGTTACGTTGATTTGATGAGTTGATATAGCCAGGTTGCAAGTGAAAAATTAAATTAGCATCAGTTGATGGGAAACGGTTAAAAGAAACTGTTCTTTCCGAATAGTTTAGATGTTAGTAAAATTACAAAGTCTTGATTCTTACCATTCCAAAACTAAGTGCAACACTTGTACCAACGTGAAGGCAGAACGACTCATGTCAGTATACAGTCAAAATGTACACCAAAAAGTTACTTTAAAGTTGAAATGTTCTCACTTTTTTGTGTAGAGAAATATAAGGTAGAAGCTATTTTCAGTTTTTGTGGAAGCGTTGTCTAAGGTTCATTCCTCTGGGTGGACGTTACTGACATGGGAGAGCCAGTGTTGCTAGGAGACACACTGTCAGCTTCAGTGGTGCGCTACTGACTGGAGCATGTAACAGCACTGTGTAACACACGAATGTTCATATAAGATGGTTTTCCCCCCTTTTAGTTTTTTTTACTAAGTCCAGCCATTGGTTAAATATTTAAGACGTGTGTCCCTTTTTTTTACATTTGGGAGGATCCAGCGGGCTGCACTCAGAAAGTGGAAGCTAGCATGCTAGGCTAAGTAGCTTTACGAAGTGCAGCTCCTGCACGCTCGGCGCTTTGTACGTCCTGCATTCTACAAAGAAGGGGGTTTAGCTTGGGTTTCTTTCACGGGTCCACAAATGACCAGACCACGGGTAGTCCTGTAACCTCAGCACTCTGTCTATTACTCAGTGATTCAAATCACAACCAAACTGTGTCTGTACTGAGTCATGCAGTAACATAGGGAGCGCTCAAATCACAGAGCAAAGGTTAACAATGTCGGCCTTCTTCTGGTTAACTGCTTGTGTGGCCGTTGGAATAGAAGTGATATAATGAACTATTTTCAGTGCCTCGCCTCCACAGATATTGCACATGTCAAATTACAGTGCAGATGTGTTTTAATTAGACTTTAAAGATCTAAACATTTGCTTGACTATGCGCTTTGTTCCATGTTTTCATTGACATTTTCTGTCTTCATCAGCAACTCGGGACACCTTCACCATTAATTTCGTGTGTGATCCAAACTCTCAACTTGGCTCATTAAAACTGCTGCGGGAGGAACTGAGTTCCTTACCTAACCATGTGGTCCACGACGTCCTCTTTGAGTTCTCCACTGCTCTGGCCTGCATCCCTGCGCCAGTCGACTGCCAGATCAGTGGTATGGACGCACGCACACACACACAGAGCTATAATTAAAGCATGAGCAGTGAACTGTGAAGTACGTAATATCTGTAGATCACCTGGTTTATCTTTTGTCTAAAATTTGAAAAAGAGAACTCGTGTTTTCCTGACTGCACATATTCTTTGAATGAAAAACTTCAGATTAAGTGCTTTTTACTTTTGGTAAGTTGTTGGAGTTTTGCTATAAGTAAGTCACTTCTCCCTTTTCTTGTGCGTGTAAATATGCTTTTCTCCTACCTCTAGATTCCCACGGTAATGAGTATGACCTGAGTCACCTGATCCGCGATGCAGATGACAGCCCCTGGATTGCCATAGATACAGATGTGGTCAAATCGCGCAGATTTTACATCAATGTCTGCAAACCCCTCCCCCCTCTGAAAGACTGCCCAGGTCAATATGCCCGTCCACGTTTCTTCACCCAATCCACCGACACATACATGCAGTAAATAAGAGGGGCCATTATATAAAAGCGATAAATATAGGACACTAAACACAGAGGGAGTAAGATTTTGGCCTTTTCTGATACTGGCTTGACTCAAGTTGAATAAAGTTCTGTGTCAGACAATCAATATGTAGACAAGGGCTGGGCGATAAATTTAATCGTTTCAGTCATTTTTCAAGCCGAAAAGCTAAATATTTGCTGGTTCCAGGATTTGCTGCCTAGCGTTATCATATATGATGATGAGTATATTAAATATTTTTCAGGAAGTTACAACAGCCGTTTTTTTTAATACATGATTGATTCATCGACACAATAATCAACAGATGAATCAATATTTGCATTTCTATACACAAGTATAGAGTTTTGGCTGATGTAAAGCATAACGGTGGAAGAGTTTACTGCTGCACTAAGCACCAGTCTGATCATTTTGTTTGAGATTTTGCACCATTGTCATACTGTGATTTTTTTCAATATCATAAACTACCAACCTAACGAGGTCACATTGCAATTCAAAGCAAATGGAAATATTACATTCCTGTCAGACTGTAGTTAAATACGTTCTTTTCTTCTCTCCAGTGGGTCCGTTGGGTGCTTGCGGCCTGATTGATGGAAAGAGTTACAACCTGGGATACGTCCAGTCCAGCCCGCAGGTGGCGGAGGACGGCTCCATCAGCATCGTGTACCTGAACGGAGAGCAGTGTGGTCACACCTCCCGCTACTCAACACGCATCATCCTCCAGTGTGACGACAACCCAGTGAGTATTAGAGCTCCCACTGTGACCGCCCACTCGGAGCCGTTGCCTAATGTTATCAGCAGTTAATTGTTTCCACAGGAGTTTTTCTGCATTCAGGTACTTTCCATAAACTAATCAAGTCAGATCATCCCAACACAATTGTCAGTCGTCTTAGTGATTGTTTTCTAGCACAATGTCTATGCAGGCTGTTTAGTGAAAGCAGCTTATTAGTAGCACAGCAGCTTCAGTGCTTCGTCTGTCTACACAGGATGCGTTCAGGCACAGTTTTGAGTGTAGGCCACCTGCATTTCGGTGGCACTGAGAGCCCAATACACAGTCACTGTAGTTACTCGCGTAAAATGGACAAAAATAGACTTGAAGCGTGAAAACCCTTCCAGCCATGGTTATGCGTGTAAAGATCAAGTGAAACGTGGATCAGATTTGGTGGTGAAACTCGTGCTTGATAGCTCAAAGGAAAATAGTTTTATGAAGCAAACATGCCAGTACTTTTATTTTAAAGCCACATTTTGTATCAGCTTCTGTTAGTCATGTTGTTTATATGGCGTACCAGCTGGTATACAACAAAGTCCGTCCTTAGCCCGGCTCATGCAAGCAGATTCATTTGGGTTTAAGCATCAATGCTAAGATCAATTTGCAGTTATTCTTAGTGACGGTTTCTCTTTAAGTTTACTATTTACACAAACTGCTACTTGAGGGGACAAGTGTACACAGCCATGCACCTAACCAGTGGCATCACTGATAACGTAGCAATAAGATTTTATTTTTTTTCTCACGTGAGTTGTGTGTCTATTTCTAGGGCTCCCCCGTGTTTGACCGTGAAGATGGTTGTGAATATGTCTTCATCTGGCGGACATCTGAGGCCTGCCCTATCAGGAAGACTCAAGGTAAAAACGAGTGTGTATGTGATGAGAAATGTGGATTGCAAATATTTGAAATGTGGAGTTTCATTTAAAAAAAAAAAAAAAACTTAGATCATCAACATCAGATCAAAACAGCTGTGCCAGAGGCCATGATGAAGTTTAATAGATCTACCACCAATATTGATTAAACTCTGAAGGACAGACAAGAATATGTGGCTCTTTGGTCATTGTTCAAACGTGTCCTCCCAGGTGATGACTGTCGGGTTCGTGACCCCAGGAGTGGCTACGAGTTCAACCTGAGCTCTCTGAAGGGTAAAGATTACCCCGTCAGGAGTGATAAGTACATCCACCACCTGTCGATCTGCGGGGGGCTCCAGAGAGGCATCTGCACTCACAGAGACACAGGCAGTGAAACTGTCTCCTCCTGCCAGGTGGATGGAAACAACCACAAGATCGCAGGTACGAAATTGCTAAAAAAAACCAACCAAAACCAGCTCAATATTCAGCTATTTGATGCAGTATTGTATGTATGGATTTGTGCCATTGTTCTTGTACTTACCCCTTGTGTGTGTGTGTGTGTGTGTGTTTCCACATGTGTGTGTGCAGGAATGGCAAATCAGGTTCTGACTTTTGTGAGAGACCAGCTCATCCTGAACTACACTGATGGAGAGACATGTCATAAGATATACAAAAGATCCACCGAGATCTACTTCTCCTGCCACCCTGACAGGCATCCTGTGAGTTTAAGAAAAGAAACAAAAAAAAGCTGATCGCACAGCTCTTATTGGGTGTAAATGGCCTTGCAATACACTCTGGCAAGGTCGATTGGTGACTTGGACCTCCAGAGAAATGTGCTCATGGGCCAATATACTCAAAAGATTTTTGTAGTTTGTTTCCATTGAAACACATCAGACAGACTTGAGTAGTGGACACATACGCAACTGTATTTAAAATCTGACTGAATGTGACCTAATCAGCGCTCGGTAGCAGTGAGTGGTTGTTTTGTTTGCTGTGAAATTGTAAAAAAAAAAAATAAAATAAAATATACATTCTTACAGATCCAGTTCTTCGTATCAGTGTAGTTTTCCGTTTGGGATGTTTATTGGTGACTCGCTTGATAAATAACCAGACAGAACATGCATACAAGACCGATTCAGTGGAAGTAATTCTTTAAACTTTTGACAGAGCTAGGATAACGGTGTCCGCATCAATATCCATCTGATTGGCTGAGTTTGACAGCAAAACACACATCTTTCCCCCAAAATGTCAGGGGGTTAATTTGACGTTTCTTTATATAAAGCACAGAAATGCATCCCAGCTCTTTAGTGATGGTAACTAATTTTGTGTTGTGTTGATTCGCGTGTCAAGGGGGCACCAGAGTTCATCAAGGAGACTCCAGACTGCACCTACCTGTTCAGATGGCCCACCGCTCTGGCCTGCATCTCAGTCAAAACCACCAGCTGCTCCTACAAGTAACTGTCCTCCCATATGTCATCCTCCTCCTGCTGCTTCTCCTCTTTTCTTCTTCTTCTTCTGTGTTTATGCACTCTTCTCATCCAGGTGTTTCTCATTTCCTTAAACTCTTCTCCTTGCAAGTGTACTTGTACACTTCAGCCGTTGACTTCACGCTCGTCGTGATTTGTGATTGAGAATTGGTCTGAACTAGTGAGGTGGCATTACGCAGAATAGCTCAAATTTATTGCCTAGATTAATCAAAATACTATGAGCAAAACTGTTATAAATAACAACAGTACAAGTAATAAAACATAGGTTATTAACACCAACAATTAATTTGGTAATATTAATACAAAATACCAATTAGTTATCCTGCAATAATTAGGTAAAAATCTGTCCTTGGTATCAGGGCTGACAGCATTGGGTTTATTGTATGATATGTGGGCGATTCACTGGTTAATTCTAAGTGAATTGTGTGTTTTTATTTATTCTTTCTTTTCCAATGTGGCAATAACTATTCAATTTTGAGTGAATCAATTAAACTTACTTTCTTTGTATTTCTGAAAACCTTTTTGTCGTCGTGTTAAGGCCACCCACTTCCCCACTCTTCGCATTCGCGCGTGTTTTTCCTTGAGTGTGGCAGACGGCGTCTTGCAGGGGACGTTTTTGAAGGACCCATGTGGTCAAGGAAGAAATACAGAAACAAAGAGGTTTTACAGTGTTCTGCCAAAATTAATGTTTCCTAGATTTGATTAGAAGTTATTTCTGCTCATCTCCTCGAGTGATTGCAGGGAAGTACCGATCTATCATAGATCGGTATTTTTGTGGATGTCTTTATGTGCACCAAGCATCACATGGTTACACTGAAACAGACAACAGTGAAAATGTAATGACCAACATTAACAGAAACGGTTCAGTTACTATAATATAATTAGCAGCTGTTCAGAAATCTGTACAGACCTTGAACACATGATGCTGACTTTTCACCCTCTGTATGTGTTTTGCCCTCAGTGATGGTCAGGGCCACTCGTACGACCTCTCCCCTCTGGCTTTGGACTCTCGGAACTGGGAGGTGGAACCCTCTACGGAGGACACGGAGAGACTATTTTACATCAACGTCTGCAGGTCGCTGGTGCAGCAGGGAGGTCAGTCTGCATGCTCGTGTTCTTTATTCAGCAAAGCACACAGTAATACTGTAGCACCCAACTCTGGTTTGTTTGTCAGCATTCAAGTTGCAATGAGAGCATTATGAAACAACATTTTCTGTAGTCATCCTTCTGATTCATTTATTTCACTGCGTTCCTCTTCTGTAAAAGTCACAATGACATTTCATTTGGATAGGAATTTACATCCTTGAAAATAAATCCAGAGAAAATCCAAAGTTGACCCTGTGCCCACCTTGTGACAGGTTCGTGGAAGTGTCCCTCCAGTTCAGCGTCCTGTGTGAAGGTTGGGGATGATGAATATGTGAGTCTTGGGCAGGTGGAGTCTGGTCCTACGTGGGACAACGGTGTCCTGAAGCTGCAGTACACCAGTGGCCAGGCCTGTCCTGATGGGACCCGCAAGAGGAGAAGCATCATCCGCTTCAAGTGTGACAAAGACAAAGTGGTGAGGGTGCACTTTATTACAAATGATAGACATTATATATGTTAGGGTCGGACCTAAGACCGTCTAAAGAGGTCCTCCTTTACTGGACAGCTTCAGGGAGACTTCAGTTGAAATTGAAGTTGCCTACTTTGTGAGATCGACAATAAAACACACGTCAGAGAACAGCGTCTTCTCAGATTGGCTTTCAGTCTCTTATCGGCATAGAGGCCGATTAGAGAACATTAAAATATTGGCTTTGATTCTGGACCAAAAACCTCTTGAGGAACTCAGGAACTAAACCTGTGTTTTGACCGGAGGAACCAGGGATTGAATTAAGTTCCTGTACAATGGTTCCAGGTGGCAAAAAAAAAGTCCAGGTGGTTTGGACTTTCTGATAGTTCAGGAACTTTTGGGGCAGAGTTTGCAGGGCCGATCTTTGCTGATAGGCAACTGCAACTTGTGTTTCGTTTCATTCCCAAAACAAAGAAGCACTCTACTATCGATGTTAGGATGATGTTTGTTGAAGTTAAAAACAAAGTTAGGCTACAAAGTGAATTAAAGAACAAAGGAAGTGATGGGGAGGAATAAAACTCGTACTTCAGACCGATCAGATTTTTCCTCGTGTGTAAAAATTGCATTTCAAACGCTGATGTGGGATTTTAATCTGTCATGGATCTAATTTGCCTAATCTTCACGGTTCCTCAGATGCTCAGGAAACACAAACAGGAATGTGTAAGAGGGACTCTTAGTTCCTAGTTCCTGAGTTTAGTTCCTCTGGTTCCATAGTTCCTGGGCCTTTTTCAGTTGCACTCTAGCCAAAATTTCCAGCCAGTGACTCAGTTGTAGATTAAACTTTAGCACACGCACTTTTTTTTGTGTGAATGAATGAATTCATTTGATGACTAAACAAACACATGTAACACTGCACTGCAGCCATTCTTAAAATGAATTACAATAAAGCTTGAAGGCTTATTTCCATTGCGGTCCTCGTTAATCCCAGGGCAATATAGTAAGGACAGGTGTTTTTATTTAAATAAAAATATAAATGGCGGAACGCATGTGTTCCTATCTCCCATCCAGGACTCCCGGCCTACTCTGATCTCTGCCATCGAGGACTGCGTGTACACCTTCCTTTGGCTAACAGCTGCAGCCTGTCCTCTAAACAGCACCCAACACGACAACTGCAGGGTCACTAACCCCGCTACAGGTAAGACATAAAAAAAAAAAAAAAAAGATTCCGCAGTTCTGTACACATTGTACATGCATGTTACTAGTGTTACCGTATCATTCTACTGTCCGGTGACAATAGAAATTGGAAACCTTTCGCTCCAGTATTTGTGTTTAATGGAATTTCTATGAATGCACATGGATGGAGAAATATCTGTATTTTTTATAAACTGCGACCTTCAAAAGTTTGTCAAATTCGTCTCCCCTCCGCCAGGACATTTGTTTGATCTCAACACCCTGACAAAGGAAGGAGGGTACACCGTGTACGATCATCAGGAAAACAGGAAGATGTTCCGCATGAACATCTGTGGAAACGTGACCAACGCTGGCTGCAGCCCTGAAACCGGTACGTACATCCATCCAGTGACCGGCTCATCATCCAGGTGTTTTATCATTTAGCCACTGATTGGTAGAATAAATACCACTCCTCCCTCATCCTGTGGTAGAACAGCAAGGTAGGGGAAGTTATGCTTGCATTAGTTTAATGGATATCTTGATAAACAGAGTAATACCTCCGTAGTGAAAACTCATGCGATCTAGGCTGACTTCTTCGAGATATAAATAACTACTGTACATGCGTGTGGGGAATCGTCATTCGATTGCTATTGGTTATTTGATAGGGATGCAGATGTTTAAAAATATGTAAATATATATATATATATATATATTATTCTTTGAAAGTTACCCAGTAGACAGTTTGGTATGAACATGAAGAGGATACTTGCATTGGGTCAGCTGTTTTTAATCCTTATTCTTTATACCTGTACAAAACTGATTTAAAAAATTAAGTTGAGAGAAAAAATGTTTTTGTGTGCGTAACAAATAATGCCAAACAAAAAAACTAACCGGAGCGAAAACTGCCTGAAAGAAGACAGAACAACAAATCTTCGTCTTCCGCTTTTACGTTTCCCGCAGGCTGCTCAATCACGCTTTAAAAAGTTACACTGAAAACCCGGAGCGAAGTGGGAAAAGACACCTTTTCTGTTTTGTATTTCTTTCCTTTAAGAACAGCGTTGCACATTCCGGTAAACGGTGATTTATCTAGGAATAGAAATCAGATTTTTTTTAACCGCAGCAGTGAAACAAGGAGAGGGATTAATCAAAAAGTCATTCACTTCTGTCCTGGTTACTGTTTAGTCTTGCTCAGACATTTCTGTGGTTTATAGATCACTGTTTGTCAACTGCAGCCAGGGGGACGTAATAAGAGACCTGAAATTCCACTACTACTCAAATTATTGACTGCTCTTTCACCAGGGCTGCATTAGATATTGCACAGTAAACTAGAAGGCACTGAGAGAGCACATACCCCGACCTCCTACGTGGAGGCGATAAAAATCACTTGTGCGTGTTAATGTCCTCGCTTTAATCAATTCTGAATTTCAAGGAATTTTGAATGAGTAGTCGCTAAATATACGGCTGCTCGAAAAGAATTTAATTGACAAACTAATACAATGAGCAGTTGGACACATTTATCAAAGAGCTGCCCACATTTGTAATTTTAAAACACTGTGATCTACCTAAAAAGAACTATCATTTATGTACAGGTTTGCCATGTATATCTTGTCCAGTCAGGCACTTTAGTTCAATTTTCAAGCATTCTAAAATATCTGTATGCACATTGTGTTATAGCTGTGTGTATTAAGGATGCCGCTACTGTGGTGAGCGGTGGTCAGGTGAGCAGGAAGCTCTCATACAAGGATCACGTTCTGGAGCTGACGTATGAAGGAGGAAGTCCCTGCCCAGCAAACCCCGACCTCAAACACAACACCATCATCAACTTTATTTGCAGGTACTACCCATAAACTCACGCACTGTGTGGAGACAATAGTGCTCAGTGAATTAACCAAGTCATTGTCAGGGTATCTAATTATCTAAGACGACTTAAATACTCTAAGCCCTTATGCTTAATGGACTATTACAGTGCAGTTCTTAGCCGTCCCATTTCCTCTGCAAAGAGGGTTGAACAGCCTCACCTGTATCTGAAAACCAAACAAATACTGCCCCTCACGTACTAAATTCAAATCAATTTTTTGGCAACTTTTGAAATCTTCAGTTGGGTTTTATATTAGATGTACTCTTTCATCAGCCACTTGAAATGTATGATGATCTTTTCGCAGAAAACCAGTAATGTATTTGTCATCTTAACACTGAACTATATTGTTTCGCTATGTTCTCAGTATTTACATTGTGTTTGTACAGGCCACCTAACATGGGTTCAGCCCCTCCAGAGCCAGTTCTCGTTGACTCAAACGCCGAGACCTGCACACATTTCTTCTCTTTCCACACACCCTTGGTCTGCGAACAGCTAGTAAGTATGTTTGTGTATTTGTGAGAGCGATACGTCGGAGTACAGTGCCTTCTCAGTATCCCCGGCCCGTTTCATAAAGTGTTTTTTTTTTTTTTTTTTATCAAACTCAAAATTTGGGAAACTTTTGGTCAGAGAAGGTTGTCCCATTCAACGCAGTGACAATACTAAAAAGGAATGTGCTTCATTAATAAATTAAATCAAACCTTAACATCACCAGATAACAGCCTCACAAATGATGCAGAATAATGTCTGTGTGGTCAAAATAGATGAATGACACATGCATCGAAACTCAGTCATACAGGCGTTATTATCGGCGCCTTTGTTGGGGCGCTATTGGGTTTTCGCGACAGGAAATAATTGTAGGTTAGTGTAAAGAAGAGCAACTTTTAGATTAAGAAGTTATTTCCACATATTCAAGAGGAAAGTGCGGAGCATTCCTTCACAAATTAGCACTAAATTGGCCATTTCACGGAGCAAATTGAATTTCAGTTGAGTGTAGTCTGCATGTGGACTACAATCAGCTTCTAGTGACTTCTCAAGGATAATCAAATAGACAGGAATGAAGCATTAAATGATGCGGTGCAGTAGACGCGTGGGATTGTCTCCAACTTTTGTTCCAAAATGATTATTAAACTCAGCGTTCAGAAGACCAAAAGATGAAAATATTAAAAGAATACTTTCTATAGCCATTGTATAGTATAAATATGGTGGGATTTTGGGTCTCTGAAGGCTAGAGAACTATTGTTTTATTGTATTTACTGTTCAGTGTTTTATGACGTAAAGTCTGGTTTTAGGCTCTGTTCTGTAAACATGTACCACTGAGGTCTCTTTTTTTTGTTTTTTTTTTGTTGTTTTTTTCTTACTTTTCTCTTCCCCAGGTAAGGTGTTCAGTCCAGAATGGCTCTGCTCTTATAGACCTGACTCCTCTGATTCATGTCAGTGGATACTACACAGCAACCGGTCAGTGGGTCAGGGGGTCTGAGCACCTAAATACAGATATCAGATATCTTGTGATTTATGCATGCAGTGAAGAGCTGTAAATCCCTAAATAACCAAGAGGAAATGTACAATATGCATCATGTCAGTGTAGATTTTCAGTCATGTGCATCATTTATGGGGAACAGCATTCATCCAGGTTTACCGTTGCCATGTTTCTGTTCCTATTCCCAATGTTGTCCATTCAGATGAGGCTGTGGACCAAAGTGATGGATCTCCGGACTTCTTCATCAACATCTGTCAGCCTCTAAACCCCATCCCCGGGGTCGCCTGCCCCCCTGGAGCTGCCGTCTGTATAGATCCTGATAATGGACCGCCTGTGGTAAGACGCTCACAAACGCAACCACAGACACACACATTCTCCTTCGGACTATTTTCAGAAAAGGTAGTTGAGGGACCATTTACTTTGACCTCACTTTCATGTGGTTTGATGCCTTATGATGAAACCAGAGCACTGCCATTAGACTGACAACCAAAAAAATAAAACCAATGCCCTGCATGCAATATGACGAATGAGTTAGATAGTCAGAAAAAAACATGTACAGGTAAATCTGTGACATTATTCTTTCTAACATGTGAAAATGTGCCCGATGGCACCTCAAAGGGACAACAGAGACAACCATTATAGTGACTGGGTTTGGTTGACATCTTGATGTAGTCCTAGCTATCATTTTCATAGCACACCATCTTTTACATGCCGCATTTCGGGCGATGAAATATATGTTTGGTGGCTCAAAATTATGTGTTCAAACTGCCTCTTTCTGTGCCACAAAATGCCTATAATGGATATGAAATAAATACAATTTAATTACAAGATCCTAACCAAATAGATTTGTGCCACTTGGGGAGGAAAATGCACTTTTATGATTGGCTGGCATGTGAAATAGAAATTAATTTTGGTCTTTACATTATTACACAAAACAGTTTGGGATAAAAGATAAAAACAAACAGCAGACAACAAAAAATGGCTCCTAGCAAAAGAAACAAAAACTGTAAAATACGGGGGGAGCGGTTAGCTCACTCTTTTAAAAAAACCAAACTGTAAAATACAATGTAGCAATTTTCTAGGTGTAGGCTGAAGCTAACCTGCTCATATGTACATTCATGACATTTGGCCTGCATTTTCCTACTTAAAGTCATCTTTTGCGACTCTATCCAAACAATTAAAATATAAAACGAAGGGCTTGTAAGGTGTAACTTTAAAAAAATAAATAAAATATGTTGTATTGAGTTTTACGTTTTGATGAGTAAAACAGGCAAACATTTTAAATAGTAATAATAAGAAAAATAAACAAACATAGTAGTCATAATAATAATAATAATAATAATTAATCAAAATAGAGTAAGAATAAAGTAACGTGACCAAGTTATTAGCAGGAATTTTGTACATCTACTGTTCTCAAAATTGGATCCAAGCTCTCCACGTCTGTTGAGATATCTGTGGAGTTCCTCTCAGGTTAAGTGACCTCACTTACACTTCCAATTAGACATTATACATTTTTTGACAGCTATCATGGCCAAAAACAACAACAACAACAAAAAAAAGGGGGTTAGTTTCTAAGGAGCACAATCGACATGACAAACGAAGTTCCATATTTAATACTTCGTTTTCACCACGTCTTCTCACCGTGATTTTAGCTTTGAACATGATCAGGTCATATGTCGGAAGTTTTCCAATCGCAATCTCACATCCGTTACAGTTTGGGGAAACCTCATTATTACATAAAGCTTTGTATTTATGCACCCTTGTTGTGTACCGACACGGAGGGCCCGACCAATGTTCGTCTCTAATATGAGTTCAGGCTTTTCTAGATTTCCTCTGTGTGGCCATTTTCTATTCTCAAAATGAACACGCCTGTCTGGAATTTCACTTAATAAAAACAGTGTGCAATGGTTAGTGAGTGGGAGTGTTTATTGTGGAAACACAACTGGGGTTAAAAATGGTGTGGGGACAAAACGATTCAGTTTCCCTCTCTTCTGTCTTTTTTTTGGGATGATGATGATCCTTCTTGTCCTGTCTCTCAATTTGTGATCTATTTTTCTTCCTGTCTCTTTCAATAAGTTTGCCTTTGTCCTTTTCCCTCTATAATTCTCACTCTTCCTGGCTCTTAAAGGACATTGGGCGGACTACCAGCGGCCCTGAGATCAATAATGCTACAGGGGAAGTGTCCATCACTTACCACAGCTCCACCAAGTGCGCGGCTGATCCTGAGCAGAACTACACTTCGACCATCATCTTCACCTGCCAGAGAGGCCTGGAGCTGGTCAGTCAGCGCTTTAATGTCCTTTTACGATAAGAATACGTACACAGGCACTGTTACGGATTCTTGTCTCTTGGATCAGATGAAAATGAAATTAATCAGCCAACAAGTCGATCCTCAGTTCGAACTGGTTTAATGCACGCGAGGTCAGGCACAGAGGAGGACAGAAACGCACAACGCCGGAGTCTGCCCAGA
The DNA here is from genome assembly GCA_011952105.1 of Coreoperca whiteheadi. NCBI lineage: Eukaryota > Metazoa > Chordata > Actinopteri > Centrarchiformes > Sinipercidae > Coreoperca > Coreoperca whiteheadi. Next base: position 23,282,592 of record CM022481.1, on the reverse strand, counting down.
ACAAAGGAAACCCATCCTTTAAATAGTGTGCCACGTGATGAGGCTACAATGTAACTTCATACCATTTAGTGGTATGAAGCCGATTATATGGCATTTTGAGATGATCTGCATCGGCCGATACCTGCGCTCACTAGGCCGACAAACAAATGTCTGCAGGCACATCTGCAGGCAGCCCTGTCAGTGTGACTGCTGTGGAATGATGTCAGCGCTCCCTCTTGTGCGTTTCGGGAAGGTGGTGGTAAAGTTAGTTTGTACAATAACGATCATGGATCCTGCTGTAAATATATGCCTAAATTTCCTCAGTCACCATTGTCTTTTCTAAATGTTAACACACTAAATGACAGCAAATCTAATCTTAAAACCGTTCCTGGCTAGTGTTAAATATGTTTATAATGCAGTTGAAGGACTGTACCCCGCTTTGCCTGAAATATCAGTCACATTCTGAGTTCTACAGCATAACCCAATGTGTTTTTCTATTTCATTAATTAATCAGTATTCCATCCAAAACATGTTACTGGCTAAGATAACCATGTATATTAGATTTTAATGTGCCTGGAATAATGGAATTACACGTGACTTTTCTTTTGTTTTGATATCACCATTATCCGCAATTGGAAAAACCCATATCAGTCGATCACTATTACCATACAAGGCCAGGACCCAAGGCCAGGACCCAAGTCCATGCATTCTGTGTCCATAGAATGAAATGATTATAAGAATGCAAATCATGCAAAAACCACGTATCAATACTTCTCTCAGGATTATTTATTTATTTATTTATTTATTTTTTACCATCTTCTTATTTTTTAACAAAGCAGTGACGTTTATGTCTGTATTCAGGGCTCTCCACAAATGCTGAGGCTGCAGAAATGTGTCTATTTGTTTGAGTGGGCGACCCCTATAGTCTGTTCAGATGCCACCCACACCAGCGACTGCCATCTCACAGACTCCCAGCTCCAGTTCACCTTTGACCTGTCGACCCTCTCTGGTGAAGTCCAGGTGAGCTCCATAGACTTGTTGTCTGTCCACCAAGATTACATCCCAGAGATGTGGGAGCACTTTTTGACTAGAGGTCTGCCAGAATATTCCCATCGTCTTGTTAAATCTGTATTTTCCTGTGGTTTGTTTTATATTTCGCTCTAGCTGTAATATTCATGTCTGTCACGGTATAGGTAGGTCAGAGAACATATAAAATCCCGTTATTCAGGTAGTTTGTTTTTTTTTACCGTTTTTGCCAGTTAAAAATGGTATTGAAGTTAAGTCTCTGTATGTTAGGTACCAGCGGGCTCCAGCAGCTACCACATCAACGTCTGCGGGTCAGTGGCAGAGCCGGCTTGTATGAAGAGCACAGTTTGCCGGGTGTCTGGTTCTGGTTCAGACAAGTCAGCTTCATCATTTGGCATCAGCAAGGCCATGACAATGGACTACAAACATGATGAGCAGGCCGTATTGATGCAATATGGTGGGGGAGATCCCTGCCCACCAGGTAAGTCTGCTGTACTTACCTTGTTTACTATGATCCCCTGAAAAGACCTAGAATCGGGCTTTGGCTCGAGAACAGTGATTCTTCATATTTGAATAACTGATGTCCGATTTGATTGTCGATTATTTGACAAAAACCTGGATTTTTCAGTTCTTTAATAGCGGCTTAAAGCTTATATTGAGCTGTCAGGGCAACATTTCAGACATCCGACCAATGGAGCCAAAAAGTATTGGAATTTATGACCTTATGACAGGGATTTGTCATTTGATCACTAAAATTATGATTTTGTTTTATGCATCATATATACAGACTGCATACACTCTGCTGAAAATGGCCATAACATACAATTATGTTACATTCATAAGAGATTTAGTCATAATTTAATTTCATAGTCAGAATATTGTTAAAACAAGTTACTGTGGCTAGCAACAATGCTCAAAAAAACAAAACAGGCAGAGAACAAACAAGAGTAACTAGTCTTACAATCTACATTACAACTACTGCATACTCGTACATTGGGGAGAAGCTCCGTAACCGTGCACACAACATCACTCATGGTCTATCTGCACTCACTCATAACTAATTATATAACAACAATGGAGGTGTGGAAGTATTGTGGAGCACAATGCAGATAACAGCAGTACCAGTAACATTTGTGCAGGAGCACAAATATAGTGAGTCTGTTGCTCCGTGCATGTTGAGAGGCTTCCCCACTCACCTAACTCGGATAATCAAACTGTATACGTTCAGATTATAGTTTCAACTCTCGACTCATATTTTAAAAAAAAAAAAAAAAAAAGTAAGAGCACACTGTTGTTCAAGGTAACTTCATCTAAGATTAACAAATCAGTCCTCTAAATGCATTTGCAGATCCAAGTTAGCTGCATGAGAATGAACAGGAACAGTTTAACCTGATTAACAGCATATTAGCCTTGATTTGCTAAACCAAGTTTGAAGAACAGAGCCCAGGTTCCCTCCCGCTTTTAATACATCCTTAAATGTCTGTTGAGATATTGGACCTTTCTTTAAGAAGAAAACGTTGGAAATGTGATTTTGTGTTTGTAAAAGCTTCACTAATATTTCAGTCTGCCAAGAGCTGATCATGATTTTTGGAAAGCAATTGAGCATGTAGTTTATGTGTTGTTTTGTGTGTTCTAGTGACAAATGAGGGCGAGGTGTGTGTGTTCCCCTTCACTCTCATGAAGAAGTCGTATACAGAGTGCACCACAGATGAAAGGACAGACGGCAGGAAGTGGTGTGCCACCACCGCCAACTACGACGCGGACAGGAAGTGGGGATTCTGCAGCGCAGGTGACAGCGTTTTGGCAGCATCGATGAAGCACACGTAAACACAGAAAGGAGATGTGACGACCTCGAATGAGTCGCT
>CM022481.1:23262431-23279704 GCA_011952105.1 Coreoperca whiteheadi | reverse complement strand
CACTGAGATCACAACTATTACCCGTGCCTTGAAAAGTTGAAGCTGTGAGATGGGGAACAGGCAGACAGGAAAGCAGAGGGTGATAAAAAGGAAATGACTCTTTCAAAAATAAGCTAATTTGATGGCTCCATTTTGCTAACATAAAATGACCTCACTGTTTCAGAGCACCTGGATGCATTTATGACACTAAAACTTTTTTCTCATTTTGTTTAAACCTTCCAATCTATATGCGTTTTATCATTAATGGATCTCACATCTCCAAATCAAATTAAACATAATTTTGTGTAGCAGAATTTAGTTTTCTTTGTCTCCTGTATTGTAATTAATTTCAGGACCCCTCAGATTTACCTTTCGTTTTGCGTTTTCTTACCTCAACTATTACTTCCCTCTTCTCGACAAAACCATCCTGCCTTTCCCCCTCTCTCTTCCAGCCTCTGGTAAGCGTCAGTCGTCCATATTGTTCACCTGTGACCAGTCTGCAGGCCACGGCTTTCCACAGCTGCTGTCAGAGACGGCAGGCTGTTCAGCCACGTTTCAGTGGAGGACCAGTGCCGTTTGTCCCCCAAGGAAGATGGAGTGTAAGCTGGTCAGCCAGCACCAGACCTTCGACCTCCGAACCCTGTCCTCCCTCACTGAGCCCTGGAAGTTTAGCCATCAAGGAGATTCGTAAGTCTGGCTTTAGTCATGGATGGGCACTGTTTCCGTATCTAAGACGTCCTTATAATGCATTGGTTTATTTTCATATTCATTTGTGCATGCTATTCTTTTAACCTCAATGCAGAAAGGACAGGGAGGTGCAGGAGGGTTTATAGGATGGAGTTGAATACATTTGTTAAAAGCTTTTTGCTGTTTGTTTTGTGCAAACTGTAAAAAAAAAAAAAAACCCCATTGCTAATGTTGCCATTTTTGAAATTGCCCAACTGCTTTAGTACAGGCACATTCACTGTGGACGTGCCAGCTTTGTGTCGTGTCACTGTACCAGCTCAGGTAAAGATCACAAAAACCCAAGGCGACAGTAAAAAAAAAAAAAACACGAACTGAGATAGAAATTTCGTAAATACACAGCTATTGGCAAAGCAGCTCATACACGAAGTGCTGTGTTGCTCAGTGCGATAGTCTGGTCTTCATGGGGATTATTTCTGGAGGTGTTCGGTGTATCGGGCGTGACTGCTCCAGCTTTAGTTGCAGAATTGCGGTGACTAACTAACTCTTTGCACCTAAATCTAAAATACAGCGAATATTTTGGCAATAATAACTTTTCCTACTTCACAATAGGAATAAGAAATATTTCTAAAAGCCTGCATAAGTCATATAGGTGAAAACACTGAATATTTCTGCAAGGCCTTGAGTCTTCGTTTCTTTTGAGTCCTGGGTTTATTAAAATATGGCACTCTTTCCTGTTTTTTGTGTCTTCAGGTATTTCATCAACCTGTGTCAGGGTATCCACGGCGGATTGCCAGGTTGTCCAGAAGGCGCAACTGTGTGCCGACGCTCAGCAGCTGGAAAGACCCAGACTCTGGGCCGAGTTTATGCTCAGAAAATGAGCTACACTGGTGGGCAGTCAAGTCATTTCAGTATGCATGATGTTGGACTTTTTGGGGGCCAATAATGATATCTGCTTGAGGTTTCTAATATCCTAGCATCATTATTTTATATATTTTACAATTTAGTTGCCAATAGAATTTCTGAAAAGCTATTGGTGAGGCATTTTTTTCTGGATAGGATATTTTACTACTATTGTTCCGTAACAATGGAACTCAAAACTGACTCAGAATTGAACTGAAAACAGTGCCGGTTTTGAGGTAATTAGTATATGTGCAATCAATGTATCATTTTTTAGTTTTTTTTTTAAGAATGTTGTAGCATTTTCGGTTACTAGTGACTCTCAGCTGTGTTTTGATATTGTGAATTAGAAAAGTTCTCGATCACAGTCTCAAACTCCTTCTGCAGATGGAAAGATCTCCGTCAGTTACTCAGCAGGAGACGATGTGTGTGGTAACGGCGTGAAGGCCAAGACTGTAATCCACCTGAGCTGTGGCTCCACTCTTGGACACCCAGCACTCATCAGGTAAAACACACACACACACCCAATGAAATCAGCTGTTTAAAAAAAACAACAACATATTTTTTTTTTATTAAGTTTGTCATTGTCAGCCCAACTAGCAAGCATTTGTTGGAGAGAAAAACCTTTGAGATATTATTTTCACACACAACCAAATGGAATAATAAACGTGATGCTGCAATAGACAAGAAGCCACATGTACAATAACACTCATTTACTCTTTGGTGCAGCATTTCTAACTGCCAGTTAATGGCAGAACAGAGTGTTTGTCTTTAAAGTTAAACTTTCTCTCGTGAAAGCATCATTTGAGGCGTTCCGCAAAACATTTCTCGTTTCTCAGCAGACTCGATTCTTATTCACAGTCATGAATCAGTCACATTGTCGGCATTCAATACACCTGCTTTGTATTAAAGACCTTAAAAAGTGTTAAATTGTGCTTTCTCAGCTCTGTATGTATTATAACTTGCTTCAACTTTTCCCTTTTTAAGGCTTAATTTGTCATCTTTTTTTTCATAAACTGAGCTAAGCTACTGACATGCCATGCTTAGACTCTCTCTCCTCTACCTGTGTGAGCAGTATCGATGACGCATCATGTGAGTTTGTTATTGGCTGGGAGACTCGCTCGGCATGTGCGGTGAAGCAGCACGAGGTGGTGATGGTGAATGGGACGATACAGGTTCCCGACACTGGAGCCAACCTCAGTCTGGGAGCACTCTACTTCAGGTAACACAGGCACACGCTCCACCTATCCAACTGTGCAGTAATCCTGCACCCAGTACACTCTTCTTCATGTAACTAACAAATATCTCACCTTGTTGCATAACAGACTTTCATTTTCTACCGGTGTTGGGTTGTTTTTACCCTCCTCCTCCTCCTCTCAGCCACCATCAGGCTTCTGGAGACATCCGTCCCAACGGCGACCGCTACATCTACCACATCCAGTTGTCCGGCATCACCAACAACTCCCTGCCCAGCTGTCTTGGTGCCAACATCTGCCAGGTCAAACTCAACGGGCCCTACAGACGGAGGATTGGCTACTCCAGCAAGGCCAAGTACTACATTAAAGGTAATTTATTGCTTGGTTTAGTGTCTTATTCCTAACTATAATGGAAATGGGACATTCCATTATATTTTTGCCATTTGCTTATAAAGTAAGTGGTTTTATCACACTTAAAAACGATAATCCACACTAGTTGTATGACTCTAGGATTTGCCGTGGTGTTTGGTTTGTGGTATCTCCCCAACTGCAGGATGGATTGCCATGAAATTTGGCACAAACACACAATAAATCCAATTAACTTTTCATCTATCGCCACCAGCGGGTCAGGATTTCCACCTCTGCAACACTCAGGTTCATGACATGATTTCTATACAAACAAATGATCTAAATCCCATCATCAGGCTAAATGCTACCATAAATATGTAACAGAGCCCAGTAACACTTTGTTTTACAGGTCCCATAGTTTCCTATATTTAAATGTAACTGGAAACTCAGAGGCAAGGCAGTTTTATTTACAAAGCAGGTTTCCAACACAGGGGTAGATTCAAGGTGGGGTGGCTGTGGTCGTCCACCAATCGGAAGGTCGGCGGTTCGATCCCGGCTTCCCCCTGCCATGTGTCGACGTATCTTTGAGCAAGATACTGAACCCCAAAAATTGCAAATTTTCTGTACAGCACCTACATTTTAAATGTAAATGTACAGAGAACTTAAAAAACAACACAATTCAAAGTTAAAACAATACAAGAAAAAGAGCAGAATAAAAGAGGTAAGTGTGTATAGAAGCCTTACAACAAGCTCACTGTTGACCATCACTGTTGACAATTATACTGTTGTCTTAAAAGTGATGTTTTAAATAACAGTATTATAATATGCAGTCACGTCGTGAAAATCTGTCGATTCTAGCTAATACACAAACGTCGCAGTTCCACTCATCCGTTTAACATTAACGGCATGTCAGCAACGTCTCTGCTTTTCCATCAGGAGGGAACCTGGATGTGATGGTGTCGTCTGAGTCAGAGTGTGGGCGGGAGAAGTCCAAAATGGTGTCCTCCACCATCATGTTCCACTGTAACCCCTCGGCAGGCGTGGGCATCCCCGAGTTTATGCTGGAGACGGATGAATGCCAGTATCTGTTTGTGTGGCACACGAACGCTGTGTGTGGTCTCACGTGAGTAGACACTTCTGACCTAGCTGGGAATTTGGTTTTTACTCCAGGCAGCAAAAGTAGATTTAGGTAATGAGAAATACGTCATAAGTCTCCCTTCTATATTACCTCTCAGAACCGTTGACGCACGGTCGTATGACGAGGACGACGGCGGCGAGGCTCCAGCCCTTTCCACACGGAGCCAGGCGGTGGGGGTGATGCTGAGCCTCCTGTTGCTGGGTCTGTCGGTCTGTCTGCTGGGGCTTCTGCTCCGCAAGAGAGAGAGGAGGTGAGACCCCGAATGTCCGACCAATGCAGCGAAGCTTAAAGATGTTTTTGTTTATCGGTGAAAGAGTTTTCACGAAGGTCTTTTTGTTTTTTGCACATCTCTCCGTCTCCTAACAGAGAGCTGGTGATCCAGAAGGTTGCTGGCTGCTGCAGGAGAGGAAACCAAGTCTCCTATAAATATTCTAAGGTCGGTTGTTCTAATCAATGAATTAACTCTGAATTTGTTTAGATACCTAATGTTCCAGTGTTCTCCAGGTAAACGCACTTTTCCAGCCAACTACTTTGTTGATTGGAATGTTTTGCCTTTAAAGATTCAATGGGACATGTTGCCTCTTGCCTCTCCTGACTCTGTATCATTTCGTCCAATCATAGACCCACTTCACGAAAACGTAAAGGGAAAGCTTCACTGCAGAAGCCTTACATCTTACACTGCAAGAGTGTAAGCAAGGTTACCTGGCAGCGTGCAGAAGAATACCTCCAGCCTATTTCTTGCGCCGGTTTTCCCAATTTCTCACGTGCACCCTTGTAATTATGTAACGGTGAGGGCTCGCTGACCTGCCTCGCGAAACTGGAAACACGACGGCCTGTGGCCACACTGATGATGATTGGCTCGTTGGTCCCCCTGAGCCATTCACTTCCTCTTCTTTATAAAAAACAAACAAAAAAAAACACACCAGCGACAGTATTTTTAGAATAGAAATAAGGACTATAGCCAGGGTTCCATCTAAATGTAGTGCAAATTAGAAAGAAAAGCATTTCCATGCGAATATTAGGAGTCGGTTCATTCATCAAGATAAGCAGTACGTGGCTCTAGTTCTCTCTCATCGCTCCACACAGATCTGATGTTTTCGTCTGCCAGCGTCTCTTCAGTGGACGTTTAAGTCACATGCTTCATGTACATCATGCACTTGTCAACTTTTCCACCGTTCTTGCGATATTTCGACTTTTTTTATGCGGAATTTGAAAATGCGCATGAAAACCTGGTGGATGGAAAGCCACGTAATGTTACAAACGGGTGCTACGTTGTTGACGGTTTAGCTCATCTCCAGTCCCACAGGATTTGATTCACTTGCCTTTAACACCTCAGGTCAACATGGACGAAGAAGGGGGTGAAGAGGAGATGGAGTGGCTGATGGAGGAGCTCGAAGCCCCTCCCACATCCTCTTCCTCATCCTCCCACCGAGGCAGGAGTAACCATGGCAACGGTCACATCAAGACCAAGCCAGTGAACACAGACGGCCTGCGCACGTTCTCGCTGGACGACCAGGACGACGACGACAGCGAGGACGAGGTGCTGAGCGTCCCGGGGGTGCGAGTGGTCAAATCCTCCGGACATTCCAGGCACTCGGCGGCCCATCGCAGTGCCTTCCTTCAGGTGAGTAACGTCTCAACATCGGTCCAGGTGTTACTGTGTCCCAGCTCGTTGCTCAAAACCTCACAGAAGTCCTTCCTTCCAGGAGGAGAGCGACGAGGACCTGGTCGGGCTCCTGGACGAGTCAGAAAGGAAGAGGAAGAGCAAACCTCGCTCCGCAGGCCCTAACCACGGTAACAGCACGGCAGCCGATAGGAAACGGGACGAGGATGACAGTGACGAGGACCTCCTCAGGGTGTGATGTCACTTCCTCCTTCCCTGTGTCCCCACCCACCCCCAAATCTGAACTCTTCTCTCAGTGAATGTCTCCATAATAGCAACACCAACGATGAAATACCAACAACACGTTGAAATCAAAAACCTTTCCACTCTTTTGGGATTTTATTTTTTTTGTTGGACTGCACCTTTACTCAGCCTGCTCACTCTGTCCAGTCACTGTCTGAAGGGCGCCGATGTTAGCACATGGTTTCTTATTTATTGATGGCTGATATAGCTGATTATTTAAAGTGTTCCGCAGGACGTTTTCTCACATTTTCCGTCATAATTCTGAAATTAAATAATTAGCTTCACTACAGTTACTTCAGTCTTGTCACATTTATCTAATATAGACCTAACAGGCGAGCTGCAATGAGGTGTATCAGTGAAAAGATGTAAAATGAAGTTACATTATGTCTTTCTTTTCTTCTAGAGCTTTTAAATCAAAGCTGTGCCATTGCGTTAGCACTTTATTGTAGCATTGATTGACTGAAAATAATTCACGTCGCATTGCAGACTGGGCGACAATGGAAAGAAAATTGATTTTAGTTTTTGTTTTTAGTGACCATTGGCCCATTAAGGCCTACATTTGATATCTGTGGTGAGATGTACAGCTAAGTAGCCCGAGAGTGAAACAGTTTAGCAGATTTTGGGAGAAAAACGACGGCTGTCAAAGAAAACAAAGGGGACACAGGTTCAGTTCCCTGGACGTAGGCGGTGAAGGTGTCGGCTTGTGTTGCTTCAAAAGGGAACGAAGACACCCACTTGTCTTTTCTTGCTGTTTACAGTTGCTATACGAGCAGATCTTTTCTCTTTCTTTCCCCTCAAAAAGAGAGCGCGATGCCTTCCTGGTGATGAAATTACTTTGCATTTTCGTTGATGAATCGTGTCCGGCGGCAGATTGATTTGTCTTGTTTTGATCAGAGACCTTGTACATAGATGATAATGTTCTATAATATGGACGTTTGTCTGTTTGTTTGTTTGTTTTTTGTCTTCACCGGTGAATTGCTCACACATTTGTTTTTATGATTATTTAAATGGTTGTCTGAGCTGATGATCTGTACGTATCTCTGTTCTGTGTGAAAATACAGATGGCCTTAAGTGTGAATGGACGGTCGACGAGGACGGAAGGTTGAAAGTGAAACTTGAGATGTTTGTTTCGGGGTGGGCCCCCCCCCCCCCCCCGCCAAAGCCATATTTCTACAGCCACCACTGGCACTAATGTATGGGAGTTGGCGTTTTGTTACGCTTGCGCGCTTTCGTACATTAAAGGCCCAGTTTTGGCATTCAGGTCTGATTGTGGATGTGGCTGCATCAAAAGTGAGATTTTAACGCCGTAAAGCCAAGTTTTTGTAGTGCCGAAAACAGCCCCTTTTAGCCAAATGCATGCAAGACAAAAGAAAGAAGTGAAGCATAAATGTATCAATAGTTGACTTACATTTTACCTATTTTCTGCTTAATAATGAAACTAGTGTTTTCACGAAGGATATCAGTCACGATGCCTGTTTGCCTTTAGAAAATGTTCACTTTCTTTCTAAAATGAAATCAAACTGACTGCAGTGTTCCCGCATGAGTGATATGAGTAAGCCTACACAGTATCAACACAGAGTATTAGGGTGCCAAACCACTTCCCCTCTTTTCTTCGGTCCCAACCAAAGCGGTCGCTGCGAAGCTGGTGTCTTTTTGGTTTATGCTATTAAAACGCAGACTTTGTGATTTTACAAACTCACAAATAGCTAAACGTTTACACCAATGTAGTTCTGGCAACATTTCGTTCTCCCGGCTCAGAGTTCAGGGCCAAACGTTAATCAAACAACAGACTTGTCTGAGCTCTGCGGTACATTATCTTCTCTGGTGTGCGTACCAGCTAAGAGCGTATTTAGTGTTTTCTAAGGCTGCACCTAACAATTATTTTCATCAATTCACCTGTCAGTTATTTTTTTCACTTAATCAATTAGTCGTCGTCTAGACTATAAAATGTCAGAAAATAGTGAAAAGTGTCCATCACAAATTCAAAGTGACCTCTTTAAATGTCTTTTTTTTTTTTTGTCTGAACATCAGTCCAAAACCCAAAGACGGAGAAAAGCAACCAATCGTCACGCTGGGGGAGCTGATGACACAGAACGTTTGACATTTGTGCTTCATAAATAACTTAAATTGATTATCAAAAAAGTTGGCAATTTGTTTTCTTTAGGTCAGCTAAGTAACCGAATGATGACAAGACTAGATCTTAAAATAGTAGTCAGTTAATCAATCTACTTTTGTCCAATTGAGAACATTAAAGTTCATTTTGAAAAAAAGTGTCCTGACCCGCCCCCCCGAAGCTTTTAACTTTAGCAATATCTACCCCTTGATTTAAACTGTGAGATGCAGTTTAAAGGTCTGGAACATGGCAGTAAGTTGCCCTCGAGTTAAGAGTTTTCTTTGTCAAACTACTCTGTACGAGTTTGAGGAACTACAAGCTGGCAGGTATCGTTCAAGCTGAAGCGGTAAGTCGACGGAATATTAATCGGCAGTAGCTTTCGATTTGATTTGATTTATCAAGTTTTTAGTTTCAGCTCCTCCAATGTGACGATTGACTCTGTTTCATTGGTAATTAAACATGTTTTGGGGTTTTAGACTGTTCTCTTTTGTCTTTTAACGTTGTCCAGACTAATGATTAATTAAAGAAGTGATCGATAGATGAATTGATAATGAAAATGGTAATTAGTTGCAGACCTAGGTCTCGTCCGTCCCCCGTAAATACTTGTACATTCTGGAAGATGTCGTCGGTCTGAAACTGAACAGACGTCCTTCTGAGGAATGGGACATTTTGAGGTTTCTCATTACAGGTGTTGTTCTCACCTGGCCAAACCAACGGAAAGAAGAAACTGAACGGTAAACCGATCGATTATACCACCTTGGGGAGAGCACCTGTTGAGTTACTGACAGGGTTTGTATTGATTTGCAGTTCACTTACACAGACCATGAATATCTATTACACATACTGCACATCGATTACATCGCCTACAGTACGAAGGGGAATGACGGTAGATTCACTTTTTGGTTTTCTCAGTATTCGATCCACAGAAACTAAAGTTATTAACAAAACATGATGATGTCATTGTTAAAATCTCTTATCGATTTAATAAAGACGCTTCCCCATTCAGGGCATTTCTAAAGCTTTGTGCACAAAATTTGTTCAACACGTTTTTCTAAGATGCCAAAAGAGACCAAAAAAAAAAAAAATGACACAAGGATTAAAGAAAAGAGAAAAATCTTGAACTGCCATTTGCATCGGAAACGTCACTATTTTATATGGATGAGTTTGGGATGTGCCCTAAATAGTGAAATGTAACACAAGCAAATAGAAAACCTCATCATGTTACCGGTCCCTTCGCTCAGTAACTTGTTTTCCTGTGTTGTTGTCTCCGAGATCAACTGAAATGGAACTTTTCAGCAGCAATTTTAGACATTTTCGAGTAAAATTGTCAGACTCCAGAAGGAAGAATTACCATGTAATCCGTTCATTTTTGAAGGTCTTTGTATAATAGCCATATCATTGAACTACTGATCTGACATTATTAAGCGTTTAACTCTAAGGGAAATCTATCTTTGAGAGCATGAAGAACGAGGTGACTGTGCGCGGGGCACGTTTCCAAAGAACAATTAAATTAGTGCAATTACAAACGGGTCAGAGTGAAATGTCAAGCGTCCATATTTATTATTAAAATATCATTCTGAGTCCAGTTAAAAGTTTTTAAGTTGACGGACGTTTTAATAGAACTTTAATTTCGAACGTTTTCATTCATTCAGCATGCGGACACCCCAGCTCTGGCTCTGAAAGCTTTTTACTTGTTTGAACTGGGATGAAAGCATCCACCTGTGTTTGGCACTTTTGTAATCAACTCCTCTCTCCCGAGGAGTCGTAGCAGCACTCCTCGTTACAGAGAAGCCGATGGCACCGTTTAGTATGTGATGTCCTTTTTCCAGCGTTGCATAAGGTCTGTTTCTGCTGTATGTAGCGCCAAACGTCTCTGTGGCTCATCTGCATGGTACTGTACTGAACCTTCTCTTTCCTACGAAGACGCGAATGGACATTCTTGTGCTTTGTTGCCTACGCTCGGGCAGGGAACCGTTTGGGGTTACGAGAAACTAATTCAGTAACATTCAGACGCAGACGAACAAGCTCGGAGAATATAGTGACTGAAAAAAAGCACAAGAAGATTTCTGTGGCGATTTCGGTACTATGGGAGCTCGTTATTATGTTTCAGTTGGTGTAAGTTATGTTGTCGGATACGTTTTTTTTTCGGCTCTTTGCCTGATTTCCTATTTAAAAAGACATTGATGTAAAAAATATTGCATTATTTGAATAAATAAGATCCGCTGTTTATCACTGTTGTGGTTTAATCACATACTCTGTGACTAATAGGGAAGAAATGAGGAGTTAAATGCAACCGCATTTAAGTAACAAGAAACCAGCCAGCAACACCGTTTAAGGACTTGAACGTGTCCCGATTGACTTGGACTTGTCTGGGGTTGCTTGAGCCTTTACTTGAACTTGTTTAGAAGAACTTGAGACTTTGACTTGTCTGAAATGACTTGAGGCTTGACTTGGACCTGTCTCAAGTAACTTTACTTAACTTAACTATACTTAACTTTGGCGTGTTTCGAAGGACCCCAGCCTTGACTTGGACTCATCTCAGACAACATGACTCTTAAGCTTGTCTCTCGAGGGACTCATGGCTTGTCCTGGACTCACCTTGGGAGGACTTGAGTTTTGACTTGCCCTCATCCTGATGGACTTAATACTTGACTTGGATTTGTCTAAAAGGACTCAAGACTTTACTTGGGTTTGTCGAATGACACAAAGCCTGACTTGACCTTCATCTTAACTAACCTGAAACTTGTTTGAATCACTTAAAATGTGTCAAATGCCAGCATGCACTGTATCTTGGTCTGGGTCTTTGTATGTACCTGTGCCACCAAGCTGTCTCACATTAGCATTAAGCATGTCGAGGTAATAAAGCAGTGATGGTGGCTGTGCTTCGACTAAAAGGAAAAATCCCCCAACTTTCTGAGGGCTTTCGTGACCATTAAAAGTTGTAGAAATGGGGGCGCGGTTAGCTCAGGCTGCATGTCTTCCCCCTCGCTCTTTCTCTCCTGCATTTCCTGTTTCTCTTCAGCTGTCACTGTCAAATAAAGGCGAAAAAGGCCCAAAAATATACTTAAAAAGAGTTGTAGAAATGCAAACTTGAGCTTTTCTGATTACATTTTGATCCCGAACTAGAGTAGGTTAGATTACATTTTAGTCAACTTTTATTGCCTTTTTCCAGTATCCATGTTTCTCACAGATCTTCATGTCTAACAGATTCCCAGGGACTACATTTAGATGTTAACTGATTGACAGCGTTACTGACTGTGTGCATGAGATGCGGAGACAGGCTACACAAGCAGGCCCACGTGTCCCGGTCGGTGCGTTCTGTGCGGGCCGTGGAGGCTTTTTGCCAGGTTCAAGTGATCCACGTGTTCTGACGTCTGGAAAAAATGATGGCAAACGTGTTTTTAACGCTCTGCTTCACCGCCTGTAAAGTGACATTGTCTTTCTGTGGACCTTTGCTCCTGCTTGTCCTGTTTAAAAACCCAAAGGACAGTTAATCAGTGGTCACTCTGTAGAGGGAGGCTCAGCATCCACACTGGCAAGGCTGTGTAGACACTGACTGAAATTAGTAGTTTTTTCACAGTTAGTTTTAGGGGAAGGAAACACTTCTGCAACCATGACCAGTTTTGACGACATCTTGGAAGAAGCTGGGAAGTTCGGCCGCTGTCAGAGGCGCGTCTTCGCCCTGCTCTGTCTGCTGTCTTTGCCCTTTGCAGGCGTGTACGTCGGCATCGTGTTCCAGGGTTTCACCCCGGATCACTGGTGCCGGGACCCTGCGGTGGCGGAGAGGAGGCAGGCGTGCGGCTGGAGCCTGGCAGACGGTCGCCGGCTGACGCTGCCGCTGGTCAACAGCTCCGGAGCGCTGCAGCGGAGCAGCTGTGAGCAGTACGAGGTGGACTGGAACACCACAAAGCTCACCTGTGACACGCAGGAGCTGAACCTCAGCAAAACTCCCACAACTGCCTGCAAAGACGGCTGGGAATACAACTATGAAGGAAGACAGTCCTTTGTTACGGAGGTGAGTAACAAGGGGAAAGAGTAAAATAAGTACAATAATAGAAGCAAGCAAATAAAATATAATCTAAACCGTTTTGGGGGCTACTGAAACCTATGAAGTCCCCAATACGATGCAATATGATTCAGCTTAGAAGAATGAAAATAAGAAAAGGCTGTTATTAATGTTAGGTGCAACCACAAATCCAGACATGTAAGTATATTTTTATATTACAAGCAATGTAAAAATGGTTCTCCCTAAGGGACATTTCCACACTTAAAGCCACGAGGTTTTGCATTTCTAGCCCCATTTACATTTAGCAGACGCTTTTATCCAAAGCGACTTACATATGAGAACATTCACGACTGAAGGCACAGCTTCGGGAGCATCTTTTTTTTGGGGTTCAGTGTCTTGCTCAAGGATACTTCAGCACATGGCTGGGGGACTGAACCGCTGACCTTCCGATTGGCAGGCGACCGCCCACTTGTCAAGTGTCTCGTATCCAGATACGGTCCAAATACGATTGAATACACTTTGGTTTACACTCGGCACACATACATGCGTCCGCGTTGGCCAGATCACCAATTGGATCGCAGTCCTCCTTGGTTTTCCTGGGCCACGTGCAAAATCAGGATTGGCCCTACTCAAGTCCAGAGGGAGGTGGTAACTGTTGCACTTTACAACATTTAGCAATGACCTAACCTTTTAACTAACGCAAACACATAGATGAATCGCATTCATGAAGAACGAGTGAGCCATAGTTTTATCGTCTTCACGCAGGCTCCCTTACCCATAAAGATCAATACACTGACCATGGATCAGATAAATGCTACCGCAGCACATTACACCTTCTGTATGACCTTGTGTGTTGAAATCTTTGGAGACACTCTCTAGTTACAGTTGGGAGGGGCGACTGCATTTGGACCTTTTCAACCTCTGCCTGCAGTAGGAGGTGGTTTGAGCAATTGGATTTCAATCCGTCATGGATGCGTTCACACTTCGCTTTTTTTGAGAGCGGGTAGCTGTGCAAGGCTCATGAAGTAACACTTTTCGAGAGTTCGACGAGAAGATTAATATCACTCTGACGTCTGGCCTTAGCATGAAGAGTGGAAGTAAGGGGAAACAGCTAGCCCGGCTCTGTCCAAGGTCAAACGTTTGCCCACCAACACCTCGAAAGCGCACTAATTAATTTGTTTAATCCAGAAAGAAAAATGTGAAAAAATATATAAAGAGAGAAATGAATGTTGTGATTGTTTTGTGTGCTGTCCCAGTTTGACCTGGTGTGTTCAGATGGATGGTTGGTGGATATGTACCAGGCCACTCTCAACGTCGGCTTCCTGTTTGGCAGCATCGCCATTGGCTACCTGGCTGACAGGTAAATCTGTGACCGATTGGTTAGTCTGGGTTTGTTGTTGGCATGACGAGAGTACATATCACTCAAATACAGAGAATGTTACGAGCTTTGCAGTACATGAGACACATGTGACACTGCTGCTACAAGGCCTTTTTCTTATTTTACCAAACAAGACCAATGACTGATGTTGCCACGGCCTCCTGCCTTGTTTGTTCTTCTGTCCTCAGGTTTGGCAGGAAAATGAGCTTCCTTATGTCCAACCTGTTGAATGGGATTGCAGGAATCCTGGTGGCCGTGGCTCCAGGCTACGTGTCTTTGCTGGTTTTCAGAACGCTCTACGGGTTCGGGGTGAAAGGAGGCTGGATGGCCGGATACGTGCTGCGTAAGAACAACATTTAACGTCACCGCTGGGATTTTAGCAGTTGTGACTCCGACAGATTTAGAGAAACGTTCCTCGCCGCTGCTCTGTCTCTCCTACAAACGAGCATCTCGAGCGTTGTTTAATGCATGCGGCCTTTCTGCGTCTTCGCTCTCAGTCACAGAGATTGTTGGGGTTGAGTACAGACGGACGGTGGGCATACTGTACCAGACGGTCTTCAGTGTCGGCATCCTCATCCTCCCTCTGCTCGCCTACTTCATCACTGACTGGCGCTGGCTGCAGGTCGTCATCACCGTCCCCTACATCCTCTTCCTGTCCTACTACTGGTGAGAAACACTCGTTCTGCTTTTATTTTACTCTTTACGCAGGAAGTTTTATTCTTGACATTGCGCTGCATTTTACTTTTAAAGATTTTGAAAAGCAAAAAAATGACACAAAACCCCGACTACATTAGAATTTCTCCGCACGGTTTCCGGTATAAGAACATTCACGCCGTTTCCCATTCACTTCAATAAAATGCTACCCTCACCGGTGTCCATACTGTTATCTGACATCAGAAGTCAGAACATGCTATGGACCTTTGTGTCTTCACTTAGCAGAGAAATTCACCAGTGCAGCTTTAACACTGCTTTTGGTCAAATACTAAAAAAGTGTGATCATTTTTGGTTTGTTTTTTTCTTTAGTTTCACCCCATTGGACCTTTTTAAAATATGTTCAAACCTTCTCAGATTGCAAAGATGTATTTGCATTAGTGTAAAAAATTAAACACGCCTTCACACCCCTTGTCTTTTTCTTCACCAAGAGCAACAATAACTAGCAAGAATTCTCATTTCATTGTTGATGAACTCACATTCTTTTCATCCTCCTTGATTTTTAGAAACGAAAAAGAAAAGGAAAAAAAAAAAGTTTACGTGCCGTTTTTCGAGGATCACGTTGGGTGGCGTTGCTTCATGGATGTATTTGCAGGTTTATCCCAGAGTCTCCACGATGGCTTCTCTCTCAGAACAAAAGGTCCAAAGCGGTGGAGATCACGGAGGCCATGGCCAAAGAGAACAAGATGACTCTGAAGAACATCGAGGTAGCGGCTGCTTTAGCACAGACCGAACGCACATTAAGACACCAGATCAGAGTGTGTGCAGTTCACCAAGGCAGTTATAGACAGAAACACATGTTATGTGTCTGTTAAAATAAAGTTTAGGATAAGACACACACTTTGCTATTGCTGTATTCCATGGCTCGAACACTGCTTCCTGTAGATATACGACACTTTACCCGTCACCAGATTTCATTCAATTTTTGTATTAAATTATTTTATAATTTTTCTCCCCCACTTTATTTGTGACATTTTTTTTTTTTTTTTTTGTTTTGTTTTCATGTTGTACATAGTAAATGCTCTTTGTGCATACAGGGTTCTAGTTTTTAGTTTTCAAGCTGCTTATCTGTACTATGCATTTGCTTTTGCACTTCAGCTGCTCAAGAAAATTAATGTTAAAGAAGGTAAAAGGGAATTGCTGTTTGCGTATGTAACGGCATACCCAGCGAGATCATCAAGCTACAGCAGGGGTTAAAGGGGTTGTAAAATCGCGAGGCCTTTTCTCTCTCTGTGACGTGCGAAAGTAACGGCGGTTTCACCGTTTCGTGCGTACACCAGTTCCACGCAAGTACGCTGCAGAATCAAAGCGTTGCAGATTTGAATTGTGGAGTATTTGAAATGTAATTGGAAAAACACAGCTAAAAGAAGAAGCGCGTGCATATGTTTGATCCTGCAGACTCTGGCTGATGACAACGCAGACACCAACACTGCCTCGTTCATGGACCTGATCAGAACTCCGAAAATGAGAAAACACACTTTTATTCTCAGCTTCAACTGGTGAGTAAGTTTGTCTTGTAGATAGAGGTGATCGTTTATATGTTATATGGATTGTTTTTGTCTCTTTAAAACATGGGTTTCTTAATGCATAACTACATCAAACATTAAATCCTAACACAAACAAACTCGTGGTCTAAAATAACATAATTGGCCCCTTCATTTAGGGATTTTGAATAATTCTTTCACTATCTGGCAATTTCTGCAAGGGGCTATAGTGGAAGTGTTTCAACGGGCGTTTTAGGATGGTGGCCATCTCCCTTTGGAATAAAACTGTTTTCATATAAAGATCCATCTTTGGAGCAAACCCACCATTCTCCGTCTGGGTCTTCCAGGTTCACGAGCGCTGTGGTCTACCAGGGTTTGATCATGAGGCTGGGTATTCTGGGGGGAAACGTCTACGTCGACTTCCTCATCTCGGGCCTGGTGGAGTTCCCTGCTGCCTTCCTCATCCTCTTCACCATTGAGCGCATCGGCCGGCGCGTTCCCTTCGCCTCCGCCAACATCGTAGCTGGGGCCTCCTGCTTCATCACCGCCTTCATTCCTGACAGTGAGTCTCAGGTGACAGGTGGAGATGGGGAACACTCAGACCTCATCGGATTTATAATTTCCTGCTTCTCTAAAGCGTTTTTCGTCGATCCTTCCTCTCTGTCCTTGGCAGGCATGTTCTGGTTTAAGACGGTGGTGGCCTGCGTCGGTCGGCTGGGGATCACCATGGCCTTCGAGATGGTGGTGTTTGTTAACACTGAGCTCTACCCAACGTTTGTCAGGTAAAATGTACGAACTGTACACTCGCTTGGCTGTTTGTTTTTGGAGGGATTCACTCTACAAAACCGCTTATTGTAAGTTGCTTTGGACTAAAGTGCTAAATAAATATCTAAAAAAAGCTTGATTTTTGACAACCGCAGCCAGTCTCACTGATAAATGTGGTCCGCAATCCTCCACCCAGCTAAATTCAGACAATTGCTGCTCAGATTTATGCAGACTGCCAAAGATGCTGCTACTTGTCATTCAAATATTTCTTTATAATAATCTTTATTTATAAAGCTCTTTTCTAAACCCACGTTACAAAGTGCTTCACAAAAGGCAACAACTTCGTAACAAGCAGATCTTAAAACAACTCCAAGCAAATAAAAACCAGCAAAAGGGCAGTCAGTGAAGATCAAGTGAAATCAGGAAAAGCTGTCCGATAAAAGTGTGTTTTAAGAAGGGATTTAAAAGCGGTCACTGATTCTGCTGACCTGGTTTCCACAGGCAGTCGGTGCTCTGACTGTGAATGCCCTGTTACCTCTAGTTTTCAGCTGCGCCTCAGGAACAGATTAAAGACCTTTCACCTGCTTGTATGTATATATGTCCCTGTCTTCGTTGTCCTTGCTTTTAGCTCAATCTGTTTTTCTGTTCTGAGTTGGGGGGGGGGG
>CM022481.1:23248490-23260444 GCA_011952105.1 Coreoperca whiteheadi | reverse complement strand
AGAGAGGTGTGTGTGTGTGTGTGTGTGTGTGTGTGTGTGTGTGTGTGTGTGTGTGTGTGTGTGTGTGTGTGTGTGTGTGTGTGTGTGTGTGTGTGTGTGTGTGTGTGTGTGTGTGTGTGTTCAGAGGGAAGGAGAATGCTGCACAGAAGAACCAGCAGCTGGCCAACCTGCTGCCCAACAACGGCGTGTCGACCAACAAAGATCCAGCGACTGTTTAATCTCCTTCTGTGACCAAAGTATTTATTTATGCCGTTTAACAGTGTTGCTTGGGGATATATTAGGCACCTCCTTTGATTTTTTTTTTTCTTTCTTTTTTTAATGCGTAGCCAGCTATATCAAAGCTTTCTGTTTGTTTGTTTGTGACCATTATCATATTTGTTGAGCGTCAGTGATACGTGATGTTGGTGGACACATTGGAATATGTGTATTTTTCAATTGAAAGAGTGATGCGTGAACTCTGTGCCATCAGCAGAGTTACGACATTGTTACAAGTACTACAGAGCTACGTTATTAAATTATTAGAACTTGATTTTAACTTTGACTCCAAGTGTTTTTTCATTAACAATAAAAAGTACCCGGTTACTCGAGATAATCCACAGATTTGTTGTGAGCAGTTTCATGTAGGAGCTATTTTCTTTTTACCAATAGTTCCTCCGTGAAACTGCTAACAACAAATCTGTGGATTATCTTGAGTAGCTGGGTCATGATTTCTGGAAACAGACTGTTGAGTTTTTCAAATGTATTTCTTTGTAGTTTGTTTTTTTTTGGCGCTCTGAGCCCCTCAAGCCGAGTGCCATTTAGTCCCATTATATCCAAGAAAAGCTGACATCTGTACGGCCGCTATCTCAAACTCGGCAACTCGCACAAAAACTATTCTAGATGGATAAAACAGCACTACAGGTAAGAGGAGAAATATCTATTTTATGGTTTTGGGGTGAACTGTCCCTTTTAAGCATGTAGTTCCCTGAATGCCATGCCAGTGCTGCATTCAACATCATTGCCTTTAAAAAACAAAAACAAAAAAAAGATAACCATCTGTGATTGTGCATACATTTGTGTTGTGTAACCCTGGTAGCACACTTCAAACATGCTAACGAGAATTTGTTTTGGCTTGTGTTCAGTTCAGGTTCATTCAATGATTGCACAATTCCCCTGCCATTCTCTGTTTAACTCCGATAAACTGTAACATGTTTTTGCCTCCACTGCAGCTTTTTAACTATTTTCAACAGGCCTCTTTGGACTTTAGCTCCAGATAGACCTGGTTAGTGAGGAGGAGTGTGAAGCCTGTCTCTAAGGCTACTGGCATTTCAAACTAATCTGCAGTGTGCTGAGCAGTGCAAAACGCCGATCCCAGCAGGGATGGCGACCTTTGACGACCTCCTGGAGGAGGCTGGGACTTTCGGCCGCTGTCAGAGGCGCGTCTTCGCCCTGCTCTGTCTGCTGTCTTTGCCCTTTGCAGGCGTGTACGTCGGCATCGTGTTCCAGGGTTTCACCCCGGATCACTGGTGCCGGGACCCTGCGGTGGCGGAGAGGAGGCAGGCGTGCGGCTGGAGCCTGGCAGACGGTCGCCGGCTGACGCTGCCGCTGGTCAACAGCTCCGGAGCGCTGCAGCGGAGCAGCTGTGAGCAGTACGAGGTGGACTGGAACACCACAAAGCTCACCTGTGACACGCAGGAGCTGAACCTGACTGAGGTTCCAGTTACCGCGTGCAAGGTGAGATCTCTGAGGCTGACCGACGTAGATGCTGTCTATTGTTTGATTCTGCAGTAGAATTGATAGAAAGCGCTCAGGTGTTTTAGTGGATGGTTAGGTCCTAATTTACGTTTTCTAGGGGACAGATCCCAGAGGTCTCAGATGCCAAATATATCAAAATTATTACATACATGATTACAGCTTGCTGGTTTAATTAGGGATTGGAAACAATTAAAAGGAATAGTTCACATTTTGGGAAATAATTATTTGCTTTCTGGTGGAGAGTTAGATGAGAGGATCACTCTCGCGTCTGTGCCATGAATAGGACGTTAGCTTAGCTTAGCACAAAGACTGGGAAAAGGGTCATTGCTAATATCACTGTTTTTGTGTATTGTCCAAATATCTTTGGTTTTTTAATGCCGATGTCTTTTGAACTGAATTGGAAAACAAGAAAAAAGGGCAAACAGCTAGCCTGGCTCTGTCCAAATATAACGATAATAAACACGATATATCTCGAGGGTTTATGTGCCAGACTATTTCTTGGCCCCGAGCAGTTACCAGGCCACCAGCAAGAGACTCCAGGAGGTTAATGCTACCAGGCAAGAAATAGTCCGCCGCATAAACCCACATAAACTAGCAAATTATCATTTTTTTACACTTCCGTTTTTGTACAGACTAAACAAGCGAAATAAGACATATTTCCGGGATGTTGGCGGGTGGATTTTGCTGCCGTAGGAGAGCCAGGCTAGCTGTTTCTCCCTGTTTCCAGCCTCTGTGCTAAGCTAAGCTAACCGGCGGCTGACTGCAGCTTCATACTTAGCATACAGATAAGAGGGTTTTTCAGTCTTCCCATCTAACTCTCCACCAGAAAGCGAATAAGCACATTCCAAGAAATGTCAGACTATTTTAAAGGAGCATATTTCAAGAATTGGGTAACATTTCTTTGTATTTCCAGGAGGTTAAAAGGTGGTTTAAAGGACAGGATTTCTTCATGGGTTCGTTTTGGATTCATATTAAGCCTTTATCTGTGGCTCAGAATCTTCTCTGTGTAGCCGGGTGGTAAATCTATTCAGATGTAATTTCCCTCTTATAACTCTCACAGTTGTTGACATGTGTTCTTTGTTGATTTTCTTTTGAGTGTAACGTTGTTTAAGTCTAAATCAAATGTGAAGCAGATTGTAAGTTGACCGCCTCAGCCGCACATGCTGTTGCAGACGTTGGTCACAAGGTGGCAGCATTGAGTAACATTGTTGTTACTCCGCGAGACACACTGTGGTATTTTGCTGCGTTTTACATTAAATTTGAACTCTGTTGAAGGTAAAGGTTTGTTGAGTTGTGGAATCTCCAGGAAGTTTCACGTGAGTTTGGTGAAACCTGGAACGTAATTGTCCTTTTTTTATAATGATTCCTACCTTGGTAATGTTGTGGGTTTCTGGTTATTAAATCTGTATTTATCCGGTTTCATTAGATGTTTTCTTTGGATAGTCACAGTCAACTGGCATATTTTGTTTTCATTGTTTTGTTTTCAAAATCATTTTAGCGCTCAAGACTGCAAACAAGACGGGCGTCATATGTATGTGTTGGTTTTTCTTTTCATTTCTTCAAAAGCAATGTGCTGTGAACCTGAAGTTAGATACAGATGTACTTGTTGCCATGTAGCACTTCCATGTGGTAAAATACAGTGCTGTGTTGGCCTTGTGAGAGCGGCGTGCACAGATCCTGGGGAAGTTAAAATCAAAAGGGAGCCTCGTTGCGAGTTACGGTTCATTTTGATCCAAAGTCAAACCGGTGAAGGTGCATTCGGTCGGATTAGAAGGGCTCCTTTCTAACTCTGATGTGTTTTGATTAACACTTTTTAGAGCGAGAGTCCTTTTTACCGTCTGTATTAAATGCAATGTTTTGTTTTTGTCTTCAAGAATGGCTGGGAGTATCAGTATGAAGGCAGGAAGTCCTTCGTCACAGAGGTGAGGAGAGGCGTTTCCTAATGCTCCTCAGTTAAATCACTAATCACACCGTGCACATGTTGTAGGTCACATCACCGGTCAGCATCTTCTGCGTTGCAACCAAAGTAACGCTTGAGCATTTGACTCCGCAGACACGAAGACATCCTGAATTGTAACCTTTTTTCCTTTTGGCCTCAGTTTAACCTGGTGTGTTCAGATGGATGGCTGGTGGACATGTACCAGTCCACTCTCAATGTGGGCTTCCTCATTGGCAGCTTTGCTTTTGGTTACTTTGCCGACAGGTGAGTACATTTTTATGTCCTCAAATGGTAACTGGACTGCATTTATATAGCGCTTTTCTACTCATGCCAACAGTCACACACACATACATACTGATGGCAGAGGCTGCCATGCAAGGCGCCAACCTGCTCAGCAGGAGCAGTTAGGGGTCTTGCTCCTGGAGGAGCCGGGCATCGAACCAGGAACCTTTCAACTACTAGACGACCGCACTAACTCCCGAGGTCATAAGCTTTACCTGCTGTAAGTAATGGGTTGGTCGACAAGTCTAGATTTTACCTTGCCTTATTAAAGTTGCTGGATTCAGCATTTATTACAATCTGTATTTGTCTCATAAGTATTGCTAGTTGCTTCCTGTTACCCTTTCCCCTCTTTAGCAACGGAATAGACTTCACTGACGTGCACTTTCCGTTTACCCCTCGGGGATTAATAAAGTATTTCTGATTCTGATATGTTAAAGCTTTCCATCATATTTTCGAACGAATCCTAAGCAAAATGTAGTGAGGTGGGATTTTTGACCAGCTGTATTGATTTTCTGATTTACATTTTAAAAATAGTATTAGTTTCAATCAAGCTTCTCTTATTTTGAAGGGACTCTTCATGCAGTGTTACGTCTCTTTCTTTCTGCAGGTTTGGCAGGAAAATCAGTTTCCTCATATCCAACACGCTGAATTTGATCTCCGGGATTGTGCTGGCGGTGGCTCCAAACTACATCTCCGTCCTGGTGTTCAGGACCATCTTTGGCTTCGGGGTCAAAGGAGGCTGGATGGCCTCATATGTGCTGCGTAATGATGACTTTCCATGTTTACAGAAATTGATTTTCTTCTGGGGCACCTCAGTAACTACATCTAATGTAACTTAACAAGCTAAATGACATCAACATAAACAGAACGGTTGTGTGAAGTCATGCAACCAATGGCTCAGCGGTTACACAGTCAAACGCTTAAGATTTCGGTTCCCACAACTCACTTTCTAGTCAATGCTCTGTTTTGGAACAAACACTCCCAAGTCACACCTGTTAGTTGCCTAACCTCAACCATACATAAACCAAACCAAACTTAAGTCTTGACATAGGGGCGGAAACAGACTGTCTGATGGGCAGGGGTGGAAATACATCAAAAGGGCACCAGTGGGCAGAGAGTTGTGATGCATTTATGGTGAAACTTTCCGTCAGTCACAGAGATTGTTGGGGTTGAGTACAGACGGACGGTGGGCATACTGTACCAGATGTTCTTCAGTGTCGGCATCCTCATCCTCCCTCTGCTCGCCTACTTCATCACTGACTGGCGCTGGCTGCAGGTCGTCATCACTGCACCCTACATGCTCTTCCTGGGTTACTACTGGTAAGAAACTTTACATTCTTGTTTTCCGTTTTATATCTGTCCAGGTGGGCGTTCCATTTTTGTCTTTTAGGTCCGCATTGAAAACTCAAGTCATGAAAGAAGAGCACATGCTTCAGTACTTTCGTTTAAGCTTGATCTCTGAGTTTTTCCTCAAATATATCACAATGGACAAGCGCCTTGACATATATCTGTACATTTTGTGACCATCATCCTTGGTTTTACTAATCATTAAGGAGATTCTGCTCTGTGTTCTCCCACACCCACTCCTAAAAAAAAAAAAAAAAGATGTAAATGTTAGCCATATTCTCTAATCGGAGAAGTTTTGGCTGCTCGTGGCATTTAAAATGGATTGCTGCTCATTACTAAATAGGTTTCCTGGTCACACTTGTGTCTCCGAAGCACTTCCAGCCACAGAACAAAACGTCTCCCACTGCTTGGTGTCCTAGGGGTTAAGGCACTAACCATGAGGCCACAATGTGTCGGGCCCGGGACCCGTTCCCCATCTCTCTCTCCACTCACTTCCTGTCAAGTCTCTGCTGTTAGCCATTTAATAAAAGCAGAAAACGTTAATGGGTTCCATGACGCTATGGTATGTTAGACTAAGAAAGCGACCAGTTGTTAATCTAATGTGTTTCTGCTCAGATGGTCCACTTCAAGCAGGTGTGTTGGTGAACAGTTGCTGAGAAAATGTCCAGGTGTTTGTTTGTTTGTTTTTTGTGTCACAGGTGTATCCCAGAGTCTCCAAGGTGGCTCATCTCTCAGAACAGCTCTCCTAAAGCTTTGGACATCGTTGAAGCTATGGCCAAGGAGAACAAGACGAAACTCTCCAGGAGCGTTGAGGTAAATTCGATTCTGCAGTTCACTGGACATCTTCACCTAAAAGCAAACAGCTACTTCTTTTTCAGTATCATTTACTGTGTCAAATCATTTGTACTAGGATCCTAACTTAAGGTCACAACTGTATGACGATTCCTTGTTTCAGACACTGAGTGATGATGAGGGCGACTCCCCGTCTGCCTCTTTGCTGGACTTGATCAGAACTCCAAATATGAGAAAACACACTTTCATTCTCATGTTCAACTGGTGAGACTCCTCTAAAGTCACAGATTCGCGGGCCAAACAAACCCCCCCCCCAGTCTATGAGATACTGAATGTTCTTGTTTCCATCTCTGCAGGTTCACGAGTGCTGTGGTTTATCAAGGCCTGATCATGCGTGTGGGCATCGCAGGAGGAAACGTCTACATCGACTTCCTCATCTCGGGCCTGGTGGAGTTCCCTGCTGCCTTCCTCATCCTCTTCACCATTGAGCGCATCGGCCGGCGCGCCTCCGCCAACATCGTAGCTGGGGCCTCCTGCTTCATCACCGCCTTCATTCCTGACAGTGAGAAGGGCTTGTTGTTCTTAGACCATGTAGGTTAGGCTTTTACATGCGTCCCCTATATCCATTTACATTTGGTCATTTAGCAGACGCTTTTATCCAAAGCGACTTACCTATGAGGAAGACAATGGAAGCAATTATAACAACACAAGGTAACAAAATGCATAAGTGCATCAAAAACTAGTCTGACTAGTCCAGCACAGTATACAAAGCTGGAGTTCATTTTCTTTACTCATTTATCATTTCTCTGACACACAGGGGCTAGAATTCTGTTTTAGCGTCTGATGACTTCTATAACTATGTTATTTTTTTAGTTTGGTCTTATTTTGTCATATATAACATAACGCACTTTTCCAAGTAATCCCGAAAACAGCTAAAGAAGAATACCTTGTAGAAATGATAAACAGAGTGGTTTCAGATACAGTTAAAGGCGAACGCCACCGATTTCACACATCAAAGTCTGTTTCCAGGTGTTGGGTAGTACTACTGCATATGTGACAAAAGTTGTCTTGTGTCTTCAGGGGAGGGGGGCTGTGCGAAACCTGACAAATAGCCTCAAGGGATGTCACTTGAGTCACCGTCGGTGGGGGGCTGGGAGGCTTCAAGTTTGAAAATGGTGAAAAAATGTGGGGGTGTGGCGTTAGAAAGAAGCGATCTTTCCAGACCTCTGTAGTCCTCATCTCTGCTCGAGGCCACGTTAGCCGCTGCTACAATAACACACCTGAATCTCCGACTGAACTGTCAGCGGTCGAGTTGAATTGTGGGTAATGTAGGCGTCAGATTTTTACAAGGAAGAAGAATGCGGGGAATAAAAAAGACGATGTCTCTGGTTCTGCTGCCTGGATGTTGATACTTTAAAAAAAAAAAAAACAAAACTGTCAGACGATGTAGTAGGAGCGATGCAGTGTTGAATTGGTGGGGTGCTCTTTATGTACAGAGGGTGACATGAAAATCTTCCTGACATTTCCAAGACCTCTCCAGGCAAATGTGTGAAACTCCATTACTTGGTCTGAAATCATACATCAGACAGAAATGGGTAATTTGATGATACTGGATCAACTAATTTATTCCAATAAGTCGGTCACTCAATTATTTGTTGGTAGGAAAAAAGCTTTACTATAATGAAAATGAATCAGACGTAATCGTATTCATACAAGAATAATAATGAGAAAAGACCGTCTGTATCATAGGTTTGTCCAAACTTTCTAAGTATGCAGTTCTGTTACTGCACTATTGTCTCTGTGCCTCAGGCATGTTCTGGTTTAAGACGGTGGTGGCCTGCGTCGGTCGGCTGGGGATCACCATGGCCTTTGAGATGGTGGTGTTCGTTAACACTGAGCTCTACCCAACATTTGTCAGGTGAGGTCAGACTCCATAACACAGTGGCTCTAAAATATCCAGTGTCATTGACAAACGTAATGGTCAGTTGGATTAACTGGATGCAGGAACCTGGGAGTGTCCGTTTGTTCAACTCTGTGCGATGTCGGAGGCATCGTCGCGCCGCTCCTGCTCTACAGGCTGGCTGTCATCTGGCAGGAGCTGCCACTCATCATCTTCGGTAAGGTTTCTGACGTGTTGTTTTTGATGGCTTTGATAACGTTAAAGCTGCTGTACACTGGTGGCCCAAGAACTCGTTTTAGACATGTAGTTAGGCTAATGCTGTATTCAACTAATGTAAAGTGAGGGGGACAAATTGAGATGTAATGGCTGCAGCATACTAGAATACCCCTATAAAAAATGATGAATTTAAAATCAACCATAAACGTCAGCTGATGATACTTTCTCTAGATATACAATTAATTATGGATTGCAACTGGGGAATTGTATTTGTATCATCCTGCGATGCTGCCATTGATGGGTTCACTGCTTGCTGCTGTTTAAGAAATACTTTTGGATTTCAGTTGTTCACCTTTTGTGTGACGATTTCCAACCAGTAACCACCAGCATCTTAATAAGTGGGGATGGGACATTCTTACCTGTTGCAGTGCTACATATTGATATTAAACCACTAGATCTGTGTTAAAGTATTGTCTAGTGAAGCCCTTAGTAGCACTGTGATGTCTTAAATCTCCATGTTGGCTTTCATACAGGAGCGGTCGCGTTCCTAGCTGGAGGTTTGGTGTTGCTGCTGCCTGAAACCAGAGGAGTTCCTCTCCCCGAGACCGTCGATGATATTGAGTTTCCGTACAGGTGAGATATCTCCCCAAAAAGCCACACGGTATTTATTCTCATTCTTCCTCATCAGTGATGGGTAATATATCGAAGGGAAATGGCCTGTGACAGACCAAGTATTCAGGTCTTTTACTTAAAAAAAAAAAAAAAGTAGCAATACATAAAAAAGTCCTGTTTTCAAAAAAGTAAACAAGTTTGAACTAGTTTAATGTTTGGTCTCAGAGATGTAATGTAGTAAAAAGTGCCAATTTATGAACAAAGTTATAAATACTTAAGTTATTTTCCATTACTGCCAAACATGATTACAGTTGTCATTTAGTAAAGTAATTGATGCCTAATTTTGGGGTAAAATTGCAAAGGAATTATGCCAATAAATTATGAGAGATTATCTGAACATAATACTGATTCACTTGTATCAAATTCTCAATGCTATCTGTTGGAATTAATGCAGGAGGTATTTTCTAATAATGTATGTTTTTGTTCCTAGAAAAAAGGAGGATGTAGTGGAGAACCAACAAAAGAATGAACTTTTAAAATCCGACCTGACAGACAAGGAAACAACTGTGTGAATGCAAGTGTGTGTGTGTGTGTGTGTGTGTGTGTGTGTGGATTTACCGCTAACAACAAGGAAGCACATTTTCTATAAAGCATGACTTCCCCATCTCCTTTGCATTAAGTTTTATTTTTCAGCTCTTACAGAAAACGCACCTTCCCAAAACCAGGAATGTGATCTGCTTGTGTTTCCACCACACGAAACCAAACACTTGCTGACATTAGATAATAACCAGGCTACAAACGTAAGTAGCCATGTTGGCGCAGAACAATACACACGTTACAAGTAATCTTCAAAAAGCAAAATAAACGGTCACATTTGAAGCAACTGTTCAAGGTGGATAGTTTTTTAATTTTCTTTGATGGTTTTCTCAATCCAGTCGACAAACTTGGAGACTCGAGCGTAGACGCCTGGTTTCATGGCATTGGCGCATCCCAGACCCCATGATGTCACACCCTGCAGGACAAAGTTGTTCTGGGAATTACACACCAGAGGACCACCGCTGTCACCCTGCAGGGAGATAAAATACACATAATAACAATTAGGTGGTTTTCATTTCAACTTACATTCAACTTCTGCCAAAACCAGACTGGATAAGAACACCAGCAAAGCAGGAGGGAAGAACAGTTTTAGGTCAAATATTTATCAAAAGTTATATCTAACCTGGGTCTTATTACACGTT
This sequence comes from Coreoperca whiteheadi, assembly GCA_011952105.1. Taxonomy (NCBI): domain Eukaryota; kingdom Metazoa; phylum Chordata; class Actinopteri; order Centrarchiformes; family Sinipercidae; genus Coreoperca; species Coreoperca whiteheadi. The sequence goes on along the minus strand of CM022481.1, from coordinate 23,250,384 downwards.
TTAAATCAACATTTAATAATGAACTGCTGAGCTCTGACGCAGCAACATTGCTAGAACAGAGTGCGAAGTTATAGTGATCTTTGACTCAAAAGTGTCACCAATTCATTGTCTGACCAACTGAAATATGGTCTGCAATTCTTGAGTTATGGCCAAAAACGCGTTTTGGGAGGTGACCGTGCCCTTTGACCAACAAATTATACTTAGTTCATCGCTGAATGGGACGTTTGTGCCAAATTTGAGGCAATTCCCCTCATGGCGTTCACGAGATAAAAATGACGGACCTGGAAAATACAGCGTAACCGTATCTAAAAAATACACAGTTTCCACAATTTTTGGGAATTTTTCATACCTGGCAACTGTCTGTTCCTCCATCGATGTTTCCAGCACACATCTCGTGGTCTTTGACTCTGCCGTTCAGGTACGACGGACGATTACAGATCTTGTTCTCGATCACAGGGAAGCCAGTTTCCTTCAGGACACCATCACCTCCGGTACCTGCAACACACCTCCCTGCGGTCATCCACCATCCTCCTCACCTTTCACCCATTATCGTTGCAGGATTCCCCCCCAACTGGGGCACGTTGAGGTGTTGTACTACAGTTTGGGAATGCCAGGGAAATTCCCAGTTGGGTGGTTTTTACAGGAATAAAGATGAATGTGTTTACCAACTTGTTCTACGCATTCAGTGTTTGAGATCCAGTGTGTTAGTGTTTCTTTTCATGCCATTTTTGTCCAAGACAAAGTGGAGAAAAAAAAACAGTTTCCATTTAGATTTCAAGCAGTAATATGTTCATTATAAATGAGGAAGCTTAGGTTTTACACACAGCGAGGACCTTAATAAAAATGATGCATTCTCTCAGCCTGAACAGGACTTAACTCTCACACAACCCTTAGAAGAAGTGAGGACAGACCAAAATGTCCTCATCTCTCAAAAAGAAAAAAAACCTCGCTCAAACTGAAAAAGTGTCCTCCCAGAGATAACCGCACAAGAGCACAGACACACGATGTACTGTACCTTGAGTTTCACCCCATCCAGTAACATAACACTCGGTTCCACTGGGAACAATGTAGTCCTTCTCTGGCAGACAAACCGGCAGGACTTTGTCATTTATTTGTGCAGGTCTGAAAACAAGAAGATCAAACGTTGCTGCACCGCAGTGTAGAAATACTCTGCTGCAAGTAAAAGTCCTGCGTTCATAATGTTACTTAAGTACAAAAGTAGTAGCATCAAACCTAAAGTACCAGAAGTACTCATGCAGCGTGGTCCGTTTCAGAATAATGTGTATATCAAGTTAATGCTGCAGCAGGTAAAGGTGGGGCAGATTTTACTTACATGGTAGCTTGTGAAGAAATGTAGTGGGAGTAAAAGTATGAAGTAGCAGAAAATGGAAATACTTCAAGTACAAGTTTAATACAATTTTACTTGTATTAGTAGGGGTAGTAGACCAGCGCTCACCTCTGCAGTTTGAGCAGAGCGATGTCGGCTCCGTTGGGTCCCAGGATCAGTTTCTCCAGGTTCCGCTCTTGTTTCGACTGCTCATTGGCTCTCTCTGTGTGGACACCCAGGAGAACCTTGTAGGCTGCAGGCCGTTTGGACCTACGGCACACAACACATTTCTAAACCTGTGCCTGTGTTCTTACACGATTTGATGTTTGCTTTTTTTTTTTGCTTAGTTTTTTAAGTTGTCTGACCTCTCCAGGCAGTGTGCAGCGGTAAGGACCCACTGGGGGTCAATCAGAGTCCCTCCACAGAAATGAATTCCCGTACTGGTGGAAAGAGACACACAAATGTAATAAAGTGGGACAGAATAAAAAAACCCCAGCTAAGATAATATGGCCTTTTTAATAAAGATTTCAAAATGTACAGCTAAACCCCTCCAGATGCAGCATTTTG
>CM022481.1:23143340-23248301 GCA_011952105.1 Coreoperca whiteheadi | reverse complement strand
GTGAAAAAGGGAAATATAAAAAGGTACAGAGAACCCCCTAGGTGGGCGTATTTTTTGTTGGGAGGGGGGGGGGGGGGGCGATACAAAAACATGGACACTGACAACAAATGGAAAATAAATAAATAAAATAAAACAACCCATATAAAATACTGTAACATCCACTGCTAATATAAGGTTTCTCTATTTCTACAACTATAGAAACTTGTCTGGAAAATACAATCTTTATTTCAAGGCAATAATGTAATTTGCAGTGTTTCTACCATTAAACCATTACAGGTGCGACAGTTCACAAGTCTAGATTTCAGTTAAAAAGACTTTGTGTTTCATGATAGACAAATTAGGTTTATTTCCCCACCTAGAAGTCTTGAAGAAAACTACATTCCCCCTTATAAAATTGTAATTATTGCTAAATGCTGGCCCTTTGACCGTAACCTTTTCCACTTGGTTTTGTATTTTTGGTGTATGATCCTAATATGGATTTTGACACTGATAATAAAAGAGGGGCATGCTCGGTGAAATATGGGTTTTATTTTGCAGGTTAAAATCAATTGTGACTTCTCAACATCTGAATACCACCCTCCCCATTATAAAAATGTTGGTGTTTGTTCGTCCCAGTGCGTGCCTCATGTATTAGCATACATGGGGGTCACAGAGGTAACCATCGGTTTCTTTCAAAGATAATTAACGATGTCTGAAAAACCCAGAAGGTCCCTTTTAAAAACCATTCACTGTTCTGAATCCTCAAATACTCTTCTATCCATCTGGTTGGAAAAAAAAAAAAAAAGAAAAATTTAGCCCACAGCATGATAAGAAAGATTTTTAATTTGTTTCCAAAATGGTGACTGTATGGGTTTTTCAAACATCGCCGGCTAATTATCTTTTAGAGAGAAACTGATGGTTACGTCCATGACCTGAATGCCTGCTAATAGGCCTTCGTGAGAGGCACGAACCAGCACTACCATCGTCTTTCAAAAGCCCAATATCACATTTTGCAAATGCAGTAATTCCCTTGGAATCGTATCTTAGTACTTCTCTACTCACTTGGTCCGGAGGCTGATTTGCCAGGGCCATGAGTGCGCTTTAGACACGCAGCCCCCCACAATCCGACCAAAGCAACGCCGTGGTTTGGTGACTGGCGTCCCACACGTCAGTCCGACTAAAAACAAAGTTCGCAGTCACGAATTCCCACAAGATAAGTGAAACACAAACACCGAATTAGTTTGAATTGGTAACGAGACTAAGAGTTTCCAGCCTTGCAAAGCAGCCTGTGAGGATAGTGCTCATTACACACAAGAAATCGAACCTGTTGGATGGAGAGAAACATTTCTAAACCTTACCGTTAGTTGGGAAGAAGTTGTAAAGTTTAGCCTGAGGGTGGTGCTAGAAAGGCCTCGTTATCCTCTGTACAGTGGCCTTCTTAGTATTTAAACTGATGAAAGCTGGTTCAAGTTTGACAATGTAAAGCGAAGTCTAAGTTGTAGTTTGCCAGTCTCTGGTGTGCTTGGAGCTGAATAACTGCAGGATTAGGCCCTATCCTTTTCTTCTCCACTGGCAACCAAGGCATTTCGCAAATGTGATGGCCTGTTAGCGGCCGGTGCAGCCATAAGGCTTAATGTTAATTAAATCCCCTGGATCAGACAGCAAGTTATTTTACCAGTACTACCTGTGCTGTGACAGAAGGCTAAGAAAACTAGCACCTTTTCCCGTTTGAGAAGGTATAAGCAGTGAATTTATGGCATTTTTGCTTACAAAAATGACAATGATTAACGGATTATCAAAATTGTCCATTAATCTTCTGTTGATTGACCAATTGTTACCAAAGTCAGTAGGATTCATCCTCTGGGGATCATGAATGTTTGTACCAAGTTTAATGGCAATCCAGCCAAAATTTCTTGAGATATATTTCACTGGACACATTTCTACCGACCGATATTGCCATTCCTCGAGCCGTGCGGGAAGAGTTGTTAAAAAAGTTCAGTAAATTATCTGTAATGCCCTGCACACTAACAGCGTTCTCATACCACAGTCAGGGATCTCACAGTACTCCCATTTCTTGTTGATGTCCGTAGTGTAGCACCACGGCCCGTTCACATCGTTATCTGGGTTTCTGCAGCTCTGACAGCGACACACAAGGAGAGAATCAGTTAACTAGAAACAAATAATGATTTACCAGCATTGCTGAGTTTATTAAATCCACGGCAAAATGTCATTACTGCAACTCGAAATGGTTCACACAGGAACACACACACTTACATTGCCCTCCAGGCCCTTGGTGGGGTGAGTTTGTGGGGTGAAGCTGTTGTGCTGGTGAGGCCTCTGAGCACTCCAGGCCTGGCAGGTCACGCCCAGAGTGGTGATGGAGGTTGGACCCCGGTATGTATCTCCGTTTCCAACTTTACAGTCTAACACGGCGACAGAGCGAATCAAGTGGGCGAATAAGGGACAAAACAAACTGAAGCTGACAAAAGAGCACATTTCACAGAGTTGAATGATTTACTGGTCTCTGCCTGGGCCTGGGTGCCTGTGGACGGGGCCTGGGGTGTAGAAGGATCGGTGGGTGTAGCTCCCTCGGGATTTCTGAGGCATTTCTCCAATCTGCAGTACTCCCAGCGGACTTTGGGGTCGGTGGTGTAACACCAGGGGGCTCGGTCGCCGTCAGGGTTTCTACACAGGTTCCTCCTGAGGTCCCTGTTGAAAGAGAAAACCTGGAACTTCAGGACGGTTTTGAGACATTGGTTCCTACCGAAGGTGTACATCTTTAAAAACGGTTTAAAAATATATACTTAAATTTTTTTAAAGGCTCAGTTATTTCCTAACAGCTGGACAATGTGGTTTTTAGCAAACATTACTCAAACAGGAGTAATTTGAGCATTTTGTGGGGACTGGGATGATGTATATGGGATTGACTTGTATGTTTTTTTTTCATTTTTTTGGACAAGAATGGGTATGGGTGCAAAGAGTAGCCTAAGTCATATCTTTACTTTGGCTGCACGGACAAGTTAGTAGGATCAATCCATTGTTGGCTTTGGTCTTTTCATGGGATTTCTTGACAGTAAGAAAAACAAAAATCTAACTTGGTTTATCCCTTAATACACCTATTGGATTTGAATCCTATATAGTCACCCGAGGACCAAATGTGAACCAGATATATGGCTGTGCAGCCTTGGGCTATGGGGGCTGAGAATCAGCTCAACTCAGCAGCAGTTGTACTAGCTTTGGCTCAGAGTCAGTGGCCAATGGACTCTGGCCAATCATGGCACGTCATTCAGCACAAATCTGTCGAGCCTCTGCAGGGCCAAACCATTTTGGCTACTGCTGCATGTCTTCAAGCCATCATAACCTTACTTATTATTTTATTCTATTTGACTGCTAGTGTGTCGAGCAGCAAAGCAACAAGGTTGCCAAAATGGCCAACCCTGTTAAATTCAGCATTATAATGGGCTACAGCGTAAACTCTGGTTTTGATGCTAATTTCCTGTGCAGAACTGCCACATACACAGAGACTGAGTACGAGGCCAGGTGCGTCAGCTCATGGCAATATGGTGGAACTCCTGAAAGGCTTAGAGGCATCCAGGTCACCCAGGCGGTAGAGTCTATATTATATTTACTTTGTGAAAACACTACATCATTGTTTGCCATTAAAATGTCCTGTCAACATAAACTGGGGGAAAAAAAGTGTATAATCTGCATCTTTAAATATAAAATGTATAAGTAGACTCTATTTAATGCTCACGCTTGGGGGAAGTTCTGTGGCGTTTTTTGATGGCTGTGCGGAGTCATGGAGCTCCAGGCTTGACATCTTTTTCCACTGATGGTCTCTGACGTTACGCCACGGTAACTCATCCCGTTCCCCTCATAACAGTCTTCCTTCTCTGGGGGGATCACTGGCTCATCTGCAGCAAGAGACAGGAGGTCAGGCCGGTTCGTTCACGCAGCTCTATACTGCAAGTCATTTCAGAGCCCGGGGCCTGGCTGCTGTGTCGTCTCCTCTTCGCGTCCATCACCACCGTCATTAACATTATTGTAATTGGGTAAGAAATAGAGTTTGCCTTTACTTATTTAATTCAGCCAATCATTGCTTTGCTTAGTCCTTTATTTGCATCTATAGGCTCTCTTCAAAGTACAATACATGACCAAATTACAGAACACAAATGAGCAGGTATATCAATCCTGTAACGTTACAACTGCTCAGTTATTCTCAATTTTCAGAATTAAGTGCCACTTTTTTTTTTTTTTTTTTAAATTGTATATTGTCATTGTTTTTCACTGTTTTACCTGGACTGGCTGCATCCCCACAGCTGGGCACTTTGCAGTACTCCCAGCGCGTTTCAGAGTCGCTCGTGTAACACCAGGGCATCCTCTCGTTGTCAGGGTTACGGCAGTAGTTGTTATCGAGGCCCCTGACAAACAACAGACAGTAATAATGACCAACGCCGCTTTCTTGGTTTTTGTTTTCATCCCCCTGCCAAATCAGATGTAGCCAGTGGTGCACGGTGCAATATAGCGTGGTTTTTTTTTTTTTAGCAAAATGTGTCTTTTCTGCCCCCGCAAGCTGGTTTCAGTTAAATATTCCGTTGCTAGTAGCAACCACTAAAGGCATTACAACTTTGTTACATTTTTCAGATCTATGAACAAGCTCACCTTACAGGCGTCTTTTATCTTACTCTCCAAATGACCTTGCTGACACCTGTAGGTACTCTATCATATCTTAGTTTTGTGATTGTTGAATGTTTTTTTCCCGCCAGCCAAGCTAGCCCTACCAGCTGTCTGAGCGAACCCTGAACTGTTAATACAGACATCCCAAGTAACTGTTCATTTACTGCTGGTCTAACTTATCTATTTTACTCTTTTTACTTCTACTCTTGTGGACTGTGGGTGCTTACTAGATTGATAACTTACCTTCTATGGGGGACTAACGTTACGTCCTTTCATTGATGCCACTTGGTTTCTTCCTGACATGAGTTAAATGTCCTCGTTGCGATACTGATTTTTACCATTCGGTTTAAGTCTTACGTTTATGTTATCTCATCTTTCTCTGTTTATACCAACATTGAGTTTGTTGTCCAGTACTGTTTTTACAGTGTCACCACTGCTGCCGGTGAAAACTTCGATGGCCAACTCCGGTCCTTATCTCAACCTTTATTGGGGGGGGTGTTTAGCTCGCTTCGTAGCTGAGCACCTGTACACGTGGTTGAAGGCAGACGAGTGCTTGCAAGCCGTTGTCTGTTTACGCATCCAGCAGGCAGAACAACTAGCCTTCATTCCGTAGTGCACTGGTCGTGCTGCTACGCAGTTAGTTTACAGGGGAACATGGAGCCATACTGTAAATGCATTGTGTGTGACGTGTCCGATGACTAGGTCCCTCTTAAGGTCAAACCCCCCCCCCCCCCCCCAAACATTTTCTATTACAGTAGCTCTTACTTGCAGGGGTAGTTTTCTGGCGAGCGGTTGTGTTGGTGCGGGCTCTGAGACGACCAGCTCTGGCAGGTTTTGCCAGACTCCGTCACAGCAATCGCGCCTCGGTACGCTCCGCCGTCACCGGTGGCACAAGTCAGCTCCGGGACGATGGTGGGAGGCTCGGATGCTGAGCACAGCGGGTGAGATGGATTGGTTGGGGAATTCATAGTAAAGACAAGTCAAGTGGCAGCAGTGTTTTTGGATGATTTTAAATTTAAACGAGACTAAAAAAACAAAACTGTAAAAAATAGTAATGACGAAATTAAACAACATTCAAGCAAGTGAAAGAATAGTGGGTGTGTAGTTGCAGGGCCTTTAGTTAAGAATAGTTTGTGATAGCATTATATAGATAGTATACTTTCTATTCTTTTTCTGTGATTCGGTCTATTTCTAGTCTATGGTTGAAATGTCTATCCAACATTTTCACTTATTAACAGTCTTACCTGAAGGGGATGTATTTGTGAGAAGGTGTGTTATATTAAAAGGTCCAGTGTGTTACATTTAGGAGGATCCATTGGCAGAAATGGAAAATATTCATTGGTATGTTTTCATTAGTGTATCATCTAGAGAGAATTGTTTTTTTCCATTTCCTTAGAATGAGTTTATTTTTTTTATCTTTTGATAAACTGTTCTACCACACGCCCACAGGTGAGCGCTATTCAGTTGGTTCAATCTGCAACTTCACCACTAAATCCTACACACTGGTCCTTTATTAAAAGGCTGTAAGCTGCAGTTAGACCATTTAGAACCTCTGTGTTTTAACTGAAACAATCTGCTATGTGTAACTTTAATTTTGTGAAATATTGTAACAATATCAATATAACTATTGATGTGGTGTGTTCTTTTGTTCCTCAGGTTGCGGTGCAGGGTCGGTTGGCCAGGTCGATGGTCCTGGGGCGGGAAGGCTTTAATCATCTTGCTCAAGGATACATTGGCAGGTATGATCACATGAGGGACTGAACTCGCACCTTTGGTTAACGGGTAAGTGTACATATTTTCTGGAGTTATTGAAAGCTGAAGTTATATTTGCCATATTGCTTATAAATGCCTTTAGGAGTTACATTTCCTCACAAGTTTAATTTGTACACATTTACTCTGAAAATGAAACATTTATACAATACTTTTTAATGAAGCACAGCAGCAGAGAGAAACTGCTTCGTCAGCGTTGTGGGTCGGCACCCATCGTACTTTAAAGACATCAGCGTTGACCACGCCAGTTCTTCGGTTCAGCTAGAATGTGTTACAATGGGGAAATATGGCAGAAGTAGAGGCAACATTACAATAGGAGAACTTACTACAGCGGGGTATGGAGCAGAAGTCCCATCGTTTGGATGGGCTGGTGGTGAAGCACCATGGTCGGGGGTCTCCATCTGGGTTTCTACAGTAGTTCTCCTCAAGATACTTCTCTGGAAGACTAGAGAAAGCACAAAGGGAATGCCAAAATACATGTTCAGGACAAAACAATGTTTAACTTCGTTAGATATTAAATCCTGGTTGATTGACCGATTAATGTGCTGATTTGTACTCTTACACGCTGGGGATGTAACCATGGTTGTGAGGTTTCTGGGAGTCCCAGCGTTGGCAGGTGAAGCCGTTTTTTGTAGTGGAGATTTTCCCTCTGTAGTCCTCACCACTGCAGTGTATACATTCCTCTGTAAAGGACCGAGCACAGACATCTCACACTTCCTCTCTGCTGTATTGGTCTGCCGGTCTGTTTTCTTTGTGTGTACAGTGTGTGAAGGCATTTTCTCTGTGCTGTATATGTACAGAAATGTATCACATGTACAATGTCGCAAAATCCTGCAGGGGGAAAATTGTAGGAAAACCTTACAAAAACCCCCCGAATATTTAACTTAAAACTGCAGACCGCAACCTTAAAATTTTTTATTTTTTTTAAAAAGCCCCTGACAATTAAGTTTTAATCAGCACCTTCCTGACATTTACAGAGTTCCCTGCTCATAGTGTTTCACTCGATTTTACTGGCCTACAACAGCATTTTCAAACCCAGGTCAAGTTCTGATAACGCAAGAACAGACTCCCCAAAAACCCTTAGGACAGAAGAACAGCGAGTCTACAGCCACAGCTCTGTAAGGCTGTACTTGAGAGCCTAGTGCTTTGAGCTAAATGCTAACCTCAGCATGCTAACATGCCCACACTGAAAAATTCTAGCAGGTATAATGTTTAACCATATTCACATCTTAGTTTAATGTGTTAGCATGCTAATATTTGCTAATTAGCAGCTGAGGCTGATGGGAAATATTAGCTTTGCAGGTATTTGGTGATAAACCAAAGCATAGGTCAAGTTTATGTTTTGACCTGATGGTGGCGCTACATGAAAAGTCAGAGTCACCAAATAAGCTGACCAACATTCTGACATTGCCATCCCCATAGACCTTCAGTGCCAGCTAGCATGGATGAAATAAAAAAAATTCAAAGAGAGAGCTTTTATCCTCCTGGGACCTTTGTGTAAATGCTATGCACACTATATCTGTTCTGTTGTGGAAGCTTTGGAGGACACGTTATAGGGTCCACAGTGCATTTTAGAATCCAGAATAATTTGGACTCAAATTAGACGGTGGACCATGAAATAGTTAGCAATCAGGAGAATAGGGAGTGATTCATGACACAGCAATTTTTTTTGTATTTGTGCCTTGACATCACTGATATCACACACATAAATAAACAAAATTATAAACACAAGCAAATTTTACCAGTGCAGCTGGATACATTGCAGTTTTCCCAGCGGGTGTTGGGGTCGGTGGTGTAACACCAGGGTCCCCCGGGGTCTTCATCAGGGTTTCTGCAGAAGTTAGACTCCAGGTCTGCTCGGGGATTGCTCTGTGGTGTGATGCTGCAGCAGGCACATTGAGAAAAGTTACATGAAATGATATAAAAGGATACGATGTAATATGTCAAATGACATTATACGTGAATACATACTTGGGCCTGTGTGGGAATTTTGCTTCCCATCTCTGACATGCCTTTCCAGTTTTTGTTTTAGACTTTGTTCCTCTGTAATCTGTTCCTAATCCATTTACACACTCCAGGAGATATCCTAGACGAGACAAAAAAACAACAAAAAAAACCCAATATACAGCAAAGTGTCACGTGCGGCGGCAAACAAGGAGAGGGAAAGAACCCAAACGCAGAACACTGGATGAAGACTAGGGCGTGAATAAAAGTAATTTCAAGGGAGAGTGAAAGCAGGTGTGTAAGTGGTGGAGCAACCAGGGGGGTTATTGGAGGGCAAGAGAGACTAATGGCAGGAAACAAACATACAACACACATGAGGGAAGAGGAAACCCCCAAAACCACACGACCACAAAACTAACAAAAGCACAATTACACAAAGGACACAATCAGCATTGCATGTTTGATCATTCGTTAAAACTCAGCCGGCTATTTCGGTGGAATGCTGTTGACACATTCACTGTATGGTGCCTCACCCTAGTAATTGGCAGTGTCCGCAATTTAACTTAAAAAACAATTACATCTGAGCAAGACTGATTTCACAGCCAAACGGGTGTGACTGGACAGTTTAGTGGGGCACAAACAGGAATCTAATCCCATCCAGAGCCCAACCCTTCCCTTTAAGCTTTGATGAACCAATCCAAAACAACAAAGTCAATTTGGAAACTTTGCCATTATCCTCTCAAATCCCTTTAAATTGTACTATAACATCATTATTATCTGGTGACCAAATGTATTCAAGTATTTGAGTGAGTGCTTTAGCTGATCCCACTGAAGTGATGCTTCATCCCCAGAACCTGATTCACAGCCGTGTTCAACGTGCATCACCTCCTCGCTGTGTTTGCAGACATAGTCCAAACATCACTGGTCATGCAACATCGGCTAAACATTAACCACAATGTAAAGGAGGCTAAAAAATATCATCAAACAAAAGCTAAAGTGGAGCAGCATGAGCACTCTTGTAGAGCTTTCAGTACGTGTCAAAGTTCAGAGGAGACAAAGAAAGGTATGCCATAGTAAAAATAAGAGACTTTGGGCTATATACAGTATAACTTGCCTTCTTTTTCATATAAAACTGTGCCGCTTCTGCGCAGGATCGTCTCTGTTTTAGAGTTTGCTGCTGCTGTCCAACACTCTTGGTCCTTTTCAATATATATGAAAGACCTGTGAAAATACAGCAGGTGTCAGTTTGGGATGCTGAGCCTTAAATGTGACAGTTAAATTGTATGTAAGTTGGATTTTCAAAAGCGTGAACCTGCCTGCATGTGAAGGATGTTTCAGCGTCACATTTGGCGGCGCACTCAGCCACAGTGTTTTCTGAGTACTGTTTTCTTTGCAGCGAGAGGATCCACGCTCCTTCAGTTTTGGCGTAGCCGTCCACGTCAGTACCACTAACTGAAATCAGAGAAAAAATATTCATCCCTTGTCAAATATACAGCGCATGAATTATCATTCACTGCATGAATGAATGTCATCCAAGCTCAAATCAGGCTTCACTTTTCTGTTTTTTATGCACGAGATAAAACAGCAGTAAGCGTTTTCAAATAAAAGCAATAGAAAAAAGTTGCAAGTCATGAACCTTCAATATGAAAGACTAACGTGTAAAATAAAGGATGAATTGTAAAAAAAAGAAAATCATACCCTCGACATACATTTTCAAATATTAGGTACTTAAAGTAATCCAGCAAAATATCAAGTAATCAAGTAAAATAAGAAATACATGTAAGAAAAATGTTAAATAAGTTATCTGAGTAAAGTAACAGAAGGTCTCCAGCTGGAGAGACATTCTCCACACAATAGAGTACTTATTGACTGGAAGCCGGAAAGAACCAGCTAGCCTGGCTCTGACTAAAGGTTAAAAAAAAAAGAAGTTCCTATTGGCACCTCTAAAGCTAACAAGTTGTATCTCATTTGTTTAATCAATATTAAACCTGCAAAAAGTGCAACAGGCTAGCTTCCCCCCCTGCTTCCAGTCTTCATGCTAAGCTAAGCTAACCATTTCCTGGACATGGTTGTCCCGATGAGGTACTCTCACAGTGAAGCAAAGTATCGTCTGTCTTACTGGTCTATATTTTATGGCAGCTATACAGTTGTAGAGCTATTCACAGTCAAAGGTGCCGTGGCATCTTACCAGCGCAGCCCAGAGCTCCCAGGAGGAGAGCTAGTTTGTACAGATCCATGGTGAGGCCCGTACACTAGCAGCTCATAGTCGACTAACTCACTGATGTACCTCCAGGTATATTACTGGGCTCCTTTTAGCATGTCGGGAAATCAAATAGGACATCATTAGTCAATCATTGGCCTGACAAGGACGGCGAACGAGCAACAGGTCAAAAACCTTGTTTATGGGAGATTTTGGAACACTAAATGTTGCATCGCAATATCTCAGAGTTTCATCCCTTCGGTCTGGTGTTGAATATTATTGAATATTTATCAAATCTACTGTGTGCTGTTTAATTCTTACCTTGTTCCAGTTATGAAACACCATCGGTTGGAGAGCAGGGAGAGGACTGGGAAGCTTCTTTTTTTTTTTTTTTGTAAGTTTGTTTTTAATTTACAGTAGCCTCTGTTGAGATGCACCCACAGGTTTCTTGAGCTCTTCTGTTGCTTTTCTGCAGCAACAGCTTTTAGGACACTGCTCATGAGCTTTGACCTCCTTTCGATATCATGTGACCTTTTGTTTCTTATCAACATGCCAATTCTTTCTCTTCATCACTTCGTCCATCTGAAGCACACTTTGTATGTCCTCTGTGGCGCTAAAATGTTCATTACAACATAAGTGAATGGTTGCATGTTGACGAGCATCTTTAAGGGTAATCCGTGTGTGTGTGTGTGTGTTATAATGTTATGATGTAATACAGACTCGATTCTCATTCTACTGGTGAATACTATGTGATCTAAATCAAATCAGATCAATACGTGTAGTTAATCTTCAGCTAAAAGGGACCAATGTCCTCAACTGCAAACATGTGATTACAAAACAACCTACTTGTTCAGTGTGTGTTAAACCAAATTGTGCCACTGTCTTTCTAAGAAACCTAAATTTTAGGGCTGTTTTCAGTCAAATCTTTGACTAAGTTAATGATGTATATAAGATCCTCGATGCACAACATGGGTCAAAAGTGGCCCGACTGAGTTTTTATTTTCTATATCTTTGCAATAAGTTAATTTCATTACTTAGTATTCAAGGTATTCCTCAACTAAAAAATGCTTATATACCGTCGCCCTGAGACCTGGTGACCCAAAAAGCCCAGTTGCTATTTCAGACGGTCAGCTGTTGGATGGCACAACATTTTCTTCAACTCAATCCCTCAAAATCAGAAATCCCAGGACCCCATCAGTCTCATTGAGAATAGCCTTGGTGCCCTTTCTGCAAATGGGAACCCCACTGCCAGAAACTTGGGGGTCCTGTTGGATTCTGATCTAAGCTTTAAACGACAAATCATAAAGGTCGCCCAGTGCTGCTTCCTCCAAATAAGAATCGTCTCCAGAATTAAACCAACGCTCTCGCACTCTGACCTGGAAAAAGTTATTTATCTTCTCTCGACTCGACTGCTGTAACTCCCTCGCTTTCTGGCTCAACCAAAAGTCCCTCTCTCGCCTCCAACGAGTTCAGAATGCAGCAGCTCGGCTTCTCGCTGGTTTTAACACACATCACCCCTTTCTCTCCATTGGCTCCCCGTTTGTTTTAAAATTGATTTAAAGATTGTATTGATCACTTTTAAAGCGCATGTGGCTCTGGCCCTAAAGCTACATAATGGAAATGCTGACCCCACATGAGCCAGCTCGCAGCCTTAGATCCTCTGGTGGGGCCCCTCTGGCTGTTCCAGAGTCGAGGCTTAAATCTAAAGGTGACCGTGCTTTTGCCACCAGGGGCCCCTCGACTGTGGAACAACATTGACTTGCTTTTATGTGATGTCGTCTTCTTATTTTCCTTTTATTTGCATTTATTGTTTCCATTTGTTTTTATTTCCTTCGTCATGTTTTTCATGATTTCTAAGTTGTCTTGTTTTAATATTTTGTTTTGCTTGGTTCGGCATTTCTGGATGTCCAGTTTCTGCTACGCCTTGTCTGGCAAAGCACGGTGCTGTGTGTATATATATATATATATATATAGTTATTATTATTTCCATTTCCCCTTTCTTACTTTTTCGTATCACTGCCCTTCTAATGCACAACGTGGCCTGTATTCCTTCCCGATGTTATTTCATTCATGGCTGAGTGTTTCATTGCTGTATCTTTGAAATGTATTTTGTCCTTTAATGTTCCTCATATTCATTAAATATCTTGTTTTTTAATTACCACAAATCATTATTTTTATTTTTCCCTTCTTACATTATGGACAAACAAAGGTTTTGTATTTGTACCTCAATTTTACACACATGGGTCAAAAATGATCCATGTGTGTTCACTATGGAATTTGAGAAACTTTTGATCTTTGGAAATGTTTGCACTTAGGAAAATATTTACTATTCACCTGCCACATATTTCACAACTCAACACGGCTGCTTTTGCACATCTGATGCATGTAAGTGTTATTTTACAGTTGTTTTACCTCAGGAAATGTTTAGTATCTTGTGAAAGATAGCTGTACATAATATTTGAACATTATGTACGGTTAGTAGCCAACTGTGTTGGCGCTGCAACAACAAATTTTATGTTTTGGCCTGTAACGTTTGAACCATCAGTCTCAGAAACAAAAAATGTTTCCCCTGGATTCTGTTGGTAGATTGATTTTCCGCCATTTTGTATTTTGCCCAAATCAGTTTTTATTGATACTCCTCCTTCAGATTTTGAGCAATCGTCACCAAATTTGGTTCAGACCATCTCTGGACCAAGGCGGGAAACGTTACCCCGAAGTTGGCCCTCAAAGTTTGCTCAAATGCTGTGGGCAGCGCTTATATTACAAAAAATGTCATATCTCCTGAACGATTTGTGCTGTTGCACCCACATTTGGTGGACATGTGAAGATACGATGTCTGAGTGACCATGACTAATGTGGTACCATTTGGCCAATAGGTGGCGCTGTAGCAGCATCATCTAACTATCGAACTATAAAATAAGGAGTCTGTCTGTGCGTATGTGTGTGTGTGTGTGTATGGGGCTGTGGCAGAGTGGTTGTCCAGAAGGTCGGCGGTTCGATCCCAGACTTCCCCCAGCCGCATGTCGAAGTATCCTTGAGCAAGATACTGAACCCCAAAAATTGCTGCCGAAGCTGCGCCTTCAGTCTGTAAAATGTGTAAGTCGCTTTGGACAAAAGTGCCTGCTAAATGACAAAAATGTAAATGTAAAATGTCGTCCGCATATCTCAAGAACCGTTCAGCCGATCAATTTCACACTTGGCGGGTGTACTGCTGAGGTGTATTGTCGAGTGTGAAGTCAATCGGATGGGCCAAAAACTTTTTCCCCCCACCTTTTATTTTTTCAGGGTGAGTTTCGCTGAGAGCAATGCTCTCTTTTTCAGGAACGCCCTGATCAAATTCACAAAGTTGCACGTCCACAGCTGGGAGTAAGTATGAAAGGGACAATGAAAATAATGATTTGTGGTAATCACAAACAAGATATTTAATGAATACTTGGAATATTAAATGATGAAATAAGCTGATTTCACAAGATTTAGCAAAAAACACTCAGGCATGCATGAAATAACAGGAAATGAATAGGGGTCACCTTTTAACCATATTGTGCTTTAGGAGGGATTTTCATAGCTTGTGCATCAAAGGGTTTAAGAAAGCTCTAGCATAGATTTTTGTTTGCTTCTTTGCATAATGAGTACTTTTACTTTTGACACTTTAAGTACATTTTGCTGATAATACTTATTTTACGTAAGATTTTAAATGCAGGACATTAACATGTAAAGGATTATTTTTACTTTTTGGTATCTTTTTGATTATTTCTTTCTTTCTTATGGTGATGTGGTGAACTTGTTAAACGACAGTTGGCTATTTATATATCCAGAAGACAGGGAGCCAAATAAGCATTACTTTGGGGTCATATTTCTTACCACCTAAGTCCAATATTCGCTCTCCTTGTAGCTCTGTTTTGGTCTCCACCAAAAAGAGATATATCTGGTTCTTTTGCTGCTAAATGCTCCACTATGTTCACTACCCACTCGCTTACGTTGTCTGCTGCCCGCTGTGACCCAAAGCAGGAAAGCTGTGGGATGGAAAATTGAAACAATGAGCTGAAAGAGGCTAAAACCCTCCGATGGGCTGAGGGAACTGGGGAGTTCGGAGAGAATTCCCTGTAGGTTCACCACTATGAGCGACTTCGCATTACACATGTGTATATGATTTGAATCATTTGACCCATTGCTATTATAAAAACACTGCTTGTAATAATAAAAACAGGACAAATTAAATAATAATCAAAAGGTGTGACGCAAACATGGGAACCTGGGGAAGCTATCATTTGGGAAACAGGATGTCGCTCCATTAGAAGAACTTAAAAAAAGAAAACACAGAACCTGCCCTAATGCCCTCTTCCACTGTGGGGATGGTGCCAAATCCCGACAGCCCCAGAAACTAAACCCACTAAGCCATCTCGCCCCCTTTCCACCTAGTCCCCTTCAAACCTAACATCTGACTGCTTCTTTAAACTGACTGCTGTATTGTTATTATTGCAAATACAGCACTTAAAAGTATTTATTTTCTTTTTTCTCCCTTTCCTTCCACCTAACAATACATTACATACTGTAAAAAATAGGGGAGACCCTTTTATTTATGTATTGTATTTTTATTTGGATTATATATAAATGCTTTACTTTCTGCAAAAAGAAATCTGTCAGCCTAAAACACACAAACTCACACAAAATCTCCTAACAAACCACAACACACACCCATACATGATTTTCTGCGCTATATCAACCCCTATCCAAGTCTTTGTAATGTAAAAGCCTGTGTAATTATGTCACGTCTGTATCACCTGTTGTATTTTGTCTCTCTTCAACACTAAATCAAAACAAAAAAACTACAGTGCTCCCATATTGGTTTCCTTGAACCAACTACCTCATGTACATAAAGCAACCTGTTAAATTAATCATATTTATTTCAGCACCATTTGCACTCTGCACCATTGGTACAAATATACCTTTTAGCCATACGTACGTCTACTGCTGTGTATGTACAAAGAGCGCATGGAAAACCGGAGTATGCGCACACATACCTGGCCAGTAAAGCCGTTTCTGATTCTGAACAAATAGTCCATGTAATACTCTAAAATGGCCTGCAGAGGGTGCCATTGATCGCCAACAATGATATAGTCCAAAAAATATTCCATCACCTCTCCAACTTCACCTGAGTTAACAGTGGGAGGGTGGATAAAACTGACAAAAGACACGTCACTGTTGCTGCGCTTGAAAAGAAAGTAAGGACAAATGGATGAACTGCTGAAGTTGATAAGGAAGTGTCAAGGATGGGAAGTATAATAGAGCTACTGATAATGATATCCACAATTATTATAAACTGTTCAGCGTTGGAGGATGATTTGTGTTCAGTAGGCCACAGTAATGAATGGCTATCATTCAGCATGATACAATTTGAGTGATTCTAATGGGGCAGATGGTTCAAGGGATTCAGGAGTACCTCTACAATTTTCAACATGACTATTTTGAAAGCAAAATCATGTGTTATACCTAAATTTGTTCTGTCTTCTTCAAAGGCCGGGTACTAACAAGCTGTCTATTCAAAATGAAAATCATGATTTTATTTAAGAACACAAAAAGAAAAAGATTAAAAAGTATGAAGAGTTTGGCATTGGCCTATTTCTTTTAAAACCGGTTAAAAGCATCTACATTGTAGGCCTCGATGGGAGATAAAATGATACATCACAAAACTTTAATCAAGAGCTTATCGGATACAGTATGTGAGGCGCTAGCTAGCACTTTTGAATATGTGTTAAATTGAAACATAAGATTCACTTTGATTTAACAATCATGGACATTCATTGTGGTTTGTTGTTATTCAGCTGCCCCTTTTAAACGATCCAGCATCCTTTATCAACCAGAAGTGCATTTAAATATGGCTTTAAAATAAGCTCAGTGCTTTTAATTTGCAAACATCTTAAAGTGTCCCGGAGGAGGATGGACTCATCAGGGTCACTGTAGAGCTGGTTTTCCTTCTCACCTCTGTGCGGCTTTAAAGGCAAGGCAAGTTTATTTGTATAGCACATTTCAACAAGAAGTAACTCCACGATTTTGCCATTTAACATGGCAAAATCAATCTAGTCATGGAGAGTATAACAGTTGTATAAAGTCCTCCGTGCTTCTGGAGTAAGCTTGTCAAGACTGGGAAAGTTTTGCTAGCGACATAGTTTGAGTACCTCAGCTTGGGCAAAGAGACCACAGTTCCGAGGTGTAAATGCACGCAGAACGCATTACGGTCGGATTGCAATTTCGATTGGCCAGACCACATTTGGAGGTCTCTCGTCATGTGACCGGAGCTCAGCCAGGTGTAAACGCAGTCTGTACAGCTACGTTTTTATGCCACAGGAGTCAGTTGTCACTGATAAATCCCAGCACATCTCATACAACGGTCAGTGATTCTTGGATGAGAAAAGGTTCTAATCATCTTAGCTTTTTAATACTGTGTGATCGGTCACCATAAAAATCCTGAATTAGATGCGATTGGCCGCTGACCAGGTTACACTTGGGAGAATAAGTCAATACATTTTACCTAAAAAAAAAACTGTGTTCCCCGAGCAAAAAGGAGAGGTTCTTCAATGTGACTTAAACAGAATATGTCTCGCCAAATCAGCTTTTGGGACATGCGATAGCTGAGCTGATGTTACAAAATGAGAATTTTTTTTATATCTCCAGTGTTTGTGTTTGAATCCACTGACTTGAATGTGTGGCCCCACCTCGGCCATCCTGTTCAAAATGCTCGGGAGATATAGATTTAGTTCATAAGGGTCTTTAAACTCAGATTAGACAATTTTAAAGTGTATCGGTTTTGTTATCTGTTCCTGCAAGTTGAAGGTCGGTCTCCTCCATAGAGGGGGACCACAACAATGCTTCACACAGAGGTGGTGAGCGAAAGATGTGGGCTCTGTGGTGTTCAAGGTTCACTGCTCAATCAATATCCCACTGTCAGACCTCAATTTAGAGATGTCCCTCTCTCCTTAAAAAGGGAAGACTGGCTGCTTTCTGCGGCTGCATCACTCAGGGTTTCATGTCATTTTTCTTTGTGTGACCAAAAAACAAAACAAATTCATGTACACAGTACAGCTGGGTTGTGTGTTTATTTTCCTTAATTTACTTCTTTTTTTTTTTTTCCTTTACTCTTTTACATTGTGTGACTGTTTGTGCTATGTTGGTTTGTGTAATTGTGCTGCCGTTTTGGCCAGAATTCCCTTGAAAAACACATTAAAATTTCCAGAGACTGTCCTTTTTTAAAGAAAGGTCAAACAAAAACTCAACATGCACTCAATGTATGATTAGTTGTAGTAATGCAGACTGCAGATAGAAAAGATTAACTGGTGACCACATATGAATACTGTACTAAATTAATTTCACCAGAGGACTGAAGAATGTTTAAAAGGCCTTGCTGTTTTCTCCTCTTCTGGAAAAGAAGGTAAAACACAGTAAGATTATTAAATTTTTCTCAGTCTCAGTATGTTTTATTGACAGGACATGCTAATCAGTTCATGTTGGCAGAACACAGTGGACGTGTGGAAGTGTTCATTTATGCCACATATGTGTTTGTGTTTCTAAATCGGCTTTTGTTTTACTTATTTGCGGCTTTCCCCCCGCTGTATGCTGCCCATGTGTGATTAAAATGTTCATTAATCTTAATTCATATTCATTTTCTTGTGTTTTCACAAGTGGCAGTGTTATGAGCTGAACAAGAGTCCAGATGAAAAGATAATACATCACCATAATCATATTAACACTAATGATACATTATTTTCAGCTCTTCCCAGAACAAACATTCTCATCACCTGGCCGTGTAATCAATTTGAGTTTTTCTTCTGACCAACAACCCGATCAAACCCCAGAAACATGTCATGGTCATATTGTATTATGGACCAAAAAAAAACCCTCATATATTGCTCCTTCAGAATGTCAGCTCTTTGTGTGTTTTCAATTACAGCCTCATAGGACAGAAGGTCCCGGCAAATGGTCGAAGAAAGATGGTAGATTAGAGCCAACTATGGTAAACTGCGCAACACTTTTTAAAAAACCCATTGTTCCTTAAATTGAATGCATTTTTCCTTTGATTAAAGCATTGCTTAAGTGGCTTGCCCTTGACTGGACCATTGTACAGCAATGTGGTTTTGAAGGATGTGTGATTAAACACACACCTCAAACTACACACAGTACAGGTATTTTATGCTCTGTGTACCCTTGGATTTTACAACTGTTGCACATGGACGTGAAAAATAGAGTGAAGCCGTGCTTTCGGCCCTCCATATCCCACATCTGGTTCATGTCTTCACTGCTTTGGGTGCTGGATAGAAAGTGAAATGAATAAATGAAAATGCTAAGCAGGTTAGCTCCACTGTATCAAACACACCGTTGTTATTAACAAATTAGAGAGACCCCTTATTCATCTTGACTGAAGATGAAAATATTTCCTTTGCGTAAGTGCTTGTTATAGAAATCTCTTTGTCCACCTCGGAGATTGTCAGTGTTGGCCATCATGCCAGGGAAATAAGAGACAAAACTGTATGAAATAGTTGCAAGGGAGTGTAGTTTCAACTGCAGTTCACCAAGGTTTTAGGCAAGGCAAGTTTATTTGTATAGCACCTTTCAACAACAAGGCATATCAAAGTGCGTAAGACAGAAAGGCATTAAGTACATTTAGACATTTACATGTAGTCATTTAGCAGACGCTTTTATCCAAAGCGACTTACGTATGAGGGAGACAATGGAAGCGATTATAACAACACAAGGTAACAAAAAGCACAAGTGCACCAGAAACTGCTCTGTTAACCCAGCACAGGATACAAAGCTAAGGAGAGGAAGTTTGAAGTTTTGGGGGTTTTTTTATGAAAAGAGGTAGAAAGGAAGAAGAAGTTAGTGATGGATGGGATCTGGCAAGAACATAGGTCTGTATTAGCGAGTGAAGATATGATGGTGCAGAACCAGCGGTGGTCTTGTAGGCCAGGAGCATCAGAACTTGATGCGGGCGGCAACAGGGAGCCAGTGTAACCTAATGAAGAGAGGAGATATACAAGAAACACAAGGCAATAATATAAAAAGACGCACATGAATAGGATTTTAAAAAGAGTCAAATAAAATCAAATAGAAGAAAAAAATAAGCTAAAATTGAATAAGACAAATCAAGCAGTTAAATTAAAAATGGAAGTGCAGTGATATGAGATATGAATAAATAATCCACAATTTAACTTGAGCGTAACCTAAAATGCCGTGGCAAACAGAAAATCCGAGAGTTGGCGTAGATCTTTGTTCCAAAGTTTGTTCCAGATATGTGATGCTTTAAAAAATCTGGGCCCATAATTGTTCATTAGTGAGTTTTCTGGATTATTCTTTTTTTCAGGACCAGCGGGAAATGGCCTGAGAGTAGAGAAGTGGCTGTTTGCCGAAGATCTGGTGCCACGCAGTTAAAAACATTTTTGTAAAAGCTTGTCCGGAGAATATCAAGGCAGCGAGGAGCATTTCAGATGCAGCACAATTTCTTCCAAGGTTTTGTAGCTGACAGGGTTCAAGGTGTGTCATGCAAATTGATTGATTGTATTGTCAGCATTGTCTAATTTTACGCTTTTTGTCAGTGAGAAATGACAAGGCTTTGCATTTCTCAGTCAGTCCGTAGTTATCCAGAGTACAACACAGTTCTTTAGTGCTGCTGTTCTGGGGGGGTTGTCACCATGAGTGTTAAAATCGCCAACAGTAAATACGCAGTCAAAGTCAATGCAGATGATAGACAGCAGTTCTGCAAAATCATGAAACACAATGTGCACTGTATTTGCTAAGACGTCTGTCTGCACTGGACAGAATGATTAAAGTGGCAGAGTTCTTAAGCGCTCCAGCTTCGCTCATTAAACTGAAGTTGGGAGGGCCTGACTAATGAAGAACCGCTGCACTGTTATTTCCAAGGGGAAAATAAAGAACAAAGAAAAAAGGCTGCAAATCAGTCAGTGTGCTCCAGTCACCTCTTTTCACCCTTGAACGTTTGCCGTCCTCAAACTGAGAAGCACCTGATTCAGCTGCGTAGTGCTAGAAGATGCGCGGAGAGCCCTGTTCCTGCTGCGCCGTTATCTTGGTTACGCCAAGTTTCGGTTGAAAACAGAAATCCACGATTGCCTGCTTCTGCTACCTGAACGGTATTCAAATCAAAATTAGGGGGGGCACCATCATGAAACAAAAAATATACATGGGTTCTGATTTTTTTCCTCAGAGGAGAACACATGTTGCTGTAGCACACACAAAAAAAATCATTTTTACTTCAATTGGACCTTTAAGTAGCATTTTATTCTCTCTGCTAAAACAAAAAAACACTGGTTGACTCAGTGAAGTCAGATTTCTATGTTAGAATCTAGCCATGATCTGATTGGCGCATAAGCTTTAAAACTTCTGCAGCAATATATTTTGATATGTATTTACAAATGTCAGATTTACAGTATATTCCATAGGGTGTTGGTGACAATGAGACGGCTGATGCATAACATTACCACGGTGGGACTCAAGAGGTCGCCAAAGTCATCAAGTTTCAAAAATCTTTTAAGATTGCAGAAGCAAAAATGTATGGGACATTAAAGAAGATTGATTACGTCTCAAAACAGTAACAATGTAACACTGTTGCCTGGCCTAATATATGCAGGAGTTGAGGTTTAAAAAAAAAAGGTCGTTTAGTTATTTGGGTGCACTTAATGTTTGTTAATGTTTTCGTGTGGAACCTTCTTTTGGAAGACACTTGCCAAAAAACGTAGGAATTCTAAGAATAAATGTACACAATAAAATATGGGAGGTTTTCTAGACTGTTTTTTAACTGTTGATTTGCAGTATTCTTCAGCAGCCTCACTGTCTCCTCGTTGCCCCACTTCTCCTTTTTGTTTCAGGAAGAGCACAACGCACCTCCATATAGAGGAGCACATATACAGCGCTGCACAAATATGCACACATGCACACACAGACGTCCAATGTACTGAGTCCAGCTGTCTCAGTCTCTGCCATTACTGTAAGAGAATACCCCCGGCCAGCGCTCTAGCCCACTCCATCAATCTCTCTCTGTTTGACAGAAGCTATGCCCACCTGTTCTCCCACAGTCCGCATGCAGAGACTCAGGGGCCGCAGCTCGACGCGCGACTTTGGGCTTCAGGTTTGGGTTGATGGAGACTGAATGTGGTCCGTGCGCTATGTTCACGTGATGACTAACTGGCATAATGTCTTCCGTGATTAAAGCCTCAACTGCAGGGTTTCAGGTCTTTTTGACTGATTCCAGATGCTGTGAATCTCTGTAGACCTTGTACTGAAATACAGTAGTAAAGTACTGCTACTTTACATGGGTATTTCCAGTTTGGCTTTATATTACTTTGTACCTATATTACTTTGTACTCCTCTACTACATTTCTGAGGAAAATATAGTACCTTTTACTACTCTACATCTGACAGCTGTAGTTACTAGTTGCTCAAGATTCTTTAACGATTTTTGCTGTTGTCAGGTACAAGTTTCTCTTCTCCAAAATGTCAACTTTTTAGGGGCTCGGAAAAAAAAGTCTTGTTTGAGCCTGGTGACACAATCAGTGCATTGTAGACATTTCTTAGAAACTGTAGATGAGCCTGTGACCCTTCAACTGATAAGAAAATGTCCCTTGAGTTCTCTACGAGAAACCATTTCACATAGTACAAATTTCTTTGCTATTGATGATAGAGGTCAATTTACTGCTAACATCTGTTTACATATAGTTAAAAATGTTAAATGTAGATAAAAGAAACTATTTGTCATAATATAATTGACAAACTGCACACAGATGATCAGAAATCTGGATACTGTTACTGTGTTTCTCATGGTCCATGTAAACATTATATCCCGAATTTGATCAACAACAGAATGAGACTCAAAACCAGCCAAAAAATGTAATGTAAAAACCAGGATACTAGTGCCTGGTTATTCATGTCACTGTATAGTTCCTTTTTTCACTGGTACCTGTCTGCCCCGCCTCCTTTCATAACTCATGAACTGTTTGTTGTACACTCTTGTGAGGTTGTGTGTGTGTGTGTGTGTGAATCCATGAACGCGTGGATGCAGTTTGGCACACCTGGTCGCAGCTATTGCGGATTCGCGCTTGTTAATGTTTAATTGCTTTTTATTTCAATTCTGGGGACGTTGAGTGGCACACAAAGGGCCATAATGTCGCCTCAAAGCATGACTGTCTTGCGTTAGACTTTCACTTCTCAGGTGGCATGAGAGGCAGACGCCAGACAGTAGTGCTATTGTGTACTTTCGTCAGGATCAGGATGGGCAATCCAAGCATAGGCCTTTTTCACGGCAAACGTTTTGACCAGTCGAAAAAGGAAAACACAGGTGTTACTAATAACATCAACGATGCCTCTGCTCTACTCAAGTGTCCCAGTGAGCCATGCCAGTGTGACACTGAGCTAGTATGCACAATACCAGGACCCGGAAAAGGAAGCTGCTCAATAAAATTCAGCCGTCAATAATTTGAATATTTGCACCTGTGCTTTTCCGACTTTTTAATCCGTTCTGAAGAAGCCACAGATCACTACAGGTGAACGAGACCCAGTGTGGAGGCTTTAACATAATCACTTCAAGTTTGAAGCCATATTTAGGCCTACCCATGTTCACCGGCTCTTAAGGTTTGTAGCTTTGGAAATAATGTCTATAACAAATGTGAATGTTTGTCTGTCAATAAGTGTAAGCCTTGTAATAGATCTGTCCAGGATGTACCCTGCTTCAGTCATGCACCAATAAGCGCAGAAAGCCATCTACGAGTGCCAGCACTTTTTTTTCCCCGGTCTTCCTTCTATTTTCCTTCCTGCACCGGAGACGCACCGCATGAACCTCGAGTCCGACTGATGCGAGACACTTTTCAATTTGAAATCTAATGTGTTTCAAAAAGTGGAGAAGGAATGCTCGCCAATCTTTGTTGTACAGCTTGTAAAGCCCTTTGAGGCAAATTGTGATTTGTGATAAATTGAATTGAAATCGTTATTACGATCGATGTCTATATGTTGGCAGAGAAACCTAGACTAGTGCACCTTAAAAATCTAGCGTTTGCACAGCTGTAATTTCTTTAAAGATTAAAGGTCTTTAATTCTTAACTCAAACATTCCTTGCAGGTTGTGGGATTTGCGGGATTTCGACCAGTGATCCTCTGATATCTAACCTTTAGGCTGCTGCTGCGCCTAAGTTAAAATACTTCAGGCAAAAAAAAAAAGAAGACCAAATCCTTTTAAACTCCTTTTACTAAACTTTGTGGCCATAGATCACCTGTCCAACCAGATTTGCTCGTATTCACACCTCACCAATCACTCTTCATCCCCTCCTCTCTCCCTCTCCTCCTTTTCCCCACCTGTTTGGCCCTCAGCTCCATCAATAAAACACACACACACACACACACACACCCCCTGAGGCCCTGTGGGACTCAGGCAGGAAATAGTGTGGAGGTGGTGGTGGTGGGTGTTGTGGAGGAAGGGGGTTCAAGGTGGGTCTCCTCTCAGGTTACCTGTCCAGGTAAGTCTGTGTTTGTTTAGTGTTACCTCCCAGTAGTCCGGAGGTCCACGCCGAGACACGCGGAGAGCTCTCTGTTCAAGTGTGTGCGTGGTTTTATTGTGTGAGGCACTGTTGACGTTTGAAAGAGGTGATACTTAATCCGACTATTGTGGAAGACTCTGTAGATCCTCCTCTCACACACACACACACACACACACAGCGGCGAACTCAAAGGTTTGCCTTGTATCTGTGTTATATCCTCTCAGCTCAGAAAATAACCTGGCAGTCAGGCAGCTTCTTAAAAATAAAATTATAGCAATTGATGGGATCCATCTATCGTCCAAGATAAGACTCGTCAATGTAATGTTGGCAGAGGTTCAGGCGCAGCAGAGGCCGAGCTTTCACTGCCTCTGAGAAATACACAGACAGCTGAGCTGGGAGACGACTGGCTGGCTGCTTTTATGTGGAAATGATATTGGAAAAGACTTGGGAGAAAACACTTTTAGGACTGGTCTGTTTGGCTGCTGTCTGACATTCACCGAGGAATTCAGGAACGCCAGACATCTTTTTGACATTTAGTATCTGTAAGATTTATCTTAGGTGAAATGCATCGCTGCACCGAAACTGATGGGCTTTATATTCTTGTTTTGTATATTTTGTAAATAGATAATCTACAAAACTGGAACTTCCTAAGGAGAAAAACTTCCAGATATTTCAAAGTCAAGGCGTCCCAGTTCTGGACACACTGCTTGATTGACTTGTGATGTTAAAAGGACCATGCGATTTGTGTGTTTTGTGTTATTTGCGTGATGTTCATATGTGTGTGTGCTCCTAGACACGCTGCTTCTTCACTCACTGTCCTGAGTTCTGACAAAGACCTGACAGTTAAAAGGACGGCTAAATTGTTAAGTTTGAGTTCCTATATCACAGACAACCTCCACAGTTCTCCCTTATATCAGGGTAATCTTACATTTCCATAGTCAGGCACGAGACTGTGTGAAATTAAACTAATGTGTTGCAGCACTATAGCTATTGTCCACAAGGAGTTGACTTTTGGCATTTGGGAGTACACACTGTTACATTTTCCACTTCTCCTCCAGTTGAAATCGATGGAAATCAAGCATGTGGGAGGTAAACAAACCTCAATTAAAGTCAGTCAGGGTGTTTTCAGCAGCAGGATTTGTTTTACCCCACAGCTGACAGTTCTGGCAGTCAGAGCCTGGATAACAAGAACCACAGCTGTGTTTCCACCCGACTCCGGCCCTCCACTTAAACCGAGAACACATTTGGTTGTTTAATTGTGGGCTCGTGACAAGCAGATCAACCATTTGAATGATTTTTAATGCAGCCCATCACTGTATTTGTTGTTTCAAGTTTTGGGCCCGAAGTGTTTGTGTTGTCATCTGACACTCTGAGAATGAAAAAGAAAAATTGAATGCCAGTGACGTTTGGTTAGTTTTTCTCCATAATGGCATTCCAACATGCGGCACAATCAAAACACATGCATGCTGGTGTTGGATTGATATATTGGATGTTGAAGGCTCATAGTTTTGGATTAAAGCTGCTGCTGATAGCTAAAGTTTAGTTTAGTGTTTTCCCCAGAATTTTCCTCTGACTACATTTTCTTGGGAAACTCTCTGAAACCGTAATTAGACTTAATTGAAACTATGTAAAAAAACATTTGAAAAGCCTGCAAAAATTGTAATGCCCCCACCTACTCCACTATAGTATGTATCTATACAGTAAATATATAATCAAATTGAATCTGTGGTATCTTGACTAGTCGGTAACAACACAATCAGGCATGAAAGTATACTCTGCCACACACCCACAAATCAGCTGATAGGAATGTGATGGTGGCTCTTGTTGTATTTAATAATGGGTCACTGCTCAGTGTGAGCTGGAGGAGGAGGAGGAGTCTTTTTACCATAAGATTTATCTGTGTGGTAATTAAGAATAATTTTTTTGTCTAAAGCCAATCAAATCAACCAGTCATCAAAAACAGTGTCAGTGATCAGCCTCTTGCCATGTGACACTCATGCACAAATGACACAAAATCAGTCCGCCAGAGTTCATTTTCCGTCACCAAACAAGCACTCAATTGTAGGAATATTGTCAGCAAATTCCAAACGATCTGCCACCCTTATCGTTGCTGCTGGATGGGCAAGCTGGAGCAAGCTGGTTAGGAAGAAACAGGTTCTCCAAATTACACAACAAACTACGCTTTTTTAAAATTTTCCCATATTCAGAACATCACGTGTTAAGCGTTCTCATATCTGATGCACTTATCGGCAGGGCAACATCACTGGTCAGTTAAGGTACGTTAGGTATAATCACAGAAAAGACTTGATTAGGGCAGGAGAAAGATTGTGGTCATAAAAGAAAGAAACCAACGTTGATTGTTGGTAGGATATGGGAAGCTAAAGTCCAGCGTTAATAAACCCCTCCACCCCGATGTCCAGATCTTGCAGACTTTGTGGCTCTGTCACAATGTCAGAGCATTTCACTTTTTCATTTCTAATCATTTCTTTGGCTTTGTTACTTGAACGTAATCAATATGTTGATATTGGGCATTAGCTAGAAGACTGACGGCTGTGTTGTCCATCCACCTGCCCGAAACGTTAGACGAAAGACTTTTTGCTGCATTATGTCGCAGGTGATGAGCCTACCGAGCTATCACCTGAATCTGCAGCTCCCCTCGGCTTTACGGAGCTTTATAGTGACGTTCAGCTCATCGTTTAGCGGTCCGGCCCGCAACCTTCCCGTTGTGGTTCATTTAACATTTTACATTTTTACATTTTTAGTCATTTAGCGACTTACACACTCACATACCGAAGGCGCAGCTTCGGGAGCAATTTGGGGTTCAGTATCTTGCCATGATACTTCGGCGCATGGCTGGGGGAAGCCGGGATCAAACCGCCGACCTTCCGATTGGTGGACGACCAGCTCTGCCACCAAGCCACAGCGCTCTAACAGCGGGCCGCAGCAGGCAGCTGTTTTCAGTGGAAATGCTCTAAAAACCCACTGTACACTACCTGCTCCTAAGTGGCCAAATAATATTAATTACTTTATTATTACTGTGGACCAAAGTGGTGGCCCAACCAGCTACTCACATTGCCATAACTAAAACCACTGCTAACGTGGCTAAAAGTTATTACTTACTATTACTGACTAATAGCCTAATGCAGCTTACTTGCAACTTCAAGACAATTAGGACACATAGTTTTACTGTTGTGCTTGTCAAAGGTTTAATGGTGTAAATGGTTCTCTCTCAGTGTGTCACCTCTTTCTCCCTCTTTCCACGAGTTGTTTGCAACAAACTGTCCATCATTCGTCCCCTCTTTCCCTTGCGTCTTTCTTCTTGCTACAGGAACTGTAGCAAACAGAGGTAGAAATGTGGGGAATGTTGCCGAACAGAGCAGGAGGATTCACTCTGCATTGTTAAAGGGCTGTTCCGCTCCGTCTCCCCTGTAAACGGTCGTCAAGGGAGGAGAAACCTGATAGCCTCACTTAGCTCTGATCTGCTCTAACTGCAGAGATCATAGACTGAACGATGGAGGGATGGAGGGCAAGTTGGAGACAGGTATAAAGGTTACACTGAAAAGTAGAAGTAGATGCTTTTCTTTTACCTTCAAGAGATGTTGAAGAATTTAAGTTGGTAGAGACATTAAAAATAGTTAAATGTTTGTCTCCCACGCACATTTTTTCCTCTTACCTGTAAATTACTTTCCATTGGTTGATTTTACATGCAAAGAAATATATAAATAAACCCTTAAAACTCTGAAATACAGGCCTGCAGTTAATTTTAATTTCCACACTTGGATCCTCTAACAAATATATTTATTATCAGCCTGTGATCAATGAATGCCACTAGAATGTTGTGACAAAATGTCGTAATGTGATTTTTCCTGTATCCACTTTCCCTCCCCCTGGGCTCCTCAGAAAGGACCACTGAACACGCCTGAACTTGTCGGTTCGAGCCACTGGTTTTAGGACAAGAAGGAGAGATTTTGCTGAAAACAGCTGCCTGCTGCTGCTGCTGGAAACGCGATTGATGTGTGTTGGGACTGATTCATATAGAAACTGTGGTGTAAAACTGAAACAACGCGCTAAAATAAGCTAAAAAAAAAAAAAAAAAGAGCTGCAGAGAGTTGTTGACTTTTCTTTGTGGGTGAGTGACACCTTTCATGTCATATGTAGTCATGCGATTAATTGTTAATACGAAGATATTGATTAATGCGGCTTTAAAATCCCAGGACTCAGACTGATATAATGTAGATCAAGTCAGGCACATGTTTATTAGCATGATTCTTGTAAATGAACAACTTTTCTTGGTGCGAGAGCTGATGTAGCTCAAAAGCCCTGATACTTCAGCTTGTGAAAGCAGGTGGGGCATGGTACGATTCAAGATTTTAAACCAGATTTTGTCTCCCTCGGCTACTTTTAGAATCTGGCTGAATTTCAACATCATGATAGGTCTTGCAGTCTGTCTCGTTCCACGGTCCAATTACCCACATGTCTACTGTCAAAAGATTGGCTGAACTGTAGTGAGCTGGTTTTAATATTACTGGAGTATTTTACACATGTGGCTAAAACTGTAGTCTTGACTGAGACTGCTGCAATATAGAACTGAACTTATTTGCAAAACAACGGGATTAGTGGTTTGAAGTAAAAACTTATAAACGTTGAAGTGTACTATGCAGACACTGTTTAGTACATCTAATTAGCTATCTAATTTTTTGTTGGAAATTAGATAGCTTAAACTAAAGATTTATTTTTGAGTTTAAAAAATGTTTACATTGGCAAAATGACAAAATGAAGTAAACAGCACAATAATGCAGACAATGGAGAGCAATAAATAAATCAGACTTTGAAAATTCGGATTTCAAATCTAATTCTTCCCCGTGTGAGAGTTGATGTAGCTCAGAAACCTTAAGCTGAAACGAAACGAAATGATCTCTTTGTGAAAAAAGCGTGTGGCTGGCGTGTGTGGTTGGCAGCCAATCTGTTTGAGTATCGGGAATGAGTGTCTTGTTAATGGGTAGTAAATGTGGAGTGACTGCGGTAGCAAGTTGCTCTGGCGCGCAGAGGAATTAACGGGCTTCACATTCCTCGGCAGGCTATTGAGACTCTAGAGTGGCAGACAGGACCAGAGAGATGAGTGGATCTGTGATGAGATGAAATGAATCTATTGATCCCTGTGGAGGAGCTACATCCTGCACCAGCAAACAGCAATATAAAATCTAAAGAGCAATGGAGGAAATTAAGAGAATTAAATATAACCAACGATCCTTGAAGTCCTATTGTACTCCACACTCCTTATCCTCCCTGTTGGTGTACCATGTACCTACTTGAAGTATGAAAAGGAAATGATAACTCCCTCCAGAGTAGAAGTCTACACGGGTCCAAAAATTCGTGCCCGAAACCGAAGAGACCCGTAATGTGCTAAACGGAACCGATCCGGACCCGTGCAGATCCAGGAAATGCCAGATTTTTAGTACCCAGAACCAACCGGACCCGTCTATTATTTGAAAGCTGGAACCGAACCCGGCGGGAAGACACAGACCTGACTGGACCCGATTGGACCCGAATATCACATATTCCACAATAAACTTGCTATTGACTTGTCAAGTTGCGAAAAAATCAAACTTTTTGTCTTTACAATCCTTCCCAAAAAGTTCTATCCATGTTATTCCTCTTTTGTTATTGTTGTGCCAAGCATGCTTAATTTCACTCACCATTTCAGCTGTAAAAGTCCACTTTATGTCACGGTGTCGGATGACAAATGTGACTTTGGAGATTTGCATTTCGACTCGAGTTAACTCGCATAATAACATAATAACTTTGACTGTTTTGCCTTTTTGAACTATAGTAACGATTGCTCGCTCGCTCGGTGCCACATGGCCGCTGACGCTCGCAGTATTTACTATCGTCTCTGTGAGCCGAGTCTGACCACCAAAACTTTTAAGATTAAACAAGACGGTTCATTCGTATTATTTTTAAAGTCCTTACAGTCACTGCGGAAGCTCCGGTTGCCATAGAAACATGACACGCGCTTGAGACTGCACATGCGCGTTAGGTGGATCAACCTAAAATATGAGCTTTTCACAGCCAGGTGTTTATCCGAGTTCGATCGACTCGGGTTTTACACACAATGTTAATTAAACAAACCCGGGACCCGGGTCTTGGGGGCTCCGTGAAGCCCTCTACCAGAGTTCAACTCTTCTTCATATATAAAGCCTAAAATACTCCTGATAAAAAAAAAATGCTGACCTTTTAACAGGTAAACTTTGTTTTTTTAATTTTATTAAATGAAATATATTCTTATTATTCTTATTATTATTATGTTCATTTAAAGTTGGGGTAGGCGAAAACCCTGAAAAATACCATGATTTAGAAACGAACAACGACGCGGCAAATAATATAACTAACGTTAGCTAGGTTATGGGTCAGCAAACTGTCGCTACAGTTGCTGCTGCGAAGCGAACAGCCAGAGAGGACGAGACGGTTTCCCAGAGCCAGCACAGCGGCTCCAGGCAGCGACACCCAAAACTCCCCTGCTGCTATAGCTAACATCGCAACAACAGCACGTCTTGGCAAACTACTAAGTAAGCTGAATGTCCGCGGGCGAGTCATTTAACGTTACCTGCCACACAAATCTGGAATAGTGTTAGGGTGGCCCGGTCTGAGCCACTTCGTTTACTTCCCATTTACAGAGCCAGGGCCAGAGTACAAACACAAAGACGTGTCTTAGATTAGAATGGCGCATACCACCTTTAACTTGCAAAGGTAGAGAAAAAAGCATGCATTGTTCACGGTCACGTGACAAAGCCCCCTAGCGGTAGTCGTAAGAAGGAAGTAAGGTGACGTAGTAATTGAGCCTCACGGTCCACAGGGCGAGGACGCTGGGGCGGATACATGCAATAGGCAATTACTTAATTTTTAAACAGGGGGACGGAGGGTTTCCTGGTTTGTTTCAGTCACGTCCGACTAGCGAACCGACTCATGAATGCCCCAACCCCCCCCCACCCCCCCAATAGCTATATCGTTTAGACAACTACAATAGAATTATTATAGATCCAAGATGAAACTGACCGAAGGGCGGGACTCAGACAAAAAGGCGCAATAGAGACTGGACGTCCCTCCCCTTCCGGTGTCACCCATTGGACCTTATTTTGCAAAAAATATGTACGGTAGTCAATGGCGACAGACAAATAATGTTTGGATCCCATTTGATTTGTGCCATGGATTACACATAGGACGTTTGTCAATTTAAAAGATAATTTTGCAAGTCGAGAATGTCGCACCAGAAAGCTGCACCAGAAACGAGCAGTTAGCAATTTCTCAAAAAAGAAAATATATTAAAAAATCATTAACTTCAATAAATTCTGACTCTCTCCATCACTGTGGATCACACATAGTCCAGCTCTGTTGGACTGATCATAGATTGAACGTCCACTGATTCCTGATTTCTAGAAGAAAAAAACATTATAAAGCACAAAGACCTGTGCTTCCACTGTTAAGGTATAACTGTATTAAATATATACTGAACTAAAGTGATGATGACTCATTCCCCATCTGTGCTTTGATTAAAGGGAAGCTCTTGTCCTTAACCTCAGCCCTGTGTTTCACACAAATAGCACAGCTTCATACCTTCCTATTCTGCTGGAGAGCTGAATTAACTCTCACGTCTTTGTGAAAAGAAGCATTTGTTGTTGTTTTTTTGTAATTGCTCCAGAGAGAAAAGAAAGATAAGGAAAAAAATAAAGCAGAAGGGGGTGTATTTTTGAGAGAGAGAGAGAGAGAGAGAGAGAGAGAGAGAGAGAGAGAGAGAGAGAGACACACCTCTCCACCCTTCTCTTGTCCGTCATCGCTCAAATCAGAAGCCGATATTAATCTACAGCTGTCTCGGGCTCAGCTGAAACAAATTCACACACACGCTATGGAGCTTCGGGGAAACATAACATATGGCCGAAATTGACAGTCTTTTGTTTGACTTATTGTGGTTTTGCTCCATGTCTCTTAGCAGCCTCTTTCCTCCTTTTCTTTACTATCTATTAATATTAACGGATAGGTTCGGTCTTTAAACTGCTTCGCACAAAGGAGCAACACTTACAGAAAGCAAAACCTGTTTCAATGTCCATACGGGCACCTGACACATGTTTTAAGATCTGACTTGAAAAATAGTGAATCTGTCCTTTAATCTATGATACATGTTGCATTTTGTCTACAGTTTTTTGTGAGGGAAATATGTAGAACAGCTTGCTCACCAAGTCTGCTGCAAATCTTTGCATTTGTCTAATTTAAGAATTGATAATCTAATCCAAACAATAATCTGAAAAGGATTTACAAACTTTATTGCATGGATGTGCACTAAATACCTGACTAGCTCTGGCTGACTGATGTAAAAATACTTTCTTCACACTACCTAAATAACAAATTTCTCTCTTCTTATTGTCTGTTTAATTGCTGTTACACAAAACACATACAGTTTCCAATGTAGGTAATGAAGGACGAAATCCACGGTC
The DNA here is from genome assembly GCA_011952105.1 of Coreoperca whiteheadi. NCBI lineage: Eukaryota > Metazoa > Chordata > Actinopteri > Centrarchiformes > Sinipercidae > Coreoperca > Coreoperca whiteheadi. The sequence goes on along the minus strand of CM022481.1, from coordinate 23,215,714 downwards.
CTTGCTTTACGCAAACATTCCAAAGTTGTTCTGAAGCTGTTGAAATCTTCCAAAGTTACAGTCTTTTTAGTACAAAATTCCCTCTATTTGTTTCCCACTGCAGCTCAGCAGGAAAACACATCAAGAGGGAATTTTATAATAAAAATACAAATTTTGGGTTAAGATGCACAGATTAAGCCCAATTTTAGCCCTGAAATGACTGACTAAAAACCTGCAAGATCAGTTGTCGTTTGACATGCAGTATGAGGGGGGTCACAGCGCCTGATTAATTGCCTGAAACATAAATGATCGGGCTCTCGGCCGATTGGATGGATTTCTGGCACGTCAGAGGTTTTGCTCGGATGTCTTGCAGCCTGAGCAGTTCCACGATCCATTTTACTGCATGACTGCTGTCAAAAGATTTGTTATAAACTGTAGTGAGCTTATTTTAATATTACTGCAGTAGTATTTTACATGTTGTGGCTAAAAGTCTTCACCGAGACTGTTGTGATATAAAACAGACACCATATTGTCTTCCAGGCATCTGTGGCTCCAAATTGTCTTCTGACTTTCCATTCAGAATAGAATTGCACAATATCACGCCGCATGTCTCTCTTTTTTTTCAACATTGTTGAGAATGCGGTCACCGAGGTTGAACAAAGTCAAGAGACAAACGGCACGATCAAATAAGTAACAGTAATTGGCAAAACCTTCCCATTAACAAATGTCGTTTGGCTTTGGTACACATCGGACGTAAATCTGGAGAAAAAATACTCACAAAAAGGGACTGCGTTTTGCATTTTTTTCCTTGAAATGTATCCTATATTGTATAAGCTGTGGAGATAAAGCTTTAACTACACATATTTACATTTCTGATTGAGGATTCTGTTCATCATTTCACAGTGGACATTTTGGCATATTTGGGCAGAAAATGAGAAAAGTACGCTAAAACCACATTAGAATCTCAAACCTCTTGAGGTTTCTAGGTGAGAAAACAAACACGTAAAAGTTGTTTTTGTTTCTAAAAATAAAAACACTGATTAGTAAAGTTGGAAAGAAAACCACCCGTTCAGCTGTGTGTCTTTGTCAGTGTTACAGATCAGGAAACTAACATGTCCCATATATACACACACACACACGGATGGAAATAATTGCAATTAGGGAAAAAGATCACACCTGTCTGCTTTCTGAAATGAGTCAAATTAGAAACAAAAAGTATCTTAAGCCCTTACAAAATGTGATTATTATGTGGTCACGTTTCTTGTTTTTAGTGAAGGACAGATTTTTTGAGACAAGGACCACAAAGCTTGAAGCATGTTTGGGAAAATGGACTGATTTTCTCATCCGAATTGCAGATCTGCCGAAGTCTCTGAAATTCAAAACTGGGTTTTTATTTTTTTATAGTTTTGCCAATCACTCCTCGGCAAGTTAATTGCAGAAGTACAGGGATACTCTGCTTTACAGCTTTACAATAGAGTCCATTAGAGCAACCAATACAAGCTCTTTAATTAGACGCATTTAATTTGGTGTGAATGTCGTATCAGTCCACTTGGTTCCTGTTGAAGAGAAAGCTCAATCGTAAAACTGCACATGATGACTTTGTGTAGTTACTGTCCGTTATTTGACATGGACACTCTTTCGTTGTTTGTTCCAGGGTGAATAAGTTAGGGTGGTTGTTGTGGTGAAGTTGTTTAACTTTTCTTTCGATTTCAGATTGACAGCAGTTGGCATCACAGTCATTTCAAGAAATAAATATTTCCTTTTAGCTCCTAAAACTATTAGAACAGCACAAGGGCTCAGACACTACAGCATTTATAACAGCAGAATTTCTGACTGAAATCAATTCATTTCATAATGGAATCCGTGTGATTAGCTGATTTGTTGAAATAAATTCCAGTGGGGCTTTCGGCTAGAATTTAACTTTGATGTGCACATTTGTGCTGTTGACCAACTGCAAACCATCTTGACAGTGCTGTCTTAACCTCTTATTTTGTCGGAGGGACGGAGGAATTTTGCTGTATCACTATTGTGGCGTGACCAGGCACTTAACATGGATCTATGTGTGTGTCGATTACAGAGCTGGCCATGTTCATTATAATTAAAGAATATGACGAATATTCTTCATCTTTCTATGCTGATTGGAAACGTTGGCCCTTGTAAGTGTAGAAATAGACACATGCCTGCAGATACATACACCGTCACAAATTACTTTTAGACAGTTGTATGTGTGTGTCCTCTGTTCCATTCACTTAAATCACACCAGTTGTCCGAGCGGGGCAGGATGCAGCTCGCAATAAATGCTCCTTTTATTAAGTCTATAGCCCACACTGCACAGTGGGATCGTAGGTGTGTCTGCTTTGTTTGTATATACATGTGAGGACCAGCCCTTGACAGAACACCTTTGCTGTGAGGACATTTTTCTTGTCAGGACATTGTGGGCTGCCGCACACAAAGAGAATGCTAGGATGGGCTCCTTTGCTCAAATTTTTCAGTTTCAGAAGATGTCCCTATAAAGACAGTAAACAAAGTGTGTATATTCCAGTGCTCTTGGGCTCCCCCTGTTGGGCGTGTGTCCTCTAAATCAAATTTCACCTGCACTTAGCAATCCATTTTTCTGATTGGCTAAGGCTGGAGAGTTTTTGTCATTGGCTACTTTAGTCATGTGAGAACATGACTGTGGGGCTGCACAGGAACCAAATCACAACCTGGCAGTACATTTAAAGAGGATAAACAGCAAATAGAGATTTTGTCAAATATAGCAATTCCATTCTAATACAAATTATAGTATAATATGTAATTAGAATAACAAACAATAAACGAAAAAATAAAGCTAAATGAATGTCAGTACTAGTGATGCAAGTACTGCTGCTTCCACCATTTTTACTAGTAGTGTACATACATACTACTACTACTACTAGAAATAGCAAATATATAATATTACTACTAATATTACAGTATCCTGAGAAAAGTGCTTCTACTGAAATGCTATGCTGGTGTCTTTGGGGTCGCACCTATGCATCCAGGAGCTGAACAGAAGAGTCTCTCTTTTCTTATTAAGGCCTTAGCCGGGATTCTAGAAAGATTTTAGAGGTCATAAGGCAGCAAATGCTTTTCTGCAAGTTTATTTTCTATGCCCAATGTTTTTTTTAGTTTTGCATCCTTCTGAGAAATGTATGTAATCTATCTAATAATGGTAAGGACAGCTACCCGTAGTCTGTTTCACTCTGAAATAGCCTACTGGTAGCTTTCTCAAAGACGCATCTTAAACATTCTGTATTTACAGCAAGTATTTTTTGGATGTGATCTTGTAGGCTTCATAATTCCTAAAGTGTCATGGTTTCATTTATCTCATCTGCTTCTGACTCCTTTTTTTTTCCTACTCATACCAGTTGCTATGATTTACTAACCACTCTTGTCATTCCAGACCCAGCTTTTTCTCACTTGACCACCAGTTGTTCTCATCCCCCCCCCCCTTAGCGTGTCACCTAATAAGTCGTCTGCCCAATGACCTGCTCCCTTCAGCGTCCCCAGCCTTAGCTTTTCTAGCCCTGTTTTTTTGATTGACCTGCCTGTGTGCATGACCTCTTGCGTGTTTGCCATAACCCATTTGTGTACCTTCCATTTGTGTAGTTTTTAAAAATCTTTGACCAAGTAAAGATTGTCCTCACACAAAGGCTACAATGTGCAATGTAGCCTTTGTTTTTAATATTTTGTAGAGACTTTCTGCCGCTGAGTGCATTTCAACTGAGTTACATTTCCCTTTGTTCCCCCCACAAGCTGAATCCCCATAAATGTTCCACGTTTGACTTTAATTACATAGTTTAGGAACAGCATAATACGGACGAGTGGAGACTCGTCAACTTGAAGGCCAGGCCAGCTAATACTACCTGGTCATTGCTGTATCAGTAATTCCCCTAGGTGGCAATAAAATTGAATTGAACTCCTTTCAATTTCAAAAGACCAACCGCCACTAAAAGGCACTGAAAGTATCCATAGGAATGGAGCTCAACAATCTATCTAGCTGAACTGCACCAAACTTTAATTAAAATGAACTTGAATATCAGGTCTTCTCTTATAAGTTATTAAAAGATTACTGTGAATGGACTAAGTTTAATCTGATTCCCTCCTTTACAATTCATAGGTATAATGTTGGCAGCAATGCCATGATATGTGCCGTCACTAAACGAGTCAGCTGTCCTTTCATTTTGGTGCAATTTAGTAATTGGGAAAGCAAAACAAGTAAGAAAACGAATAATGACGCTTTACGTAGGCGATAACATTCATGAAAAAACATGCAAAAAATATCAAAATAAAATAACATTTTTAATGTGTGTTAGAGGGGGACACGGGGGTGGATTTTCACTCCTGTCCCATCCTACTCTCACAAAATGTATGTACCATCCCAATCCCATAGTGAATAGTGAAATTGATTCCCATCCCGCGGGAATCCCACAGGAATCCCGTGAACCACAGGATTCCCGAAAAAAAGTGTGTGTGTGTGTATGAATATGTATGTATGTATATATTTTGTTACTGAGGTCATAGTTAAAGATGGTGTTGAGCTGGACTACCTTATATTGAGAGGTGTATTTGTCCTCTCTGTTTACATACATATTAGAAACTCCTTTGAATATAATACAACCCAGTAGAACACCGTCACATTGACCTCAATGCTAAAACGTATAATTGAATTAACTCCTTGACAGTGTCAAAAAACGGAACATTATAGGCATCATAAAGTAGCCTTTAACAGTTGGATTGGATTAAGTTAGACTATACAGGTGTACCTAAGAAAGTGGCCACTGAGTGTATTTTTTTAATAGAACTGGATCAACAATCCTTTGACTGTTTATAAAGGGTGTCCTAAACTCAGTTCTTAATAGCTGACAGCGAAAGAAATCCAAGGGTTTTACGTTTCAGCCAAATCAATAACCTTAATTAACTGGCTTGATTCATTTTATTTATGTGTGTTTGCTCTCGTTTTAATGTTGTATATTTTAGAATTGTCTGTTGGACTGTTGAGCGCTGGCAAAGTACACTAAACATCACGTTTGCTGTTTAACAAAACCCGTGAAGCTTTTGATGACTTGCCATGTTGCCTGAAAGAACATGCTACAAACAATGTAGTTAGGAGTTACTGGCACATTAAGGATGTTATCAGTTTCATTCTATGATACTAACATAAAGTTGTTCTGGCATTACCACATGTGTTAAGTCTTATGACATTTGTAAATACTTGCATGGGTCCAAAGCAGTATACAGGAAAATCATTCAAAAAGTTAATTTACAATTAATGAGGTTAATAGGGTGGACAAGTTGGATCCTTAATATAGTGGATGCAATCATTCAGTTTTTTAAAAATAAATAAATAAGTAAATATGTAGAATTATTGGACTTTAATCTTACTAGTATTAGGTGTTTAAAGCGACATGTGGAAGATTGAAATATATCTTTAAAAAAAAAGAAATTAGCTAAAAATGAATGTCCTCAAATTCAAATGCTTATGTCCAAAAGCCCCAAAGTTGCACTTGAGTACATTTGTTTCTTCCCCCTTTCGAACTTAATTGTCAAACCATATTCTAAACTGAGTATGTGGCTTTATTGACATTGCTTGATCTCTCTATATCTATAAGTAATAAAAGTGTCTTTGTCCTTTTGATCAATTTCTGTTTCAATATGTTGACATTTTATTCGTATCAAATGTCAGCACACAAAAGTGAGTTTAAAATGCTAAGAGCTCCCATAAACAACCCTGTATAATGCTGAGTTGGTTGGGGTAAACTGGAAAAATAAGGTGGGGCTTGGAGGCAAAAGGGCCACAAAGAAAGGTCTCCTAAAGGCTGGCATTATGTTTGATTATCTCTTTTTTGGGTACTTAAACTTAAAGGGAAAACGAACAAAATCCGGGGCGGGCCCCCCTAACTATAACAGTAAAATATTCAATGAGTTTTCTGAAGTGAAATTCTCACTCACTACTCCCAACTAGTAATATCGACAGTGGACGAGGCGGCCCACACAGAGAACTCCGAGATCATGGTCCACACTAAGTAATAAAGACATGGATATGTGTGTGTGTGTGTGTGTGTGTGTTCAGAGTTGAAGAGCAGTTGTCGTTGACAGCTGCATGGGAGCAGGGAAAGAAAGAGTCAAGTGGCTTCGAATAGCCGTCGTTCTCCTCATTCATCAGAGGAACCTCTCTCTCTCTCTCTCTCTCTCTCTCCCTCCCTCCCTCCCTCCCTCCCTCTCTCTCAGTAGCCATCGGTGTGAAGTTTACATATCTTTTGTTGACACAAGCACGTTTATGTTTTTAAATCTCTGCTTTCACCATAAAATAATGTTTCATAAATGTCCAGAACAAAGAGGTTAGCACAGTTCAATCCACTCTGTAGGTAAGTGTAGCGGTGTAATGGTGGTTGCTCCAGCTAGTAGTTATCATTCTGCTGCTGAGGTCCGGTTCTCAACAAGGTATCCATCCTCAGTGTATGTGCGGTAGGTTGAAGGCTCAGTTTATTCAGTTTAGCTCATCAAACAGTCTTACACTGAAAAGAAGGAAATAGATGTTCTTCAACTGCAAATGTGATTTTCTTTTAAATTCCAATAAAATAGAAATTTAAATCTTTATTTCATCGACAGCAGTTCTTGTCTCTTGACTATCTGTGACATTAGTTATCTTTGCACAATATAATGACTCAGGAATACGACCAGTAAGCAGGTGTTTATTTTTCAGTGAGATTGTTTTTTTTGTTGTAATTTTCACGTGAAAAGACATCCGCACATTTAGGTTAAAACTGGACTAAATGTGTCATTTGTTTGGAGGTCTAGGTTACAAATATCCACTGTTTAAATAACATTTAAATTAACTGCAACTATTAATCAGTCCATTAGCTTTCAATTGATTCATTCACTGTTTAGTGTCATAAATTACCAGAGCCCAAGGGGACATCTTTAAATTGCTTGTTTTGTATGACTCCAAGACCCAAAAGTATTCAATCATATGAAACAGAGAAGAGCAAAAAAAACCACGCATTTCAGAGGTTTTGAGCAGTAAACGTTTTGGGCCTGATAAATGACATAAATTATTTACTGATTATCAAAATTGTTGTCAATTAATTCTCTGCCCAGCAGTAACTTCAGTGACTATTTCAGCTCCTAGTTAGGACCCTTACATGTTAAATTATAGTCAACCAACTTATCCAACATTTTAACATAGTCGTCAACATGTTATTTGATTTGCAAATCCATGCTTACATCCTTGTGTGTCCCAATTCCGTACAACATATTAGCAGTATCCGTATGCTGTATTGTATATACAAAATGCCCTATTTGCCACATTACACTGTGAACATAGTGTACAAGAAACCAGTATACTCAACAGTACTGACAGGAATGGAAGCAGTACCTGCCCCAATAGATGTCAGTCCAACTGTGACTTTGCCACTGTCATTTAAACTTTGCAAAGATAAAAACAAAGACTTAATAATTATTATCTGTTTTCTAAGATCTTCCTGGCGCGGTCTCACCAATGAATTTTCAGCTGTCAGCTGCTCCTCTGCTTCCTTTGTGCATTGCATTGTGGGACAATAGAGTACATCAGCTGCAACCTGTAAATCATTTTGCCTCAAAGCGCTTTACAGTCGTGCGTTGTACAGATTGCGGCAAATGATTTGTAATATTGGGCTATATAAATAAAATTTAATTGAAAGAAGGTAAAGAAATATGCATAGGGACTACACGTTATCTTGTTTCACTATGCTCCAAACCTGCCTGGAGTTTGTACACAGTTTGAGCTGTTACTTGAAATCCTTTGTGAAATCATTATTTAAATATGTTTAGCAGCTGAAAACCATCCCAAACTGTTTAATTTAACTTTTACTGTGCCATAAAATGCTGACAGTGTTTTTTTCAGTTGACATCGAACCAATACTCCATGTAAACCAAAGTGTTTGGATTCCTCCTGCCTTCGCCGTCCGCCAAAATCTTGCCGTGCCCCCTCGTCAACACCAACACGGCCTTTCCTCCAGCCATAACTCTCCCAGTGTCTGTAGCTCGGTTGTCCCAGCGAGGCAAGTTCTGCCAAGTCTTTCAAGCGCTTGTCTTTGGAGTTTGACAACACATGTTTCTGTCCGTCTGTCCCCAGACCATTTCCAGTTAAGGAATGTCGTCCCTGCCTGTTAGAGACGCACAAAGAGCGTTGTCTTTGTCCACATCCGTCAAGATCAGATTCTCTCGCTCCTCCGCAAGTCCACTTTTGTTTCCACGCTCGCTTTGTATCCACACTGTCAGCTTTCAGCTCAGCAGGGCTGTGCTGCTGCTGCACAGTCCGCCGTAACACAGAGCTGCAATTAGACCACAAGCTGTTACAGCACAAAACTGATGTCTGACCAAGTTTCAGTTTCTCGGTCAGTCATCCCATAACAGCAGCAGAGCAACAGAGTAGAGCAGGAGTGGAGGAAAGAGGCTACAGCTGAAGTAGGAGTGAAGAGGGGGGAAGAGTCTCAGCAGTCACTAAAACCAATACAAATCCTTGCTCTTTTCCTGTGCCTGCAGACCTGGGAGAGGAGAAAAGAAAGGAGGAAAAGAAAAGGCGGTGGAGGAAAAGAAAAGCAAGAAAAGCAGAGATTAGAAAAAGAAGTGCAAATGTCTTGTTGATAAAAGCAGGAGGAATAGCCTGAGGCAGAGAGGGAATAAAAGCAAGACAGCAACAGAGACGGAAGTTGACAGCTGGTGTTAAAGTGCTGATTGACAGTCAGTTTGTTGGTTCAAACCACTTGTGGTCAGTTAATCTGAGGCAGGGGAAAACAATCTTCATTCAAATCTGGTTTTCATGCTTTCAAGTTCTTACTTTGCTACGTGGTCATACCGATCGTCTTTAATGCTTATTTCCTTTAAGCAGATAGTAAGTTTTCATTCCACTCAACTCAACACCTCAACGATTTAATAATTAGTCCTCTGGATATGTTGTGCTTTTAACAGACAGGTGTTGGCCAGGTTCAGCGTCAGCCCGAACGAGCAGGACATTTTCATTGTGTCAATACGGAAGAGTGGAAATGATTCTAAAATAGCTTTGTAAATGCGTATTTTACAGATCTGCCTGCTCTCAATGATGACAGACTTAGATTTCACTATTTGCAAAGCTGTTTTGGCTGTTTTCATTGGTGGTTTTCACATCTGTTGAAGACGAGATGACCACACCATTTTATTGTATAACCAATGTTTGACCACACTTGGTCTTTCTCCGGAGAACGTATAAACGCAGTCTTTCGTGTGCATTCACCCGACAACTCTTTTTGGTTTGCACATTTAGTTACAGTTCAAGCGTGTGATCACATACATAACCAAACTTTCATTTATCATGTTTAAATATATTGCCCTGGTATGTGATCCAGTGCCTGAAATCACAGATTTTCTTCAATATTTTGTCCACTAGGTGGTAATTTACAAACATCAGTTACCAGTATTGACCAATCCCAATCAGAAGCACATTGGATAAACATCTGAATGAGAAACGTCAGATTCCAGACTGTGATTCAGTTTGTTCTGTAATAGACTTTTCAAGCTAAAGAAACTGCTGCATATCTAATAATATATGTCCAGCTAATGAAATCAATGTAAAGCGATGGTCAAGCAGTGACCAAAATTCTCAGAAAATCATGGTTTGGGGTTGTTTCCAAAAACCTTCTGACTGGAAGAGAAATGGAATGTATTAACACTTGAAGTGCTATCTGAGTTTGAGTGGAGCTGTTCTCAAAACTGCTGTTAAACTGCTACAAACATCTCTGGCACACACCGTAAATAACTGTAAGGTATTGGAATAGCTGCAGTACATCTCAGTGATCATGTTGGATTCACAGCTAAGACCAAGTCCTTCACACCATTCAGTTTTATTTTGAAATGTTCTTTCTTACACCCCGGGTTCTCCGGCTTCCTCCCACCGTCCAAAAGACATGCATGTTTAGGTTAATTGATGACTCCAAATTGTCCCTAGTGGATGAATGTGAGTGTGAATGGTTGTCTGTCTCTGTGTCAGCCCTGCGACGAGTTGGCCACTGTCCAGGGTGTACCCCGCCTCAGGCCCAAAGCCACTGGGATAGGCTCCAGTCACCTGCGACCCCGAACGGGAACAAGCGGTAGAAAATGACTGACTGACTGACTGACTGACTGACTTTCTTACACCAGTGGTTCCAACTTCTAACCCTTTTCGCTTGTAACCCTTTAAAACAAAGTACAGTCAACTTGTGAACCCTTGTAAAAAGTTACAGTAGATCCAGTGTGTGCTGAGCCAACCCTGTCTCCTACGAAATAACGCTTATGTACATGTAATTTTTTATTCATTCAATTGACTAGTTCAATTAACGTACCTGGCAAGCTGAAAAAATGTGGACACTGAATATTTCAGTAAAATGTTCTTGACAACGTCTTTCATTTGCTTGCTGCCAAAATATCCGATCTAGCAATACAATATCCACTACAGTGACTACAGCATTATTAAACTTTTTTATGGTTATGTTTAGGCACTGACGGCACTTGACTTGATTCAGGAGATACTGCCTGTTTATTAACATTTAACCGAAACCACAATCTTTTCCTGACCACAGACGGGACCCTGGATGTGATCTCAGGTCACTGGAGTCACAGTCCTGCGCTTTTTATGCCCACCATCCACCACAACCACCTTCCCGAGACTCTGCTGCTGTACATAAATGTACTGTAGTTCTTACTCAAAAAAACGTGAACATAATCCAGACAGCGACTACGTTTGACAGCACACCGTATTTGGGAAAACAATTTAGTACTATATAAATGTAATTTGTAGAAGACAGGGTTGGCTGAGCTGAGCTGAGCTGTGAGCACTTCAGACAAAGAGTGATTTGAGAATGTCAGAGCCCTGAATAAGTAAAACTCTCCCGCTTTCTCCAAAAAAAGAAGCAGATAAGAGTAGTGTTCACAAAATAAACGTTATTTAATGTAGCAGAATGTTCTTTTTCTCACGACTCCTCGGGGTAACCCAGGCTGCCAGTTTAGGAACCACTGAACTTACTGTTCAAAGATTTTTTTATTAGAATTAACTGATGGCTTGTTCATCATAAGAATAAGCCTTATAAGCAATCAACAAAGAAATGTACTTGACCAAACTCTGCAGTGTTTAATTACACTGAAAATCTGTCAACTCTTGGCTCATAATGACAGAAAACCAAAAAAGTTGTTGTTTCAATGATGACAGATGATGTCATTCTATTTCTTCATATTGTACAACAATTTTACTATTGTTATTTCTCTCCGCTCTGTACGTAGAACATCTGTTGCATGCTTGTCCTTCCTGGAAGAGAGATCTTTCTACCAAATTTAAGGTTTTGTTGGAGGGAGATTTTTCTTATCTGAAGAATAGAACCTGTTGTGTGCTGTACAGATTGTAACGCCCTTTGATTTTGGGTTACATGAATAAAATTGACTTGAGGGGAAACAGTGACAATACCTGTGTCCATGTTGAGTCCGATCTCTGCTCCGACTCCCGTGAAGGCACCGCTCCAGGCCGAACCCGTCCCCGACTCCCCCTTCCCTCCCAGGTCACAGGGCGAGGCGCTGGGCCCTGGTACCGAGCTGCCGGACGTCAGACGGTGATGGGGCCTCACTGATGGCACCAGCAGAGAACCGTAGCGGGGGTCGAACGCCGAGCTGTACATCTCGTGTCCCCCCGGACGTGGGTATGCTGAGCCTTGGGTGCCTATAGCGCTCCCTAGTGAGTAAGGGTGGTGGTGGTGATGGTGGTGGTGATGCGATGGGTGCCAGCCATCGGGGCTGGGCTGGTGGAGGTGGCTGTGCAGGGAGGCGGAGGAGTAAGGGTCCCCAGGGAAGGGGAGCTCTGTGTGGGGAGCTGACAGAGCGCTGCCCAGCGTGGAGGAGACCGACGGCTGGTAGGAGCTGTTCCAGAAAGACGGAGGGAAACTTCTCTGGCTCATAGGGAATGATCCATCTGCGAGGACAGAAATCCACAATGTTACTTTATAAAGGAACCTTGTTTATGTCGCTAAATAGTTACTAAATGAGCTTAAAGTTACTCATAATTAGAGCACATTTAAGTTAAAATTTTCAGACTTGAAGTGGAATGTTCATTCTTGACTTCAGAGATATTTTCACAAGAAATTCTTATCACAATGTCCACTTGTTTGTTTTTTTCCGAAGCTTTTAAGCCATATATTGTGATCATAATACCTAATTTTAAAACTTCTTAAATGTGTCTTTTGGTGATATAATATTCATCTCTTATTTTGTAGAACTAATTAGAGTTGAATTGATTAGTCAACTGACAGAACACTTAATTGAACTATTTTGATCGATTCTCAATTGGAGTCACTGTTCAGCTGTTACAGCTTGTACTGTAACAGCTTCTTAAATGTGACTCTGCTGTTTCTCACTGATATATATATCAATGTAAACTGATTATCTTTGGGTATTTGGATTGCTGGTAGAAAAATTTAGCAATTTGTAATGGGCATTTCTCCCAACTTTTTGACATTTTATAGACAAAACAATTAATCAATTAATTGAAAAAATAATAAGCACATTAATGGGTAATGACAACCATTAGTTGCAGTAAACCACTGCAAAAGTCATTATATGCAAAACTTAAAATATTTCCTTTTTTGTTTCTGGTTGGATTAAGAAGTCGCTAGATTACACAAAGGTGCAGGAGCTGAGGAATAGCCATGAAAGGAGATTAAATGAAAAGCTAGTCGGATGTTAACTAAAGAGTGTTGATTTGATATAAACGGCTAAGTTTGATGATTTTGAAATTAAACAAAAATGATGTAAAGAAAATTGTTTTCCATGTCCCTAATCGGACCCTGTAAAGGTATTCATATTGTTACGTAAACTGAAATCACTCAAAATACTCCTACTGTACTTTCACTGAAAAGTATCTTCGTTATAGCGACATACAAAACAATGTTGGCTTCTCAACATATTGTTATAATATATTTGCTGTGCATTATTTACACCATCTCACTATTTGGTTTGACTTTACATTTCCATCAAACACAACGTCAAAGGGGAAACAACCAACTGAGCCTGAAACGAAATACACTTCCCTCCGTCTTATCTGGTGGTAACATATGAAACAGAGTAACAGCCACTATAATAAACAAAAGTTATTCTCCACCTGTTATGATATCCACAAATCTATGTAAAAGTGATCATTATTGCAGTGTTTGTCTATGGGAAACCCTTAACCTCAACTCAGTCCAGTGTGACATAAGCTTAGATTTCACACAAGTAAATTTAAATACAGTTTTATACAGAATTGTTCTGGTTTCAGGGGAGAGTTTTAGTATCCCAAAGTAAACGTAAAGCCATTTCTTCTCTGATATGAAAACAGTGCTAGGAGCACAAGAAACATCAAATTAAAACACAATGAATAGGAGTGCAAAACTGGAAATCAGCAGCTTTAGATCAAATGTGCATCGGCCATCAAAAACCAACATCGCCTCTACAACGGAAAGTTAAGATTTTGTTGTTTAGAAGTGAGTATAGAAAACCATTACAGGTTATTGCAATTGAAAACCCTGTCATTTTCTATCTGTTTTTTTATTTTTAAATAACAAAATTTAATCAAATGTTACATGGGGGAAATCTATGAGAGACCAGGACAGAGTTTCTGAATCCTGGGAAATGATATTGGCTATTAACAACCTCAGTCCCGCAATATCAAAGCGCACAACAGCAGGAACCAAAATTCCATACGTTTACATCACAAACACACGAGACAAACATTAAAGCATTTCATAGGTTTCACTGAAGCAATTTAGCATCCCGATGATGGTCACAATGCTGGCTTTTCCCCACTAACAGACCTACATCGAGGGAAAACGCTGACACACCCACCTCTTATGGCCTTGTGGCTGCTGGAGGCAGGGTATGCAGTTGTGTGGCTGAGGGCTCGGCTGAAGTGTTCGTCCACCACGGCGCTTATGTCTCCCTGGAAGTAAGTGAAGAGGACGCAGCGGGAGCTCAGGTACTCGGCGCCCGGCGGCAGCTCCTTGTCCTCCTCTTTGATTGCCGGGGGGCCCAGGGAGCCGAGCCGGCTGGCGCTGTCCTGGGGGTCTTGCATTTTGGAATACAAGGCTAGTTTCTAAAGACATGCAGATTTATATGTGTTATGAAACTGTGTGTTTATCCAGTGTCCTGTTACCACACTATCATTTTGCGTAGATGCATAGATTTTAAATAGCTGCATAGACTCTTGGGAGGATTTTAGATACTATAAAGACTTAAAGCAAAGTGTGACATTTGACCTCTAAACCTCAAACCTCAAAAAATTAATTTCAGGACCCAACAGGTGCGTAGTAGGAGACTAATCCACCTAAAGTCTATTTGCAATCTATTTATGCACAAATTGACATAAATGATATCAATGCACAACCTCAGGGTGTGGCTTTTATTTAAAAATGAAAAAATAACGATACATGTATATTAATATTGGTGGTTTCTTGCCTTTTAAAGATCGTCAATTACACCTAATAGTTCACCTGTCTTTTGATTTACCGCTGTATCACTTTATAAATTGTAGTACACAGATACATTAACATATAGAGTACTATGGTTGTTTTCAAATAAAGTAACTTTGCATCTCATTACTGCGGCAAACAATGACTGAAAAACGGACAAACTGTTTCACTGCTTTTTTTTACCATTATTTTTTTTTTTTTTAAATTTACCTTATCATAAGATAATATGTTTATGGTGAAAAAACTATGTATATGAAATGTACAGTAAGAAGTGGCACATATAAGTTTTTTTTATTCATTATTATATGATAAATGTATTATATAAACCATATGTAATAATTGATCACAAAACTCTTGCTAATAAACAGCGAAAATGTGTATTATAAAACTGTGGTGTATTGCATATATGGCTGATCCAGAGTCCAGAGTTTCAGTGACAGACAAAGTGAGTTTTGGCACTATGTGAAATATGCCTGGATGTTGACTGAGAGGTTTTAAGAGAGTGAAAGAAGCCCTTTAACTGGTCTGGAAAGGCCTTACAAAAACCTGATGCACTAAACCTGTTTACAGTCACATGCATGAAGTCTTTTAACAGACAAAAATGTGACATTGAAAAGTGAAATTAACTGTTCTATGAGATCTAATAATTATGCCAAATACAATTACGCTGTAAAAATTGGTATCAACTGGCCAAACGTGAGGAGATATAATTTTAATCCCAAATTATGGGCTTTGCTCATTCAACATTGTAACATCAGGAAGGAAATGAGACTTTAGGCAGATTACGCTGTTAGTCATTTGTGTTGGATTACTTATGGCCAAGTAGAAATAATAATATTTTTTATAAAAGCTCTACTAAACTCTGTTAAAACTTGTACAAAAACAAAATAGTAGGCTAAAGGAACCATACGATACATGAAATCAGTCAATTTCGACTTGAATGTAGCCCATCTGCGATTTTTATTAAAGGAAAAGTAACAATAAATATATCTTGCTCCCTTTTCTTTCGACTTTTGACAAACTAAAATTAGCTTAAAGAGATGGGACAAACAATCCGTTCACGGTCGTGTGAAGTAGAAGACTCCTATTTAAGATGGATGAATTACATTAATATCGATATAAATGCAAATAAAGTGACCAAAAAGAAAGTTTTACGTTCGCTTCATATGTAACGTTATTTGCTTTACGCGCTGGATGAGTTCCTCTCTGTTTAGCCTTTTGGTGCCTGCTTTGTGTTTTATGGTGTTTTAAGTGCTGATTAACAGTGTGAAAGGTTGTATGGGTTGAATTATTAAGTTTTCCAACTACATTATCCATATGGCTGTATGGGTAGCTGCTTAATATCCTGTATTTCTATGTAGCCTAATTAAGTTTTAATTGGCCGTTCTGTGGACCTTAAAAGCTAAATATTAAAGTTTCAAATGGATCTTAAGTCCACAGAGATCAGTAGTGTATGAGCTCATTAAAAACATATTATGGAGAATATATGATCCATACCTGGTGGTGATAGGGGCTGTAGGAGCTGAAATAAGGCTGAGGACCAAACACTTGGTACATCACATCCAGGCAGCTCATGGCGAAGAAATCACGGAGAAGAACCGCGCTTCATTTAGAGAGCAGCTCTGTTTGGACGGAGAGGAGACAGTAATCCCGGCGGTGAAGGACACAGTGGAGAGAGTCTCACGGCTGCGCTGCTCTGCGCTCTTCACGCACTGGACTGCGGCCGTGCGCACTGAAGGGAAACCCCCCTCCACCCTCGTCCTCCTCCCTCCACACACCCAGCCTGACGCCTCCCTCCCGCCAATCAGAGGCCAGAACTTCACTTCTGCCTTAATGGGCCTTTAATTACAGGACATAACATCATCATAACGTCTATAAAGCTATTAACTCAAATATCTACTTAAGTAGCCTAAAACATTTTGAATGATCCAACACATTTAGCTAATTTCACATGTATTCATATTTCTGTATTTCACTAAGTTTTATTGCACACCTCTGGCAAATCTTTTGTCCATATATTTGTATTATTTTCACTTAACTTATACCATTATAAGTCTTCTGCTCATAACTAATTTTAGATGAGGTACTGGTCTGGTTACAATTTACTTCACCACTTCATCACCTGAGCAATCAAGCTTAATCTAGAACAGTGAAGTTCATTCCTGACCTTGGAAACAGTAGTGTGGCAAAATAATCCTCACTCAGAGGTCCACTTACAAGCTTTTTACTGGGCTTTTAACCACACCTACAGTAAGATTATTTTGCCTCACAAGCATAATCTAATGTAACTCAAGCTAATTAATGAACACCCGATGTGGCTCCACTTGCCCAGTTTGTGATTTTGCTCTGAAAAGTAAGTTGGACCCTGTGTTTCTTTATACTTTATTCCCTTTCAAGGTCATTCGATGCATTTCGATATTTAAGTCTGGCCTCCAGCTCATGACAGGTTTAGGACAAATAGACACTGGGGAGGAAACGCTTGGGCTTTTCCATTTTTTGTGGAAACTTTGTTTTTTTTAAGTTGTGAATTTGTTGGCATGGTTGGCATAGTAATTGGGCGCTGTTCGGAAACACTCTTGATTATATAAACATGGATACTGTCCCAATAATTTAATGTAGTAATCCTGAAATTGTCGTTGTTAGTTTCTCTTTTATTTACATTTGGTTTGATCAAGCTTGCATTCATGCTGACGCCACTTCATTAATTCGTTAATGTCACTTCTTGACATTAGCTCGCAAGTTGTAAATTAGATTCCTCAGTTCATTGTCTCATTGTGAGCCAGTATCACTATTAGTGATAGTGCTATTTTTCCTGACAAATCAACCCAAATACTCACTGATACAAGGTTAAACAGACAGTATCGAGAGTCTGAAAGTTATCTAAGGCTAGTGTTTGCATGTGTGTCCTCATTTAATGTGTACGTTTGGTTTTGATGCAGCAATTCCCTTAATCCGAGACAATTTTCTCCCATTGGAGACAATAAAGTAATCGTACCGGTAACCCTAAAGGTCCAGTTTGTAACATTTAGGAAGCGCTATTGGCATTCGTGTCTTTTGCGAGTTTTGAGGCCACCGTAGTTTCTCCTAGAGGCTGCGAAGGGGAGGGTGAGGCGAGCGGTATTCAAATGGTTGCAAACTGCAATTTCAGCGCTAGATGCCGCTAAATCCTACATACCGGACTTTTAAATCACCAATATGAAAAAATAAGATGTGCAGTCATCTGTGCTTGTTGTTTTTAAAAAGGCAGTTCCTCATATAACTGATATCAGTTTGATCATTGTGATCAGCCAAAAATAATAAAGTGATCTGTGAGCATGGCAAGCAGTCAGTTAATGGACTACATGGTTATGCTAAAAATGTATTCAAAATGTAATACCTGATAGTTAGTGTGGGTGTAGTTAGTGAACATTAAGAATGTATTTAAACCAGCACTTACTGCTAATTGAATGAGCAAACAAATCAAACGGACCAGTGTGTGGAATGTAATGCTATAAAGTCTCATAATTCCTCAGTGGCCTCCCAAATTCTAGAGGTCAAAGGTCAAATAGTTTGCTCCCAGTTTGGTGCTATGACTGGAGGTCAGGGGTCACGGGCAACTTACCCAACAATTATCAAGCTACAGTATGGGTACAAATGAGAGAAGGTTGAAAAGGATGTCTATTTTGTGTAGAGAATTAAATATATATATATATATATAAATACTGTAAGATTTACAAATCACATCATTGTTCAGAAACACTTTCAATTTACTCTGATAGTCAGAGTGAATTGCCGTTTCATTTCACTTAACATTTCTTTCATTTTTTCTCTCCCCTTTTGAACTGAAGAAAAATTGGAGCTATGGGCAGCAGTTCAGAGGTCTGGAATTAAACTACATTCGAATACTTCCTATAAGGATTTTTGGAATATCTGTTAGTTTTAGGTTGTGATATTACAGGTACCTGAACTAATTATAATCATTTTATATAATTGTTAACATCAATACAAGGAGACCAGGGTTCGCACTCATGAGTCCTGCGTGTGGGTAAGTTTAGATCAATTAAGGTGGTTATGGTTAAATGTTAATACAGTTTACACGTCCTGTCTCTTGCTTAAACTCACTGTAGACCTTTTTTTTAATATTAAATCAAGACCACACTCTCTCCTGAACTTTCACCCAGTGCCAAAACATAAGCATTAAATCAATCACGCTTTAGTGAATATGAGCGGATATTGTAGGAAAACAAATGACAAACGTTGTCAGTCAGTATTTTGCGCATATGTTCAGTGTCTACATTTAGCAACTTTGCAGATACATCAAAAACATGTAAATAGGGTGGCATTGCATTTCTCTCAAAATGCATTTGCTATTGCTAATTAGTAGTATATAAATTAACTTCTAAGAGACAGGTTTGCCTTTTGATCTCAAGTACTTTGCATTGTCACCGGACTTTTCGTAACATGCTCGCAACAGAAACAGCAGCAGAAAAAAGTACTTTGACGCTTTGATTACACCCTGTGTGAAAATTACAGTAAACTCAGCTGGGAAGTTTGTGGTCAGTTGCGCCAATTTATTTAGCCTGAGCTGTTTACATGAACCTTTGATCCCTTATAATGAAGCCTCCAGCTGACAGATCATTATAACCTCTGACTGTGACTGAGCAAAAGCATCTTATTTCTCATATAAAATGATCCTTTTAATAATAAATGCCACATTTTTAATGACATCCAAATATTCCCGTGATGTGTTTGTTTGTGAAAAGCAAATGAGAAAGCATTGCATTTTTGTGATGCCACAGTGATCCATTTATTATGTCTGTATATGTTCTTCAGGCTTGTGAGCTTATACATGTTATTTCAGTAAACTCAGATATGATGTTTGCCTACATTGTGCCAAAATTAGGCTCCATGAATGGCCAGGTTAGTTATTGCTCAAGTTTTAATGAGTAATAAGTTGCGTAACTCTTTGAGAAACTTCTGTAAAAGAGGCTGCATGCTCCGTCAACCTGTGCTATGGACAAGCATTAAAAATAATCTATTAGATATTTGCACAATATTATAACCATTATGTTATCACCATTGATTTTCACCTTGTATTATTAATTTCTTGCGCTGATTTTTGTCATTCTGGCATTCGACTGTCCTTTTTGCAGACCCTTCCAACAACAGCACACCTGTTCCCCACCACAGGTTATTAAAGCTATTAAAACCCCAAATATCTCCCATTGAAGTGTAGCTCAGCTCATTTCACAGGCACTATTCAACGATCGATCTGTGTGTATTATGGAACTGGAATTGCCCAGGTTCAATGAGAAATTTTCAGTCGGGAATGTTCGGCATCCTCTCTTCTGTCACTCACAGGTTTGATAGATTTGAGAGAAAGTAAGAGTCAGGTGTTCGATGCTCTCTTAATATGAAATCATTTCCCAGCAGCAGGAACACAGAGGGGCAAGGGTTATTCAGAGCTGTTTTTAAGTCTCTTTGGGGCCAGTTTAAGCCAAGTCAAGACCAGGACCAAGTCCAAGTTAAGTCACAAGTCTTCTCAAAGCAAATTGAAAGTCTTTCACGTCTGAATGTCAATTACTAGGAAACATTCCCTTTCAAATCTGTGCTAGTAGTGTTTTTTATAGCTCACTGTCAAGACATGAGACATGAATGTGTTTGACTTCAAGTCTCAAGTCAAGTCAAGTCCGTAAGGGAGACTGCTCCCAAGAAGAACGACAGCATCAGTTGTTTCAGCAAATGCCTAAAAACAAGTCCTCCAAATTAAATGACAAATCTGTCACTTGTGCAAGCCAATAAGTTCACACAGTTTAGTAAAAAGACGTATTTGAACCATCATACGTATCTGCAAACCATTGCTTTTTTATCAAGCAGATTATACCACAGAGAGTTAAACGTACAATCAAGTTAAGAAGCTACAATAACTTTATTCATTTTGGAGTCTCTTTTACCTCAAAGGTCAGCATTGTTAAGACATCTTTTTATTGGTCAAAAGCACGAAATTTGCATGTCAAAGCTTATAAATGTGTGAAAAATGTGTGCGGCTCCACTGATCACGGCAATTCAGTTGAAATGAACTGATTTTGCTGCAATTGAAATCACTGCATTCCTTCTTTTGCTTCACAGACTTTGGAGTAGAAGTTACATAAATAAAAACATAAATAGAATTTGTGAACGAGATGAAATGCATCGTTTAATATTAATTTCCTGTCAATTGTCAATAAATGTAGGCATTTATATATACAGTCACAAGTGCATTCCAGTCTTCAGAGGCGTGTGCTGGTTCAGTAAAAATACACTTGATGTGTAAAGATAGTGGCGTTGATAAAAGCGCAGCGGTTCACAACAGTTCACAATGGAAGCGAAACACATCCAGTAGACTTTTGGGGTACAGTAAGTCAAGTCTCACAGCTGTCAAGTCCAGGTCAAGTCCTCTTCAGGCATAATTCTGACTCAAGTCCAAGTCTCAATTGACTCTGGTGTGCCTGGGACTTAACAAATGTGCCAACGCACACACAACACATACAGTACATACACACACACAGTGATCAAGTTGGAATGCGTCCAGAACCACATGCTTGTGGCTGATCCTCGTGTTATGTCTAACCAAAGAAAGACAGAGCACTGTTTCATTTTCCTCAACACTAGAGAGGAAAAGCTTGTGTGAATTTGACCTTTGTTTTGAAATTAAAAAAATTTAATATCTCAGCATTCCCAATGTCCCACCATGGGTTTGAACTGGACAACAAAGTGTTATTTTAGCAACACTAAACGACTACAGCCATTCTAGTTGCCCCGAGAGGCTGGAGTGCTCTTTACAAACCAGAAATAAATGTTGGATGGATGAAAAATGGACATAGAACTTTGCTATTCTTAGATCCTTACCACTTGAGGGGCAATAAATGTAAAGTTTGCTATAGGGGGCACTAGAGGACAGGCCATGTCAGCTCGTCAGGCTCAGTGCTACATTGTCAGACTTGACTCAACTTTCATCGGGCTCAGCAGTATTTTGTCAGCCTCAGCTGCTAGGCTTAATGTTGCTAATGCTTAATGCTACCTTTAGTATGTAGTCATGCTAAAGATGAATTTATACTTGTGCATTAGTAGGTTAACAACAGAGCCCACTGTAAGCAGGGGTGGAAAGTAACTAAGAACATTGACTTGAGTACTGTACTTAAGTACAATTTTGAGGTACTTGAACTTTACTTGAGTGTTTTCATTTTATGTTACTTTGTACTTTCAGAGAGAGAAATACACTTATTTTTACTCCACTCCCTTTATTTGACAGCTGTAGTATCAAGATACTTTTCAGATTATAACACATGATGAGGTATAAGTATGATTGATGTCGATTAAACCACCCAACAGTGTAAAATCATTAAAATTAGCTCCACCCCGACCAGCTACAATATTAGAAGATTTTGAACGTAGGACTTTGTAATAAATTATTTTCACATTGTGGTAATATTACTTTTACTTAAATAAATACTTATTCCACCACTGCACATAGGTATGAAATGTTGCATTAGCTGCTATTGTAAACCTTGTTTATATTTTTTGCACGTATTATTTTTAAAAAAGTGATTCACTTCTACGCTCTTTTAGCACAAAAGCTACATAATTGTTTTATGTTTGATGCATTTCGTGCTGACAGTTTGTAGGGGTCCATTCATTTTTTATTAGATCCCATTTTCCTTTGCACCTGTATGCTTAATTATTTTAAAACTGATAAATATACAGTACAATATGCGCTGTAACCAATTAAACATAGAGTCCGTAAAACATCAGAATTTGAACTTGGAGAATTGTTTCAGCTCTAATACAAATTATGCAGTATACACCTTCATTCTTCATATTATATACTGCAGGCTGAGCAGATGTGCGTGGTTGTTAGTGCATCCTGTTCAACCTCATTCATCCTACACCACTTGCTTTTCCAATATGGTGGAGGAGATTGCAGGTTTTGTTCAGCCGCATGATGAGGAAGACCTGAACATGACCCTCCATTTACCACTTAGTCTACCAATGCCCTACCAAGGACAGCGCCTGTGTGTGTGCGTGTGTGTGCGCGTGTGTGTGTGTGTGTGTGTGTGTGTGTGTGTGTGTGTGCAGACTTGACAGCTTGTGTCATACCTGTTGATGCAACCTCGAGTGCACTCAGAGTGTGCATTCAGATGTTTTTATATTTGTAGGTTAAAGTGTGTATGTTTAGTCACTCAAATACATACAAAAAACAATTCCCACCCTTTTACAGTAAGAACAGGCACACTAAGTATAATAACAAAATGGGAAAACTGCAGGTCTCATTTTGAATTTCTGAATAGAAAAACTGAACATTAGCAAGTTAATTCCATTTATAATTAACCGTGTCATCTGCAAAGCCAACATATAAGAAATGCCTTTCAATGTAAGGCTGACCAGTACAACAGCACCACCCTCTACGACCTCAATAATAAACATAAAGTAGAATTATCACCATCTGACAGTGTCGACAAAAACTGAACGTTTATCAGCTTTGTGAAAGTAGAATTTATGGTAGAGTTGTTGTGTTAGATTGTACAGGTGTACCTAATAAAGTGGCCAGTAAGTGTAAATCATTGTATTTTAAAGTATCTGAAAACTCAATTTAGAAATTAACCATATATAAGAAATCAGGTGGAAATTATTGTTTAAAGCTAGTGAAATAAAAACCAAGGCAACCGAGAGTCTTTGTCAACTTGATCTAGCAGTCCTGTAAATCCAATACTGCCGTGAATCACTACTGGAATATTGATTCAAATTTCAACACTGCGCACAATGGCCAAAAACAACCAATAATGCAGTATTAAGTGGACAGAGTATAGAAAGATAAAGTAACTGCTCTAGTATGATGTCAAACGTTTGAACTGTACAATACTGAAACACTAAAACACACGAACCGTTCTGAAACTCATCTGTGGCAGCATGCTGTCGCAAACACACGCACACACACACACACAGGTTTGCGGCACTATCTTCGTAGGGACCCGTCATTGACATAATGCTTTCCCTAGCCCCTTACCCTAAACCTAACCATCACAACTAAATGCCTAAACCTAACCCTTACCCTAACCCTAACCCTAACCTGAACCCCAACCCTAACCTAATTCTAACCCTAACTCTAAAACCAAGTCTTAACTCTCAAAAAGCCCTTTAAACTTGTGGGGTCCAGCATTTTGGCCCCACAAAGGAGGTCGGGCCCCACAAGTATAGCGGGCTCCTGGTTTTTGGGCCCCAAGAATGTAGTAAAACAACAGCACACACACACACACACACACACACACACACACACACACACACACACACACACCCACACCTGTCGATTACATCAAGAAACAATGAAGTTGTGTGTTGGTGTGCATGTGTGTACGTGTGTGCGTGTGTGTGTGTGTGTGTGTGTGTGTGTGTGTGTGTGTGTGTGTGTGTGCATAAGGTGTGTTGCTGAGAGGAAGTAGCTGAAATCTCAACAGTGGAACAAGTATTTAACCCCACATGCACAGCTAACTTCTGTCAGCTGTTTGTGTGTGTGTGTGTGTGTGTGTGTGTGTGTGTGTGTGTGTGTGTGTGTGTGTGATCACACTCCCTAGTTCTTCCTTACACTACTTCATTCATCCAACCTGTCAGCTCTTTGGACACGCCTGACATCCAGCTCACAGGATTTATTGGAAAATAACAACCAACATAAGTATACATTGCAATATGTTGTAACAATATGTTTGTTGTTTAATTTGGGGGACTGTTTGGCAAGAAGAAGAGCAAAGAACAACATAAAATAAAATAAAACGGGAGCAAAATCAAGAGAGAGGACGAGCAAGAACAAAAAAATCAAACAAGAACACGACAATAGGAACAAAGCAGAACATGGAAAAGAACAAGAACATAAGCAAGACCATGAGCGAAGAAGCGCAACACCAAAACAAAACCAAAGAAGAACACAAACAGGAACATGAGCGAGAAAAAAAGCAAAGAAGAACATGAACTGAAGGAGGAGCAGGGACAAAACAAAAGGAACAAGAGCAAAGGAGAACAAGAGGAGGAGGAACGTGAACAAGAAGTATTACAAGAACTAGAAGCACAAAAAGTTATCGCTGCAAGCAAACAAGAACAAGAAGGCACAATAAAAAGCATAAAAACATAAATCAAATCATGTACACAAAGTTCAGTCCGGTCATAATTCTCCTCTATTTCTCTCTTTTTTCCTCTTTCACATTTGGCATTTCATGTCTGAAAATGACATTTCCCCCAATTTCAAAGAAAGTCAGAACACAAAAGATCCAAAAAACCTTTTTAATCACCTTCATATTTAATTGATCAAAGCAGTGTAATAAAATGTTACACTGATTAAAATAGACAATCTACTTCATTTTAACACAAAATAAAACATTCGCAACATCTTACAGAGTCTATTTTTCATTTTAGGACTACACAAAAGACTGGCCGAAATCAATGGGTAATATTTTTTTCACCTTTTCACAATTTATAAGCATTTCATTTTGAATTCATTTAAATGTATTATTATACCAGGTATAGCAAGGGCAGTGTTTTGAAAGTGGGTCTGAATATCCATGTATTTAAATTTTTTATTCATTATGTGGTGGTTATGAAAGAATAACTTCTGTGATGGCCTTCCAACGGAAAACCTTGACGGTTCAGGGACTGCTTGTTGGTGGGATGAGACTTTTGTGTGAGTTTGTCATGGGGATAAAAATCCACTGGCTGAATATATATTTAAGGCAAGTGCAGTGAATGCTTTTTTGACATCCCAATGAGCGGGAATAAAGAGATCTTCTTCTAACTATAATCTGCTGCCGCACCCACACTTCTGTTTTTACAAAAGAAAGTTCGTAAAAAAAAAGTTATTTTTTAATCAAAAACAGCAAAATATCACTAGATGTATCACAATTTCTGGGAGGAATCAGCCTAATTCAGTGTTTCAGTAGTGATTTTTGGTTCAATTACCACAACAGTGGTTTTGCATGTTTTAGCACATTTACTACAAATGATACTTAACATTGTATTCTACCATAACAAGATCTACCATAATATTTTCGATTTTTTAATGTTTTTCTATTCACCAGGTGGTATTGGCTTTCAATTCATTTACGTAATGGATAAAACAAAGTTGTAGGAACTTGAAACAAGTTTATGACACGACAAATCAAAAGTACTACCACCACATTGCCACGACGGAAATGTGAAAAATCCTGTTCACTGAGCATTGAGTTCCCTGGAATATCTCATATTAATTTTAATAATCCATCGTGTTTTCATCAATTTGTGTTCCCTTGTGCACCAGTTCATTGTGTTGTAGGCCCCTGATCGATAAACTGGAAAGACCTAAGTGTCTCCTTATTGCCAAAATGACTTTGTGCTATTGTCACTAATATTTAATGTATTTAATATGTTTTTAAGAAACACATTATTTAATTTTTTTTAAATAAATGTCTTTAATTGTTTTCGATGAATAGATTGAAATCAATGCTGTGGTATCCTTTCCACATGCCCTTTTCTCCACCACCACCCCCCCCCCATCTGCTGTAGAGAATATAGATAAATTGTTATAAATTGTTGAGGATTATCAAATTTTGATGGCGCTTTTCCGTTTTAACCAATGCAGCTTTTCTAGCCTTTATGGCATTGCCGCTTCAGCAGCCCACGAGTCGAGTTAGGGTGTGACACACACACACACACACACACGCACACACACGCACACACACAAACACACTCTCATCCCCCCTCAAATCACCTACTGATTGTACAGATTCAGTTAAATCTTAATATTTTGGGATTTAACAAGTCAGCATATTTGAATAATAAGTATCTTTAAAGCATACTTTGAAACCCAACCGATGTGTACTGATAAAATTTGGTCCAGCTGAGGTTACAATATCAAGACAATTACCCGTATCGCATCAATTAGGGTAGGGTCACAAGGGTTAATCAGACGAGCACATTTTAGACCTCCTGACTTGCTTGTTCCTCTGCCTGCACCTTGTATCACATGCTGTTCATTCGACTGCATTTTAATCGCAGAATGTAACCAAACATATTTTATCTTCAGCTTGACAGCAGCTCTGTAGTTCGGTACGCGCTAAAGCAAGGTCCAACAAGCTCAAATACTGCATAGTCGAGACATATCCTTTTTGATGTAATCACAATGTAATGCGCCTGCCCGCATTTAATTTTTTTTTTTAATTATCCAAAGCTTTGTAACAGTCTACCATTTTCAATTAAGTCGTCCTCCTCTGTAGATACTTTTAAGGCCAAACTTAAGTCTCATTTATTTTCTCAGGCTTTTGAGTGCCCTTAATGGTTTTCAGGCATCACTTTTACTCCTCTCTGCCTTATAAATTCTACTTTTATAACTTCTTCTGTGTATATGAGAGGGTTTTTATGCAATCTACATCTTGGGATTTTCGTCTTTTAATGATACATTATTGTACAGCACTATGGTCAATCTCTGGTTGTTTTTAAATGTGCTTTATAAATAAACTTGATTAGATTTTTTTAATTAAATATGTTTGGGTTCACGTGGCAAAATATAGAGTAGTAACATAATACAGCAAAATAAAACAAAAGAAATGCTCAGTAGAGCAAATACAACTGACAGTTTCAGCACAAGTGAACGACAAAGATGTAAAGGTGAGAATAAATGAATTTAACTGAGAATTATATGAGTTATATGTGTGTCCACATTAATAGCACCAGAGCCTACCACCACAAAGAAAAAGAAAATTTAAATAAACTGAAAATATTTGTAAAAATATGCTGGAGCAAGTGAAAAACTTACCAATCTTAAGACTGGAGTCTTTGAAAGTCTTTGAAACCCTACAAACCAGGTTAGACCCCACTCAGAACGGTGTCTTGCTTACTTTCTATCCAAAGCCGTTAGCGGTAACACAGAAACAGACAGACATACAAATGCACAGTGTCTCTTTCTCTCCCTAATTATTTCCTTCCTTCTTTCCTTTGTTCCTCCTTGTCATTTTAGCATTTACATTCACACTCTCCTCTTTATGTCTTTACAGCTCAAAGCAGTTAACATTCAACACAACTTTAACAGTTACTGTGCCATTCAGAGGAAAACAGTTTTTCTGTGTGACTGCCTTCATAGAAACCATTACCAGCCCATGAAAAAGAAGAGTTCTCTGACACAAGGCTGTGAGGATATTCACATGAAAAGACATGAGTTTTAGATGATTGTATGTGGCTCCATTGCATAAAAGACCAATTCGGGTATAGGATGTCGCGTGGCTTTAATTACCAACTACTAATAGAGAAAATTGTGTTTTTGTCAGTTTGAAAGACTATGTTCAGTTTTTTGAGGCATTTAATCTCATTCAGTATGGATCCCGGGCCGACACAACACAGAATTATTAGAATTATTAATTATTATTAAAAATCTATAGAATGATGGAGCCACACGTTCAAGTGATTAATCTTGAAAATAATCACACTCCATAATAGTTGCATTCCTATACCTCCACCTCAACCACTAACAGTAAAATCCTGCTTTACATTAATGCATGAGTAATCTAATGATAATATATATAATAGTATATCCGTCACCAGGGGCATTTTTCTGTGCTTTTAATAATTTAAGTAGGCTACATTTTCCTTACATACTTTTACTTAATGGTATGTCGACAGTTTTCATAAAGACAATTTCTTCGCAAAATGCAAGATGATGTTCCATTTACCTCCATTTAAGTGGGGCGGCTAATAAGTTTTGTTTGTATTTTGGGTGAAGCGACCCTTTAATGTTGTCCTGGCATTTTTAATTGATGGTTTCATAATAAAGTATTTACATCAATACCATAAACTTGCATTATTCTCCCTTTATATTGTATTTTCCAAAGTATTTCTCTGCCAGAATGAAAATCAGTAACATTTATTGTTTCCCCAGCTCATCTCATGTTAAAATGTTCTAAGCCACTTAACATCTCGGTACATGTCTCCTCATGCTGAGGGTCGTCGCTCCTCTCACTCGGCTCCCTCGCCTCCTTGCCGGCCGCTGGGTGCTGCCGCTCCTGTTCTGGGTGCTGACAGGCCCAGCTGTCTCCTCTTTTTTGCCCTTGGCTGTCGCTCGTTAATTTCCACCAAAGGCCCCTAAGCGACAGCTCTGCTTCGTGGTGACCATACTTGGAAAAGAGGTGCTCAGCGGACAAACACACGAATACACACACACACACACACACACACACACACACACACAAACACACACACACACACACACACCACACTCAAGTATAAACACGCAAACACACATGGCATAAGAGGACATAAGTCACACTGTATAGGCAAGAATGGAGAGATGACATGTGCATGACAAGGTTGCTCTTTAGGTACATACAGATGAATTAAAATAAATAAAGAATGCTGCACTTTTTGTGCCTGAATATCTGTCTTGTAAATAATTATCTACAAACAAAATTAATTTTCTGATGCTCTAATGAACATAAAAGCAAGTTATACAGACACAAACAATTCCTGTTCGATGTACCTATTGTCATATACAGCACAGGATATGTTTGGTTACATACATAGGGAACGAACTGTAAATGTACAGGTCAAGGTTTGCTGCTGTAAATTCCAAATATAATGTTGTTAGAACTATCAGTAGTATTAAGTCTTTGCAGTTACCACCTTCCACAAACCCTTGGGGTCAGTAACAGAAATTTTGAATCTTAAGATATTTATTGTTTTAAACTACTGTCTGTCTGTGTGTGTGTGTGTGTGTGTGTGTGTGTGTGTGTGTGTGTGTGTGTGCGTGTGTGTGTCTGTGTGTGTGTGTGTCTGTGTTGGTGTTAATTACAGACCCTCAGCCACGCCACGCGCCCCGCACTGCCTCTCCAAGCAATGTAAATTAGATCTGTTAATGAATGTTTTCTCTCATCACATACAAGTGCAAAGTAACTATGCGATCTATGCCCACCTTGCCTCTCCGTTTACCACCCCAGTGTGCCAAGCATTCAGACTAAATGAAAATATACACAGGCAGAACCATGCCTGGCATCCCCTCTTAACAAGCTGCAGAAACACTGCAAAGCACGGCTGCTATGCTGCAGGGAATCTTGAGAATCTTCATGCTTAGAGCGGCGAGCTCTTCTTCCGCTTTCACTGTTATCACACTGATCGTAGGGTTAGAGAGCTGTGTTTCAGCAATTTAAGTAAAATGTCAAAAAATGAACATCAAAAGACACATGTAAACTAGAAAAAATGAAAGAATATTCCAATAATTGATTCAGATAAGGAAAATTGTAAACTTATGTTGGCTTTACTTCATGATTTCTGAGAACACAAAGACCAAAAGGCTCTTTATATCAATTGAACAAATGATGGTCAAAATTTGTATGAATTGTTGCTTGGTTACAGTCTTCACCATCATATCAAGCTTCGCTCAATATTTATTCAATTAATCCTCTTTTTTTTGCTGCAAATGCTACCTTCTTTGACCCAGAAAGCTTTCCTGTTTGTAGCGGAGAGGCTTTTGGCAGATAGCCTTTTCATACAGTATTCCATGCATTTTAATTTCCAAATAAAATAAAATACATAGTTTAAACCCCAGCTAAAGATTTGATAGCCGACCAATGCAAACCCAAAAGTATTGTGTTCAGGAAGGTTTACAGTAAGAGTAGAAGGTGAGAGAAACAAACCACCCTGATGAAGACACAGTGAATCAACATAGCAGCAACTTGACAAAAAAAATAGCACACAGTTTTAGTGTGGTGGGAAATTAAATAATGAAACAACAGGGGCAATGAAAAAAATTAAAAAATACTGTTGCTATGAGAAAAGAATGAGCAAATCTTGTAAAATGTAATTATCTTATCAAATATTGTTTATTCAGTTCAAACATTTAAATACAAATCAGGCAGGTTCTGATGTGAGCTTATAGACCATAGGTGGATCTTTAACTGTGTTCAAACAGAACCTCTCGTATCTAGTTAAAAATAAGACAAACAGCCTGCTATTAAAAGTATCGGATATGTGCATTGCTGAAAAAAAATGCATGCGCATACATTTCAACAAACGTTGAACAAATGTTTGCTTTTCTTTCCTTCGCGTTGCATGAAACTATATTGTGTTGTGATAATTTATATTATGTTGCACTATTCCCTACTTTGTACTGCAGCACAACTGTTTCCCTCAGGATAAATACAGTTCTATCCTGTCTTATCTTCTCTTATCTTACACAAACCTCCAGATGAAGTAACTGAATGTGAAGCAAAATGTGCATTAAGGCCACACATTTAGTATGACTGTCAATAATACACAAGGCGCTGAACTATTGTCAATTCATTGATAATGTTAAGCTTGCTGCAGTGTGCTGTCTCTACCTCTGTCTCTTTCATTACACTGTTCATATAACTGACATGATAACAGCTTAACATTGACTTAACAGCAGTTGGTGTGAACTGTATGTAACACACTGTGGACGAGTGTGGAGACGGCTGGATGTTCAGCCTGGAAACCTTAGCAGCAGTGTTAAAACTGTGCCACATTCGTCGGATTGTGTCCTGCGTGACACGGATTCCTGAGACAAATCCTCCGTTGGTGTCTCCATAAAAAGTGCACAGCGCTGTCTGTAAATGAGGAATTCTGGTCTTGTAGCGAGGGGAGGAATTCACGGCTTGTCACACTTCATTTCTGCATGAGAATATGAGACACTGAATCTTCTACGCTCAGTTGCTCCAGATCAGTTTGATTGTATGGGGAGAAGCAGCAATTCTGTGGAAATATCCCCCCTCACACATCTATTCATGTCCACACATACAGATATTTTACATACATGAACTTCACCATTGTCAAGGCTACATCTTAGCCTTTTATGTGATCATTATTATTATTATTATTATACTGCTTATTTCATATTTTAATTTATTCTTATATTTGTCATTACTATATTTTCCTGTTTTAGTCCTGCAACAGCCTTTTTTACTGACAGTGATCAAAAAGCTTTAGCTCCTCTAATCAATCAAATCATTTTCAAATGAATCCGATAAATAAAACTTAAGATGAACTTTACTGAAGTTTGACAGCTACAGAGTAGAACAAAAAATATATATAGTTCAAAGAATATTAAAATACTAAGTATAAAATAGAGGTAATCTCATATATACAATATTACTGTATATTATGTAATTGGTACTGTATATACTATATAAAATATACACATAGTAAATACAAAATGCAGCGCAGTAATGAATAGAATACAATTAACTAGTGTTGAGTTAACTTAAAGCTGGAAGTCTCTATGTATTTAGTTACATTAGCTAATATTTGGGGGCTACATTCTGTATTTATTTCAGTCGGACTCAGAAAGAACCGTTTGAAATGAATCATAATATTTAAATGTATCCGGAAAGCTTCAGGAGGTTCGTGCTGCTTTTCCAAATCTTCACAACGGAGGTGGCGAATGCAGGATTTTTCAAATTCTTTTCCCCGTTAAAGGGTTTTTTGGGTGGGGTTTTTCCTTATCCAAGAGGGTGTCATATGCTGTACATATTGTAAAGCCTCTTGAGGCAAATTTGTGATTTGTGATATATATTTAAATAAAATTGACTTGACTTGCAAAGTTAGCATGACCCATAATTAGAATGGCCAAAAATGTGATAATCAGAATTTCCCGTTCAAATTACTATATTTAGTTAAAGGGAGTTCAATTGATCTAAGTTAGTTATGTTGTCTTAACTTAAGTTGAGTTAACTTGAGTTACGTTAAGTTAAGTTTAGTTAGGTTAAAGCAAATTAAGGTAAAATGAGTTGTTTGGAAGTGAGTTGAGGTAAATTAATTTAGGTTTATTTAAATTATGTTGAATTAGGTTCAAAGAGCTTTACATAAATTATAACGAAAATAAACTAAAACACAATAAAAATGAACTAAAATCAATTAATGCTGATGAAACATTACATGTCATTCAGGAACCTTCTTTTCTTTGGGGGTCACTTGTCTCTAAACTGAGTGCTGCAGGATCTTCAGTGCTCCTTCTATTATTACCAACAGCCTCGTTCGTTTATGTAACCCCACCTCCAGCTCATCAAGACCAACAGCTTATAAATAATCTCCTCGACCACATAATCCCTTGAACTAAACACGGAGACGTGATCCCTCTGAAGGTCTCGCTGCAAAATTAAAGCACAACAATTGTATTTTTAAATCTTTGATTTGTTTATTACTATTTCTTATTTAGTTATTTTTGGTGCAAGTGCAATGTGATCTTAAATACTTTTTGCCTCCAAGCTGAAACAATATTTGTTTTGCTTTGTAATCCATTTGCTACTCATGCTAACAGCTTGATTTTTTTCTTCTGTTCACTCAAATTATAAAATGCATCACTTCCTGCGTGCAGATTTAAGTAAGAAAAGCGGTCTTCCGGGTGTCAAGAATGACAAATGGAAGGGTTATCATGCACGTAACGTGGCTCACTTCACTGCTGTTTTTTTCTATACATGGCAACTGATTGTCAAAGAGAACTTTTTCGACTGTGCGTTTGTAGCTTTGAAAGCTGAAATGGTAAGACGCGGCACCTATGGGTGCTGGTAGGGGCCAGTGAATAAAACTGTCCTGGAATCAGAAACAAAAATGGCAACAGAGAAAAGTGGCCGACGCCACCGAGGAGCCATCCATCAGCAGGACAAGTCATAACTTTTAATATGATATTGTAGCTTCACCAGCTTGATCAGGTTTCAACTCACTACGTAGAAAAGACCTTCTATGTCAGAGTGTGTGTGTATGTGTGTGGACATGTATTACTAATGTGTGGGGACTCCACGTCCCCATAACATAAATGATTAAACTTTAGGGTCAAGACTTTAAGGTTAGGTTTAGGTTACGGTTAGGGTTAGGAAAGTAATGGTTGTGGTTATGGTTAGTGTCCAGGATATAAATGTAAGTCAATGCAGTGTCCACAGAAGTGATGGAAACACAACTGTGTGTGTGTGTGTGTGTGTGTGTGTGTGTGTGTGTGTGTGTGTGTGTGTGTGTGTGTGTGTTTAAGCTTAGGTCCTGTGACTGGCAACAAGACTCTTCTGCCAGCCGTACGACCACCATCTTGCAGTGTTTAGGGGTGAGGTCAGATTCTCTTTTTCTCCATTTGTGTGTGTGTGTGTGTGTGTGTGTGAAAGAGAGAGAGAGAGCGAGAGACACACCTGCCTCCAGTGTGACAGCTCTATGAGCGTCCTCATGAATCACGGGTCATGTGGCTGCCCTCATCTCTCGTGTACCCAAGTTAGAAACGGCCCTGAAATCTAGCCCCCTTGTGTGTGTGTGTGTGTGTGTGTGTGAGAGAGAGAGAGAGAGAGAGAGAGAGAGAGAGAATGACAGGCACTAAGTTAGAAGCAGGACTGAAACCTTAGTAGGGCAGCTGAGGACCATGGGAGGAACGAGGAAGTGGAGGATGGAGGAGAGCTGTTTGTGTACAATCGTGTGTGTGTGTGTGTGTGTGTGTGTGTGAGAGAGAGAGAGAGAGAGAGAGAGAGAGCGAGAGAGAGAGAGGCCTGAGGTCATGTAAAGGTTTACAGGGAAACAGGGGGGAGATCAGTGGTTGACTCATATGGGGTGAGGTGAAAACTGGGGTCACTACAGAGAGTTGTTGTCCTCATTTGCCCAAAAACACAATGGCACATAGTGAAGTTCAGCTTTAGTGCTGTTTTGGCCCATTAATGCTTTAATTTTCTAATAAAAATTAGTAGAAAAACATTAAAAAAGTCTTCATCCATTGAACACATTTTCATGGGTACTATTGCTTTGTAGAACGCAGCCCAAATGAAAACTATTCAATGTCATCTTTTTCACTTCTTTAAGCACCATATTGTGACATTAAAATTTACTTGCACTGTAGTGGCGTGGCAACAGTAATTTCAGCGGAGGAGAAATTGTTTTGTTTTATGTGTATTATTTGGGTGGAAGTATTCCACGTTGTTCCCAGCTTAAGCTGTGCAAAGGTGGTATTTGTTGCTGGGGTATCGGGTAGTATGTGCAGATGTTCACATGTGTTCATACCCTGTACTGTGCAGTATATTTCACAGTTCCTTTTTCACATATTTTCTTTTTTGTGAGACGGTGGTGGATTGGAAGAAATGAACAGACTCCCAGCTACAGCACAAGGACAGATTTCACAAATATGGAGTACGGAGTCGGGGATATATATTTTTACATATACTGACTCTTTATTTTATCACATTTTCAGTCGTGGAATGTAACAAAATACATTTAGCATATCTTACTCAAGTAAACTTATTACTTGAATTTGTAAGAAGTTACAATTACTTGAATAAGTAATTCCATTTTATGCAACTTCATACTCCTACTCAACTCAACGTGTATCTCCAAATTTGGTGATAATGTTAGTGATAAATATTCAAATGGTTGCAATCTTCAATTTTACTGCTAGATGCCACTAAATCCTACACACTGCTCCTTTAAACTAAATAAACTATTTAAACCTCCCCTTGGATCAGCTGGAAATCCATCGTCAAACAGGGCCGTTTTTCTGAGTTCATGAAAAATTGACTTTTTAGGGCTAAGTGGTTCTCACAGGACAGCAACGCTACAAACATATGATGATCTTATACAATATGATGCATTGCTGTAGATTAAACTACCCCAAAATAGACAAAATAGTTCAACCTTAAAAAAATCTACAGCAGTAAAATGCAACATACCTGTTAATGCAGCAGTAATATTAATCCAGAAACACCATATATAATAGTAAATCACTCTCAGGGATCCTTTGAATACTTTTACTTTTGATAGATGAAGTACTTTTTCCTGATAAAACTTACATACTTTAACTAATCAAAGTACTTTTACTTTTAGTGGAGTATTTTCAGAGTGTGGTATTAGCACTTTTACTTAAGTTAAGGATCTGAATAGTTCCTCCATCATTGCACTTTGAAAGGAACAATGAGGTCAAAGTGCTGACCGTTCAGCAGACGATTGTACACCTTAAAATGTACATCCATTGTCAACACTCAATGCCACTGCAGGAAGTAGGCAATAGGAAAATGTGGAGGTCAGGATGATGACTTTCATGCAGGAGACAAGAGTTCATGTCCTGCAGTTAACATTTTTATTAGTTTTTATTAACTGTAACCAAGACCTTTCCCTATACTTGGTCATACTGTAGTTCGGATATTGCAGACATGCATTGCAGAAATGTTTTAAAGTTGCCACTGGATGTAAAAAAAGGGTCGTAAAGAACTGGGTGTTTGCATAATCATCGAATATCAACGTTCTTGGCTAGCAATAGGGTTGGACCTTTACCTTTAAACCTACAATAACTGATTTTTTTTTAACACTTGGGGGCAGCATAAATAAGTTGTCAACACAACATTGACATATCATCGCTTTTTAAGTTGACGTGAGAGTGAACCAAAACAGTAAAGTTGTGGGCCGGAAAGCTAATCAATGAGCTGAAACTCCTTAAAAAGTTGAGGGGAGCTGCAGATTCAGGCGATAAATCTCTGTAGGTTCATCTCTATGAACGATACCTCACATTGTTTTTTCTCATTGTCATTTTCAATGTTAAAAAATAGCGAAAATAATATACTGTATATATATAGCAGACGTTTTGGATCTTCCCTGCTGATGCTCTGCCAAATCGGTACAGCAGCATCTTCACTTCCCCAAGCTGATGTTTTCAGATTGCTTGTTTTATTTGACCAACAGTCCAAAACCCAAAGATATTTGGGTTATATTGAAGATATACTATCATATACAACAAAGAAATGCATCATGTCCTGACGTTTGAGAAGCTGAGATGTTTGTCATTTTTTCTTGAAAAATTACACAAAACGATAAATCGACTATCGATTAAGTCCTGCACTGTTGTCCTACACTGTTCACCCAATATGGACGTGAACACCTTCAAACACACTTTAAAGATAAAAGTGAGCAACCTCAATCATTGCTTCATTTCCAGAGGTGTCAAACATATTCACATTCATTACTCAGGTAGAAGTATAGATACTAGGGTTTACAAAGACTTCTGTAGAAGTTGAAGTATCACCTCGAGCTTTTACTCAAGTAAAAGTGTAAAAGTACTGGTTTCAAAACTACTTAAAGCATCAAAGTAAAAGTAATGTAAGGAAAAAATGCCATTGAGGACAAAAGCTTAGGTTGCACCACAGGGCCCATAGTGCACTCCCCCACCTCCTCTAAAAGACATTTTTCTAAAGGCCATAAAGACTATAATGTAATATTGAAATGTTAATGTTGAAAAATGTGGGCTGCACTAGGCTTCCTGTTTCAGCTGCTTATATGCCCATTGAAATACTTAGCTAGAGGTTTGGCTGACTGCCGCATAATATTCTCAACATGATTCATAAAGTATTCATAAAGTCAGTCTAACATTTGAGCGTGTGGTCAGTCATAGTTGCGTATGTAGATGTGCCACCGCAGGAACAGCAGATATATAACCTACAAAACGAGCCATCACGGGTGGGCTCCGGTACTTGAACAAATAGCATCACACCTGCAGTGTGTGAGAGAGAACATCAGTATTTTCCTTATGAGATAAAACAGCCTTTTGCGTGAACATTGCAGATCTTGTTTTATTATTTTTCATTCCCAGTTCCCAGTTCCTGTTGTGTATATCCCATAAAAGGTATAACTCTCACAGTATTGTGACGTCTCTATTTATGTTTTTTGACTACAAACAGTGGTAAGTGTACTGCAAAATATGGGGAACATATTTTGATACTTTATTATAATATCTTTATTTGAGATTAGTGATTCACTATTATACTCTGCTGTCTTCTGCACTTACAAATATAAACATACATTAAAAAAACCCACAGTCAATGGGCATAAGGAGGCCACAGTCACAATCTCAGTTGGAGACTTACATATGTACATATAACATATAATATTTTCAGTTTCAAAGGTTGTGCTCATATATATCGTTTATTTCAAGATTAGACATAAACATACAGACGGGAGACAAATTAAAACCTCAGTAAAAGAGAAATATATCAAATGGAGATGTTTCCGTGCACAAAATGACATGAATAAAATGCTACGGCCTTTACAGTCACCAGATTTCAGTCCAGTTTCACACCTATGCAAGATTTTTGCAACGTGTGAGACGACGCTCTCCACCACTTGGCTACATACGTCTGCTGTAACTTATTACTTTTTTTGAGTAACGACCCCAACGCTGGCTATGTTCTTGCTGGAGTGTGATGTGATTTGTGTCATGTTGCAGGTGCGATGGATCGCGTACAAACCAATAGGGTGTCGGAATGGTATATGTTTACACTTCTCATCCAACCACAATCAAATTCACTCCATCCGGATGGCGCGATTTATCTGGATAGGTTTTTTTGGTTGTTTTTTTTTAAATTGACAAGCCCGAATGAAAATAAGCTGAAATTAAATAGGAGTAACGAGGCTATTTTTAAAATGTGAGGAGTAGAAAG
The DNA here is from genome assembly GCA_011952105.1 of Coreoperca whiteheadi. Lineage (NCBI taxonomy): Eukaryota > Metazoa > Chordata > Actinopteri > Centrarchiformes > Sinipercidae > Coreoperca > Coreoperca whiteheadi. The sequence goes on along the minus strand of CM022481.1, from coordinate 23,177,811 downwards.
TACAGATAGTTGCGTGAAAATGTACAGAGTAGAAGTAAAACGTTGGCTGAAAAATAATAAAGTATAGATACCCAAAATTTCTACCTAAGTAAGGTAACGAAGTATTTGTAATTCGTTAATTGACACCTATGTTCATTTCAAATATAATGTGCCGGAGTACAGCATCAAAACAATGAAAAATGTGTCAGTGTTATAAAAATATATAATTTCTTGTTCTATTTTACTGTTTTAATGTATTGTGTTTATCTCTTTGTGTTGTGATTCTTTTAGTATTTTACTTATATTATCTTATCTGACTTAAAATGCTTTATTTTTGTCCAAATCACTTTGTAACTTTGTTTCTTAAAAGTGCTACTATAAGTTTATCATTTTAAGTGACATCTATAACTATAACCTGTTACAGCAAGAAGGAAACCAGATAAGACAATCCACTGTGAATATATTAACCAAACGGGCTAATTAGGATGCTCTTTTGTAGATTTATGTGTACAGCACATGTCATTTTAATTGCTCGACATCTCCTCAGCCCGCCCCTGTCCTTTCTTGCTTTCATACCTCTCTATCTAACCTGTCACTGATTAGCTGAATGGGTCTCGAGGATAAAGGCAAAATTAAGGGGCAGCAGCTACATTCTTGTTACCAGGTGTCAGGCTCTGGGCGGGAGAAGAAACTCAACACTTGTTGGGGAAATATATTCCATCACCCAGGAGTCCGGCTCTGGAAGCCGGCACTAAGACGTCACCCAGACCATTCAAATGGCACAAAACTAGTAATTATGCAAGGCAAAAGCAAAGCATTTGTTAGACATTTCTTGCATTTCAGTTTTGCTCCTTCCTGCAGTCTTGGATGCTAAACTGAAAACGCTTTTGTTTTGTATCCCGCCTGAGTCTCGTTTCTCGCCATCACCTCGTCACCTTGCAGGATGCTCTTAATTAGAAGATTAACTGTAGCTATATCTTGCCCGCTCCTTAATTAAGACGAATCATCTTCACGCTCTTTTCATTGTCCAGCTTTGAAGAAAAGGAGCATTGCCTTTCTTGTCATTTACTCCTTCTTTCTTTATGATAAGGAAGGTTTTCATTTTCTTTTTTTTCCTGTTTTTTCTGTCGATGGTTTTCTTTGAATTGGCAGATAAAGAGGGAGAGGAAAAGAGGGAGAGGCTGGGTAATGAAAAGACCCTCGTTCACCAATGACCTAGGAGCCACCTGATAAATTGGCTTGTTAAGAGGAGAAAGATCACTATGTGACATATTCCTCCCATTCATTCCCAGCTACACAGGTGCAAAACAGACAACAGACAAATGGGAATCAATCAAATCGCGCTATAGCTGGTGCTTGTATTGGTATACAAATGCTGATGGGCACTCAGCTGGGGGGTTGATCAATTCAATTTTTATTTGTATAGACTCAATTTAAGTGATTGTTGCATGTTCATAAACACATGTAGGCACACAGAGGCAAACTGTAGAAATCAAATGTTTTACAGGGCAAAGAGCGTCTAATACGCATCTATCCCAAGGCCAATGTCTCATACCTTGTGAATGAGAGACTGGGGGACAATGAAAAGCTATGAATAAAGGGTGTGTGTGTGTGTGTGTGTGTGTGTGTGTGTGTGTGTGTGTGTGTGTGTGTCTGTGTGCACACCCTATTACCCAGACACCGCCAACATTGTATGGGAGGATGACTCGGTGCTGTGAATACTAGAAGACAGTGAGAGCATGTTTGATATCTGAAGGGAAAAGAAAGAAAGAGGGGGTAAAGGGTTTGAGAAATGGAGGTAAACAGAGGGGATGGATGATGGATGGATGGATGGATGCATGGAGGAGGGGAGAGAGGGAAGTATATAAAGGGCTGGACAGCGCTTCTTTTCTGTCAGTCTCCAAGCAACTCACAATAGAAGGTCAGAGAAGAAGGAGAAGAGGGAGACAACAATAAGGTATTACAGAATACTCCTTTATTCAACCACAGACAGACAGGTAGTCAGGCAGACACACACATATACAAAAAGTATGTGTGTGTGGGCTCTAAGACCAGGCCTGAAAGTTCAATAAAATGTCTGCGTTTTCCTGTCCATGATCATTTCACATTTAACAGTAAAGATCTAAAGATGGGATTCAATAATTGACTTCAGTATTGGGATATTAGGTTCAAACAATATTCCCGATACAATTCTGTCAACAACATAATTAGAAGTACCAAATAACATTGTCCTGTTGCAAAATAAATAAGACTTCCTTTTCTCAGATATCAGTATCTGTTATATCAATGAAACATCCAACCTACGCATGGAATAGTTTTTTTCATGTCACTGTAATGTAAAATATTTATTTACTTTACAGGTTTTTCTGTTACATCCCAGTCTCCTGGTTTAGTTATGTTCCCCTTGTCTCCAGTTTTCACTTATCATTTCACTGTTTTATTTCACCTCTGTCTCTCATTTCAGATGTTTCTTTTCCTCGTGTGTTTCCCGCCTGTGTGATTACCTGATTGACTCCACCTGTCCCTCATTACCTCACCTCCCTTGTGTATTTAGTCCCGGTGCGCCCTTTGTCTGTTGCCAATTCGTCTCACCTTCTGTGTGAGTGGCCCAGCTTTAAGTTTCCTGTGGTTTCCCATTGTGTTTTTAGACCTTGTTTCTGTGCCGTAGGCCCTGCCTTATGTTTCTGGATACCTTTGCCTCTGGACTGTGTACCTGTGAATCGAGTTTGTGTTGAGCAAAGTACTTTTATTCTTACCTGCTCTGAGTCTCGCTATTGAGTCCAGCGTCCTATGTGCGGGCCTGATACATCAAATAATCATCAATAAATCCCCTCTACACATGAAAACCAAAAATAGATTTATCCTACTAAGAGCTCACTCACTAACTCACATGTCAAAGTTACCCAACGTTGAATTCAAAGTGAAATATTTTACATTGCCCCTGTGGGCAGTTGGCAACTAAACTTTAAATGCTGGTGTAAGAAAAAGAGCAGAAGAGCTTTTGCTGCCAAACAATGAAAGTGGCAAAAGCAGAGAATGACAATTACAGGATATGTTCAGGATCTTATGAGGCTAAAACATCTCAGAGCTAAAATATGATGACCCTTATAATCCAACAGATAGGCTCAACTATTGTGTTTATTCACACACATATCCATCCATTTAAGGTATCTTATCTTTAGCAAACATTGATGAAAGTCCTCTTTACATAAAAGCTACTTTCTAAATCAAAAAGACCCTATAATTAAAACAACAAAGGGCCTGGAACTGTTCCTTGGGGAACACAAAATCATTTTATAATTTTTGTTGCCCAAACATGTCATTTTCAATCAGAAGACCAATTAAGAGCAGTATCAATCAACTCAATGTAAATCTCCAACTGATTAATAAAAAAGATTCAGTCATCATGAAAGTTTTACACTCCTTAATAAATTAGGATTAAGCTGTCCAATCTGTTTGCAGCAATCAGGAGGTCGTTAGTCAGTTTGGGTGAAGTACTGTGGTGAACCTTGAATTTTTCTCCAAAAGAAGGTGAAATTCATAAATTACATTCATTCAAAGGACCTTAGCGAAGAAGGGCAATTTGGTTAAAGGTGTGTAATTATGGAGATTAAGGAAACTTTAGCTTCCTCAGAAGAGGCAGAATCCTGGTATTTGTCGATGTCTGGAATACTTTAAGAATAAGTGCATGTTTTAAAAATATAATGTACTCAAAAACATTTGCATAACAATAGGAATCGACTTAATGTACTATATACTTCATAATACATGTAAATATATTGTAAATTTTCTTCAAGAATGTTATAACTAACAAAACAATGAACCAACTAATGAACCAGGTGGTACACATCCCATACATTGCCACACACATCCCATACACACATTGTAGACAGCCTGGGAAATCCGGCGGTTTTCAGATTTGTCTTCACTGCAACTCAAAGACAAGGCTTCTACCTCCTAAGTGGCTGGCAACAAGTGCCCTCTCCACTCCTCAGAGACTGAACCTGACTGTTGTTTGCTCAAGGACAAATAAAAGAAAAATCATCAATCATACTTTTCCCCCTTGGTGAGTGAGTTGTGTAAAAGGGAATCCTTTCAGTGGGGTTTAGGTTTTGAAAAAGTTTCATTTTTATAATTTTCTTATCACAAGTCTGCTGGATCAATATCCATTAGCAGGGCAGGCTGATATTTCTGATGCATTAAGTGGCATTAAGAAATGGAAACAATTTGCTCAAGGTTCAAGGGACGAGGTTTAACAAAAAGGATTGTCTGCCATTCATGTGAAAGCCCAGCAGACAACAGGACACTGTGCCCTTGGACTGAATATATATATGAAGTGAATTCTCTTTCATTTTTCATTCTTGCATTCATATGATCATATCGCTGTATAGTTGAAGTGTCACATCAATCCACGGGTGCACGGTGGCAGAGCGGTTAGCCTCCCAATAAGGAGATCGTGGGTTCGAATCCCGGAGATCGTGGGTTCGAATCCCGGACCAGACCACGACCTCCCTGGGTGGAGTCTGCATGTCATCCCGGTGTTACCGTGGGTTTTCTCCGGGTTCTCCGGTTTCCTCCCACCGTCCAAAGACATGCATTAGGTTAATTGGTGACTCTAAAATTGTCCCTAGTGGATGAATGTGTGCGTGAATGGTTGTCTGTCTCTGTGTCAGCCCTGCGATGAGTTGGCCACTGTCCAGGGCCTAAGGCCCGAAGCCACTGGGATAGGCTCCAGTCACCTGCGACCCCAAACGGGAACAAGCGGTACAAAATGACTGACTGACCTGGTTAGGTTAGGAGGCACAAAAAAGACCCCAGAATTATCCATGAGGCAACAGTTGACTGTTGGCTTTGCAGCTTCATTTTTTCCCAAGTTGTCATGTTATTGTCACAACTTCGTATTCTATTTTCAAGGGGCAGGAAGAAAAATTGAAGTGGATTATGAAGAGGCCTCAAATGTATTCAATTGAATTACAATAATATCACTCTCACCCTCCTGCGACCACATCATCTTAACAAGCGACTGAGTGTAAAGTCCTGTAGGCATGACAGGTGCCCTACGACCTGTTTCTCCAAATTTGCAACATGCAAGCTGCCATTTGCAACATAAAGGCATTTCCTCTCTATAATCTCATCTCATCTCATCTAATCTTCTACCGCTTGTTCCCCGTTAGGGGTCACGGGTGACTGGAGCCTATCCCAGTGACTTTGGGCCTTAGGCGGGGTACACCCTGGACAGTGGCCAACTCGTCGCAGGGAAATTTCCTCTCTATAATGTTGACACATTTCTCTAATGAAAACAAACAACCTTATTGTGACTCATGCATAATTTTGCAAGAGCCCTAAAGGACTCGCAAATTTATCTGGAATTTGTCAAGCGTGGTGTAGTGAGAATGCAGTTGCATATCCTGAAGATCCAGTGTTGGAACTCCTCTTGTGCGCACAGAGCAGCAACTAACCCTCTATCGACTTGTGGAGGTAATTGGATAAAAACTAAGGCTCTAATAGCATGTTAAATCAAACACCACAAAGTGAGTGGTAGCCAGGCAACCAAGCTTGTATGTTTAAGATATTTTTTCATTTTAATTTAGCAGTTTTGACCATGTAAGCAGCAGCTGAGCCTGAGCTTACACGCAAATTTTAGATACAGGAACTGTACAACATCCATTTTAAACATTAATACATTAACACATGCATGCACATATTCAGGACTGATGAAAATACGTTCCTGTGTACAGGTACATTGTTGTGAATGATCACCTTATTCTGTGGTTATTCAAACGTTTTTTATTCTAAAAACTTGTTGGTTTAAGTCTGTTTAAGTTTTTTCAGCTGTGTCTCCCATAAATTCTGTTTACATACTACTAATCTACAACAAGAAATATGTTTTGGGAGAAATGTAATGCTGTCCAGACATTTTTAATCAACATACATATAAATCTTTTTAATGAACATGGTCTCTCTGCAAAGTGCAAAATATTGAAACTGAACGTATCTGCAAAATGATCAGTGATGAACCAATGTATTTAATTCCCTACAATATGTTCTCATAGAAACTGAAGCATGATTACATTTTTTGAGTTTGGGTATGTTTGGTATGGGTAAGAACTTGGTTTTAAATTCCAATCATCACTAAAGCATACTGCGTGCAAGAGAGCCAGTAAAAACAAATATTGATATTTAAAGTGTGTTGATTGCATTCACGATGTCATATGTAATATGCAAAAAAACATTCCAACTTATAAGTTGCCGGTAGCTGCCGGTAGCTGCCGGTAGCTGCCGGTAGCCTTTGAGCAGGGCGATAATTTAAATAATTTTTTCTCCAGTCTATAGCTAGCTAATGTTAACTAGTAAAGATGAAAAGGTAGCAAAACAACCTTTCTGTAAATAAAAAGGAGGATGACCTATACAGTATTGCAGAGAGAAAGTAAGCACAATTAACATTTGAATTGTATGTATTTAAGCTTTTTCTTTGATTCGCATCTAGGTTTTAATTTTATTTGTTTAGTGTTTTTCTTCCTTTTTGGTTTTTATTGAATGTTGTCTTTGTGTGATTTATTTTGTGGTGCTTCTTTATTTTCAGTTTTAAGTTATTTTTTTCAATTAGAGACCTCATCTAGTCCCCAGCAGTGATTTGTCACCACCCACTACACGTACACCTGTTGTGGAGTCACCTGAGGAGAAGGAGGACGCAGACAAGAAGAAAGAGAGAGAAGGTGACAGCAACCCCTTTCCTTCACACCCTCACAACTGCAGCCTCGGGTGACAGCACAGGCTTTTTTTTAAGGCTCTGGATGGTGAGGGGTTGTCAGTTGTAATCTGCAACCAAAGCTACGCTGAAGGCTACACCATAGCTGATGCACCTCCCCAAAAATGTAACTATACATCATCAGATACCACATGGAGTACCCAATAACTGTATTTGAGCTGCTTGTGATTTCTGCTGCACGTTTCTGATGGCAGTGTAGATTGATGAGAGTGAAGTCTCTCAGTAACACACATCTAGCAAAGCCATCTCCACTGCAAACATTACGCCTGCTGTGATCGCTGCTCTCTGCCAACAAATGAGAGATGGTAAAATTGGCAGTGCACAGCAGAAGTCTGATATTCAGTAATGCCACAAGGCTGACTTTTCGACCTTTGCTAGTATGACAAAGTTAAGTATAAACACAGTTACTCTAGAGAATATAATTAATGCACAACACCGTCCTAAACATGTGCGATACATCCGCCTGGTGTTGCGGAGGTGGTATTAACTGGTGAAATCCGTTGGTAGACTATAAATCAAAACCTACGCTGTAGAGATCTAAGGCAGGACTGTCATTTACCCCTTGTGTCAAGTAATTCCAGCTTTATAGTGTATGCTTGGCAGGCCCCAAGCCTTTTTACAGCCCAAGGAGAATATGGAGCTGCCATGGCCCCATGCTTGAACTAGACTAATCAAACTAAATGCAGACTCAAAGAAAAGCCAAATATGAGTTTGTTGCTTGGCTTTAGAGACTCTGGAGGTGTGGGTGGAATACTCAGTGGCTGATGTCTCCCCTTCTTTGATTTGTCACTTTCAACACCCACAGTGTCTGGCCTGTCTCTGACCCTTTTTTGGAAGCAGAATCGTCATGAAGATGATGTCGGAGAAAAAAAGAGGTAAAGTGACAAACAGCCACCTCTCCAATGCCCTTAACACAAGTAAATCAAACATAACCAAAATGTAACATAGGCTTTTTGTGTCGACAGCAGTGTCATATACGATCCATGTAATAGTTTACAATTGCTACGAAAAAATGTAGACCCAGTGCATAAGTTAGTTAAGGTCAGTGCTAATTATCTGCCAATCAAAGGTCATGGTCAGTATTCAACGTGACCAATCAAAGGAGGGAAGACATCAGCCACTGTCCTTTCCATCCTCGCCTCTAAAGTCTCCAAAGTCAACTTAATAACGAGCGAGCGAGATGGGCGGACTTGAGTCTATCACTCTATGATACTATCCCATCTATCATGTTGTGGCACAACGTGGGCTCAGGCAAGCAATGCAACCTCTTCATAAACTCTATAGACAAACCCTGAAGGTATGGGACAAATCTAATGATAAAGTAACTTGTGTATGTGTGTGTAACTTAACGGTAACAGTAACTTTTAATGTTAGCCTATGCAAATATCAGTCTGGATGATGTCACATATATGGATTGCAGTCCAAGACCAAGGTCGTTGAACCATTGCAGCTAAAAGTTAGCAACCTGAATCAGCTGTGTATTTATTTGCTGTCTTGAACACACCCCATTCCACCTGTGAACGAATGACCTGTGAGCGTATCCCCGCACATTCGCTGGCTTCAGGAAGTGATTCAGTTTGTTCACACAAAAATTCGTTCTTTTGAATGAAACGTTCGCGAACGACACAACACAACGCTAGTGAACAAAGAATAGCTGGAGCTTTTACTTTGGATGTTTTAAGGGCTGAATGCACAAGGGTGTAGATGGCACATTCTGACCAAAGAATCGTTCCTTTTCTCTCTTTCTGTAACTTTTCTTTGTCACTGTCTCACACAGCCTTGTTTACCTCGAGGTGGTATTTATGTCATTTCTGTTTTGTGCCGTGTGAAAGAATGAAGCAATAAGACTTCTAAAAACTGCATTAAAGTATGCATTACGAAGGGCAAAACAGTGCATTATTTCATTCCTGCTTTTCAATGCTGTGTGTATGCATGACATGAGGTCTGCACTGTTTTACGTTTACAATACCACTTGTAAATGCAAAATGTAACACTTATCTTCAATTCGGTATTGTATGTCTTATTGAGTAATAATAGGCACAGTTTTATCAACAACTTTATGTCTTAAAGAAATGATTTATACACTAAATGCACACTTCAGAACGTGAAAGTAGCTTGTGAAAAATTAATTACAAGGTCGCAAAAGGCAAAACAACTGAGAAATCATAGACGACCACTGAAGAGCAGAGACCTCACACAATTTAAACTCGGAAATTAAATTCAACTCTGATGTGTTGAAGCAGCAATTGAGGTGCTGGTAAGGACGTAATTAGGAGTCTTATCTGTTATCATGTCTGTTGGTCTTGCCAAGGTGAGCCAAGTCAGGGAAGAGTCTTATAAGAGCAGAAACCACTAAAGTCTTTTATGTAGTCTTTCTATGTTTTTTCTATGAGGGAAGGGCTTGACTGTGGTGAATAGTGTATTTCTTTTATACTGTAAGAATGTATTTCTGTGTGTGTGGGATGAAATTTTGTACCTGAGCTCACACTCAAGTATACCTTCCCTTTCTCACACACACAGAAGCAAGTGTTAATTTCTTTAACTCAAACCATGAAAAAAATGTTCATCAGACTTGTTCAAAAACAAACACGTCACTTCATGAGCCGTGAAATGAAATGATGCCTTTCTTCTTTATAAATTCAAATCTAAAAAATACAAAAGCACTATTCTGTGAAATCATCGACCTGAAGGTTTAGTTTTGTAATTTATTTTCATTTAAAGTAGAAGTCAGGCAATATTTTATATTTTCCTTATTATCAACAAAAAACCCATGAAAAAAACAAAGCCAACAATATATTGATCTTACAAGTATTGTCTGTGTAGTCAGAGCCTGATATATTTATATCTATAATTCCTCTGTGCCATACAGCTCCATTGTTGAGTCACACTGTTGCACTGGGTGACATGCTCCTTCATGTAGTGTACCGTGTACTGTAGTGTACAGTGGGTTTTTAGAGCTTTTTTTTTGCCAAAAATAGCTGCCTGCTGAGGGCGAAAACAGACGCTTTGAGAGCTGTGAGAGAGAACTAAAACAGTAACGTTGCGGGCCAGACAGCTGAACAATGAGCTGAAACTGAATATATATCTTAGTAAAGCTGCAGATTCAGATAATAATTCTCTGTTGGTTCACCACTATGAGAGATCACTTGATATCTTGTTATTATAAAAATATCAATTATAGCCGGTTTAACTTTAGTTTTACATTTGACGTCATATACTGATAAGTAAACAAATTGGATTGGTTTTAATCCTACATGCAAACATTATCTGTTTTGTAATACTGTTTGCCCAGAGTTTCCTTTCAATTACTCTACTTTTTTTAAAGCTGGTAGTTTCAAGTTGCATAAGAGTAAAACGTTTGTCTCCTTGAAAGACGACTCTAAACAACAGTTCAATTGATACAATTTAGACCAAGACAAAGGAAAAAATGATATCAGATGTGGTCTTGAAAATGCATGCAAACACACTCATGCACACAAGGACTATCCAAAATGTAAACACACACACACACACACACACACACACACTGTGGACGCTGCTTGTTTTGTGTATTATGTGTTTACATAGTCCCAGATATTCACCACCAGGGAGAGAAATACCTGCAGCACTGTGTGGGGTTAACACACGCACACACATAGCTAAAAAGTATGTGTGTCCAGCCCAGGATTGTAAGAAGAGGATGGTCCTCTCTTTTGGACATAGTGAATCACTGGGAGACAGTTTCCAAAATTGTGTTAAAATGGATCAGAGGATAAAACTGATGTTATTCTATATATTTTTCTCGTTGTCAACAAATGTAATGAAAAGACCCAAACCAACAATGTGTTAGTCCGTCTCTCTTTACTTTCTGACCTCCCTCCTCTGTCTGTCTCAGTTTAAAGCCCACTGGTTCGTACTGAAGATGTAAATCATTAACAGCTCACAAATATAGAATTAGATTTTTAAAAACAGCTTAGTAATTTTCTCAAAAAGCTGTTCACTGTAGTTGTTTTAGAAAACATCACTCAAAAAGGAGGAAATGGTGCATTTGTTGGGGACTATTTTCAGCGGCAGGTTAATCCACATTTAGTGGAGGACCAACACAATCTCACTCCCAACTCGTCAAATACAACAGCTTGGTCAACGCGACTACGATGCTATACGTACCCCTCTAGCATCAGTTGTGCACATGCAGGGCTCCACGGGCAAGTTAACAATAATAAATATGCAACGTATGGTTACACTTTCGAAATAAAACACGTGGTTAACGTTGTCACACGGTTGCAGTTTGGTTAGGTTTAGGCAACCAAAACTACTTGGTTCAGTTTAGGAAAAGATCAAGGTTTGGGTTATAATTTGGGGTTAAATAAGTGTGTCTGTTGTGTAAGTTAAGTTACGTAACATACATACTCCTCAGCTGTGTGTGTGTGTTAACTTAAGTTAAATACATTATGTAACTTAACTTGTGTAAGTTAAAAAGACCTTTGGTTTCTCACAGGAAATTAACAGTGGCCTCCTGGGTAAAAGGCCTGTGACCCATCCAACCACTCCGACCTCCTTCCTATGCAGACTTTCACATCAAAACATTACACTAGAGGGGCGCGTCCAGAAATGACGCTAGAGAGGTACCTACATAGCACCTACACAGCCACTGACCAAGCTGCCGTATTTGAAGCATTGGGAGAGAGAATGGGTTGGCAGGACAGTGTTTGTAGGAATGAGTCAAAATAAACTACAGTGTGTGTGTGTGTGTTCATGGTAATGAAGGAACATGTCACCCAGTGACACAGCGTGGCTCGCTGATGTGTTTTCAATCGTTTTTGGACAACAATTGAGCGCTATGGCACAGAGGAAGAAGATATATCGGGCTTTGAAAACACAGACAATACTAGTAAAATCAATACATTTTGGTCTTTTCATGAGATTTATTGACAGTTAGAAAGTATTGAATATCGCCTGCCTCATCCTTTAAAGTAAAATTAACAAAATCTTTGTTTCTATTCATTTTAGTCATTCCTTTATGTATCGCCATATTCTTCTGAGTAATATCAATGAATATGATGCTGTCTTTTATCTTGCCTCCCAGCGTTACCTACTTTTAAAGGTCCAGTGTGTAACATTAAGGAGGAGCTATTGGCAGAAATGGAATATAATATTCATAAGTATGTTTTAGTTAGTGTATAATCACCTCAAAATAAAAATCGTTATGTTTTTATCACCTTAGAATAAGCTGTCTTTATCTACAGAGGGAGTGGGTCCCCTTCCACGGAAGTCGCCATGTTGCACCGCCATGTTTCTAGAGTAGCCCAGAACAGACAAACCAAACACTGGCTCTACATAAGCCCGTTCGCGTCTTTTTGCAAGGTTCACGGCCACCGTAGTTTCTCCTACACGCTGGGAAGGGGAGGGTGAGGCGAGCGGTATTCAAATGGTTGCAAAATACAATTTCAACGCTAGACGGCAAGAAATCATATACACTGGGCTTTTAAATACTTGTAGCAGGGTTTGTGTTTAGTTATTTCCTGTTTTATTTTGATATCTTCTGCCACATGTGTCTTGTGTAGTTTTTCGTTTCTGCCCTTGATTGCCCTGATTGTTTCCACCTGTGTTTATTAGCTCCACCTGTGTCTAATTATCCTGTCCTCTTGTGTGTGTGTGTGTGTGTGTGTGTGTGTGTGTGTGTGTGTGTGTGTGTGTGTGTGTGTGTGTGTATAATCTCTGTGGTTCTCTGAGGTTGGATACCAGCCCTTGTTTTCTCAATGTTTACAGTGTTTGGACTTTTTTTTCCTCATTTTGTGGACACTCTGCATGTTATTCGGACTTTGGATTTCTGCTTGCTCACAACGAATTTGTTTGCCTGTTCGGACTGCTTTTTGGTTTTGATCTGCTGCCTGTCTCACTTTTCCGCATCTGCCCTGCCTCCTGTTCCTGCTTTTGGGTCCAATCTCTTGTTTTTCCTGTCACCCTGATTTGGCACTGAGGAGTAATAGAAATTGAACCTCTGCTGATATTAATGCAATGTGAAAACCTAAATGGTAAAAAGTTGAGGGTTTTTTTTCAAATCTGTACTATATTTCACTTAAATAGGTATTATTATTACATAAATCATCCATACACATGAGGTATGTAAGTCACCCAGTGTTTTACGTATAGGGGTTTCTAATTCATCCATCGTTCTGTTGTGATATCAAACATGGATTTCAGTGGATGTTCACCTGGTTCATGAATTAAGAACTGAGTGCTTTATCAAGTAGAATGGTTAATATAAGTACGATCTTCTAAGTGCCACTCAGTCACCATTCATTCATGCTTCCTAGTACTGACCTATTATAAAACAATTACAAGAAGTACTGCACTTGTGATCAAAATATGAGCTGCAGTTTGTTGAACAGTCCTAAATCAATGCTCAGTTCTGGAAAATTATTTTATTAAGCCAAACTGCTGCAGACTGTAGTTCAACAAGGGGACACTCACTTTAAGAATTCAAAAAGCTTTATTGAATAAAAGATTGATCTTTGGCTTAAAATTCCAGTTGACACTTCTGCCTGATTGTGGAGACAGCAGCTTAATGAAAGAGCCCAAAATAATGGAACCTCCCTGGTTTTGTAGAAATATCTCCGCAGTGAAAATGAAACATAAATATTGGTGGTCGCCATGAACAGAGCAGCAGTAACTAATATGACAGCAGCATACAGAAAGAGATACTGTAGATGACTGAGGTAGGAAAGTGGAAACTTATTTGGGATTTGTTGGTCCGTTGTAACCCGAGTGGACATATGGAGCAAGTGGTGGAATGTGAACTAATTAAAATTACTGAAGTACTACACAAAAGTACAATTTCGAGGTACTTATGCACAGTACTTTTACTTCACTACAATTATCTCACAGCTATAATTACTACTTAATTTACAGCTTAAACCATATCATCATCTTATAAAATACAATACATGGTTATAGACTGAACTACCCAGCAGTGTATACGGTACAGTAAACATTAAGTGTTAAAATTGGTTCCACCTTGACCTGATGCAACATTAAAGTGCTGCTTACATATCTATGCAATAATAGTCATAATCCATTAATATAATGCCATATTGTCACTAGTCATACTTTGTGTATAATTCTATACAGTATTGTACTTTATGTGTTTATTATATAAGTCTTTATATATACTCCTAATGTCCTTTTATATTGAACCTAATGTAATAATTTTATTTTAAATTATTCTTTTTGTTTAGTTAAAGATCTCAAGAATGTTTTGATAAAATTCAAATTATATTATTGCATTATTCTCACATACAGAGAGTTAATTAGGCAGATAGCAAAGCAGAATATAAAATAATATAAAATTGTTTGATATAATTAGTGACTAAGTGTCATTCATTCATGTGTCATCTCCTCGCAGGACGTCTTTGCATTTTAAACCTCAGCAAACCAGATGCAGTGAAAATTGATAAAGCAGTAAATAGTTTTTCTGACACAAGATTTCAGTAAATTTTGTAATTGGAGACCTTGGCTTTGCTGCACTGAAAGATATTTTCAGAGACTTTTCTTAAAGGCACAGAAGCCTTCAGCAGTGGTGCCCCTAAAATAAGTTTAAGAGTTTGCTGCCCTCTGATGGACATTTGGAGAACTACTTTCTAATGCTTCTCCCCTGGAAAAGATAAACAAGAAACGAGAGAGAGGTTCGTATCCTTTCACTGGGACCTCTTTACCTGTTGCATATCAGTCCAGCACCACAGGTGTCAAGTTAAACTACCTGAATTTACCTGGCCGAAAACCTAACACATTACACAACAGGCCATTTTTACAGGTATGGTAACACCTAGTGGGAAACTGGGACAGCACTGGGATACCACATAGGGTTACTATTAAAGTGGATCACTTTGCCGATACATGTGGTTCTAATTGATCTTCATTCATCATGTAGTCAATATGAGTCTGGATGTCTATGCGAGGCCGTTAAAGTATGAGGCTGCCATTATTATTAATGTACAGTATATTATTATTATTAACAAACTCCCATCTAAGTTAGAAAACAAACAAAGAACGTATCTGACTAACAAGACTTTCCTGTGTAGCCATAGAGATGTGATCAATCTATTACAAGCACATGAAAGAGCCATGGTGTTGCATTTGGGTGACATTACTTCATTACAGTGAACCTCACAGCTTGTTCAGGTTCATGAAAACCACAGTAATAATGTAGTAACAAAGTCCAGGAGGTCTGGGATGATGTTTAACATGTATAACAGTGTACACATGATAAAAGCATAAGGTATTTTATGCAACACCCTCTAGTATAATTCAGTCCTATAAAGCAGCATAAAAAATGTGAATGACTGAACCTAATGAACAAGCTTGATACAGATATGGTTTATTGAATAGCTATTGTGTTGCATTGTCAATCTCCTGTATAAAAGTAATTAATCATTCATCAATAAAAAACAATTACAAATGTGAAAAAAAAGTGCAGGTCAATGACATGTTAGAGATGACCTGTACGTGTCTTCAGTGTGCCACTGAAAAATTATACAACTTTTTTTAGTTTGAAATTTTTAGTCAATTATTAATTTGATACATTTGGCAAAAAACCTATTTTAAAGTGATTCATCATGAATTTGCATTTAATGGTCCATTCAAAACTTAAAGGAAAACAAAAAAAAAGAACGTTTATTCAATTAGTCAATTTATGATTCTATTTCCTTATTTTTGAATGTTTGAAAAACTTAATTGTAAAATGCTATTTTATTGCCATTCTACTTGCTATTTCTGGATTACAATAGCAGTAATATATACATATAATCTACATATATGTACTGCTATATACACCTACATGCTGTATTGATATCATGGGCACAAGGTTTGTAACTGCCATGAAAGTGGAAATAATGTTATTTCTCATAGCAGATAAAACAGGTAGTTTGCGTATGAGGAAGGTCTTACCTGCACCACAGTCTGTGTGACACACTACATCTAGACAGAGAGAGAGACTCACATATGGAGGCTGTCTCAATCAGCTCTAATGCAAAGTTCTGGTTAAACATTGGCCCAAAGTTTGCCTTCTGCCTTCTGTTGTTTTTACACTAAAGGTCCGGCAATTGTTGCAGCCATTATTGACTTAGTAATTAAAGTATTTTAACGTGGGGATTCTGTAATCATTACATATGCCACCATCTGTCCCTGCGCCGCTGCATGAGCACCTGAAATGGATTTTTCCTCCTGAGTAGATAACGTATAAAAACCTGTCGAGGAGGGAGCGCGGCCACGTCACTGCCATTCATCGAAACCAGTCTGAGTCATGCCAATATGTATTTGTAGGGTTTTTATTAAATATTCAACAGCTGCCTTTCAGTTTCAACCACATCTGATTTGACGAGGTTTCTCTCTCTTTATGTTAGTATTTGTAGTATTTTGTTAATTTGTATTTTCATTATATGAAAAACTGTTTATAGCAATAAATCTGTTGAATTGGAGGTTTTAGCCACCTTTTGTAAACTAATGAACAAACGTTATTTTGTGTCTTGCCGTAAAAATGGCCTGTCTGGATTACGTGGCACACAATAATACTACATATAAAGACTTCCAGCTGTTATTATACACTTTCAAATTAAAGACAAACCATTGTCCAAGAAAGAAAAACCCGTTTTTACACATAAACAGACTACAATATAAAACCAACTTATTGTATATATATTGTATAACATATTTTTCATATTTATGTGTTGTCTAAAAAAAAATAATGTCCTAAGAAAAGGCAACAACAATCTTTAGTCATTTGATTAAATCACCTCTTTTTTCAGGTCATGATATAAAGGAAAATATTTAAAAAAGTGCATTCAACCCCATGCTGGGTAACGTCCAACATGTTATGTTGCCTGAGGTTTCCTGAAAAGAACTATGTAATTTGGTACAAAATATAGGGAAGATGGAGAGTCCTCAACTAGTACACTTCAGATTAATTAACTCAAATTCATTTTTAGAGTAACTTAGAGTCTTTTAGTCAGTACATACAATTAATCATATATGGAGAATAAAATTTACAATCATAAATGAAAAAGAATTTAATATTTCAATGTGTTTGAATGGCGATTTTCTCAATAATTCGAAGGAAATGATTAGGAAATTAAATAAAGCGTTACCACACCGGGTTTTCATATGTAACGGCAAAGTGGGAATGTGAAAGTTGGAGTTTCAAAGTCCAGTGGTGATCAAATGAATGCTTTAAAATGCTTTTCCATCCTTTCGGTACACAAATAAACTTATTGGTTAGACAGTGGATACAGTATTTGAAATTCATATTCATAAAATTCAAGATACTAAGTTTGAACTTTAAATATACATCCTAAGATACAGTTTATTGGTCTACAAATCATTAATTATTTAAATTCCATAAATTCTTTAAATATTAAAGCCCTCCACAAATTGATTTTTTTTTTGCATTTAGTGAATTGAAAATATAATTCAGTCCCTGATAAAAGGTTTGAGTTTTTGACTGAAGTATGTTTTGTCAGAGGAAACTGACCACACAACCTGTCCTGTTTCAGTATCCTTTGATCTTGTGGTTTTATGATGTCCCATCTGCTCCAGTGCCGACAAAACTCAAGAGGAGACATGTTTGCATGTTTTACTGAGGTCACCATGGTGTGATATTACCGGCTTACTCTCAGACATCATCCACCAGCCCTCCCTCTCTCCATCTCTCGTAACATTTTGGTAAACACTTTTATCTGACTTCCATTGTGCCGCAGGCAAACCAAATAATTACAAATAAAAGGCTCTCAACTTTGATCCGCACTCTTCAATTGTGATTCCGTCCTGTAATCTCGGAGTTCAGCCGTTAAAGAGTCATGTATTTTACGCTTTGACACGAGGTCTTTGAATCAGGGGAGATAAGGATTCTATTGGGGTCTGTTATTGACTGGAAGTCAATCTGCTGCAGAGGTAGAAAAAAGCACAAACGCAAACTGTTCCCTGCTCTGCTCTGTTCACTATCTCCATTATTACAGCAAATAAATAAAACCAGAAGCAAGCACTTTGTTAGCCACACTAGCGGCAGCCGTTTGGTCCATCACTTTGGTCCAGACTGAAATATCTCAGTGTTCACTAAATGGATTGTCATGAAATTTTGTACAGACATTCAAGTTCCTCCTTGTGTGAATTGTAATCACTTTGGTCATCTTATGACTTTTCATCTAGCGCCATCATCTGGGAAAATTTTTATCATGTCCAGTACTTTGGTTTTTGCGCAAATATCTGCAAAACAAATGGCATTCCCTTCAGCCTCAGCCGTACTTGGTGTTTAGTGCTAATTAGCACATGTTAGCATGCTAAACTAAGATGGTGAACATTGTAAACATTATATCTGCTAAACATCAGCATGTTAGCATTGTCATTGTGGGCATTTTAGCATGCTGATGTTAGCATTTAGGTCAAAGCACCGCAAAACCCTTGGAACAAAACCTTTGTTATTTATAATAATAATAATAATACGCTTTATTTATATAGCGCTTTTCACAGACATCTGTCACAAAATGCTCCACAATACAAGGCAGTAAAAATAGAAAGATAAAAATAAATATTACAATAGTAATACAATATTATTGATGTGATATGTCTTGTGAAGCACTTTGTGCTGCATCTTTGCACGAATTGTGCTATACAAATAAAGTTATTATTATAATTATTATTATTATTATTATTATTATTATTATATTAAATCGAGAAAACCAGCAAATCCTCACATGGAGAAGCTGGACCCAGTAAATGTGTGACATTTTATTCTTGAAGTGAAATTTCTGTTGATTGCCTAAATGACTAATTAACAAATTTTTTCAGCATTAACTAACTTAAAGCAGAAAAACAGGGCATTAAACAAAAACCGAAAGAGGAGTCACAGCCTACACAGAAGATGTCCAGTCTCTTACCCCTTTTAAGTTTTAGTCACGAGTCAATCCTGCTGCAAACATCCGGTGGCAGTTTGCATTTTCGATACAAATTCAAGAATGGGTTTCTAAAAGCCGTCGGAAAAGAAATGTATTGAAAATTTGTCAACAAACACAAACTGTTGTTTAAGGTGTTTGTTTAAGCTCCAAAAGCTCAATAGATTTTGATGATTCTCTGATCTGAGAGTGTATGATAGAAAACACTCTCTGACACTGTTTGATGACGCCTGCATCTTGCAGCAGTAACAACAGCCTTTCTATAGCACCTGACTAATGAATATATGTCTGTGCAGAGCAGCTGTAAATAGCCGTGCCGTTAGGCCGATACAACGCCGTTGTGACTAACAAAGATTTATTTACAACAATTTGCACACAGAAGAAATGGAAGCCCTCAGGCATCATTTAGGAACACAAGGAACTGGAAACTGGAAAAATTACCAATTGAAAAATACAGTTGTGGCTATAACATAGATATCTGAATGTTAGACTGAATGTTTTTAAGTAATAATCCACATTTTCATACTAATAAATATATTTCCTTTGCTCCTCTCTATCTGGTTTATATTACAGTAGGGAATAAAACAATTGGCAAGTATCATGTAGGTCTTTTTTAGTAAAAAAAAAAGCCTTTCTATATAAATCTCTTTACACAGGAGTGTCCTGGCTTCCTTAGCTAAGCTTCATACTGTACCTTACAGTTTGGATGTTCTGGTCTGAATTTGGCTCGGTGTACTCGTCACGTCACCTCACTCGCTCACCTGCACGTGGTTTCATCCAAATCCCCTCATAGCATTTGTGCACACATACATTCTGGATCTGGGTTGCTCTGACGGGAACTGCACTCCACACATCAGTACGGGTTCTCCAGCAGGAGTTTAGTTTAGTCATTGTACCCCTCCTGCTCCCATGAAGACAGTATTGATGGGAGGCAGCGAGGACACCAGGTCCTGCACGTCTGAGGATGACGGCACACGCTGCTGAGAGAGCAAAGCGTCCTGCGAGGTGAACGGAGAGGGAACGCCAAACATACAGGGAGCAGATCCTGACGAGGGGAGGGAATGACCTGAGGAGGAAACAACAGAAATGTAAAAGATTTTATTGGTTTACAACAATGCATGATGGTATACTGAATCTGGTCCTCTTACGTTTTCAGAGTTGTTTGTCTTTACTCTGTATTTGTCCGTTTTTATGTGTTGAGATATTCAAACCTGCAATAAGTGATTGTTTTTTATTTGGCCACTTGGGGGCAGTGGAAACAAGCTGTAAACATGACATTAACATATCACCTTTTAAGTTGATGCGGTGAATTTGTTAGTAAACAGTTTAGAGTTGAGTGTTTGGCCACCTGATGAATGTAATGTGTCTGTCTGCTGTTTGGTGCTGATCAGGTAGTGGACAGTGGGGACTTTTTAGAGCTTTTACACTGAAAGCAGCCACTGAAAATGACGCTATGAGAGCGGTGAGAGTGAACCGAAACAGTAAAATTGCGGCTGGACAGCTAAACAATGAGCTGAAACTCACAATAAAGCTCTGTAAAGCCGAGGGGAGCTGCAGATTCAGGTGAAAATTTTCTGTAGGTTCATCACTACGAGTGACCCCCTTTCACGTCATCAATTGATACTTTGTTGTTATAAAAATATTTATTATAGCCGCTTTAATCTATGGTGCTCAGAGACAGCTGGGGAATGAGGCTGTGCAATTTTACTGAATGTTTTGTGTTGTCAGATTTATAAAATTGATCTCACAAGGCCCAATACACAGTGATCTGTGTGGGATGCGACAGAGGCAATAAGAAATAATCAAAGTAATTTGATATGCAAATGTGGATTGCACTGTTCTTTAACTCCAGAGTCTTTTTTGGGTGCATTTTCCCTTTACTCAAAGGTGGACATCAGAGAGGTGACAACAAGAAATGAGAAGACAAAGAGAATGACATGCAGCAAAGGTCCCCAGCAGGAATCAAACCGGTGACACTGTGACCTGCGGATCATAACCACCAGGCCACCACAACGCCCAAGAACCAGAGTCTTAATAATCACTTGGTGAGATGATTCATTTTCAAATAAATTTTTTCTGGCCTGCACTGTTTTAGATACTCGCAGTCCCAGTGATGCCAGCACTGCAAAACATTTGAACTATTAAGACTAAGAATTAAGTATTTATTGTGGTTTTACACTGACTGGTCAGAATGAGAAACTGAGCTGAAATTGATTATTTTGCGGTTTATATTGTTTCCAGAATTAAATTGTGCATCTAAGACTGGGTTTGTCAGGTTAGGTCTGGCTGTGGTAAACTATTATAATCTTTAAATCCTATCTTATGTTGAAATATGATTTAGGTTCGAATCAATATGGACCATAATACAGGCTTTGCTGAAGATTTTTCCGTTGCCTCGATTCCAACCAGATGATCTAATTTAAGACTGTTAAAGAGTCCCTGTGCATCTACCAACCCTGACCGCAGTTCACCCACCTCAAAGCCCAAACCCCATCAGTGCTGTGTGTTTTACTGCTCACCTGCTCCAGTTTCGGCCTCTGTGAAATACGCTCCCGTTGTTTTCCTTCCTGGTTCGTCCAGGATGTTGAGCGGATCGTGGACTTCAGAGTACGATGAAGGGAACGGCCGCAGACTGCCGACGGTGCTGATGACAGACACGTGCTGGTCAACCAGTGATGTCATGCGCTGGCTATCCAGGTAACTGCTGTTGCCATAGTAACCTGCAACAGGAGGAAGGTTTGGCATTGAATTCCTGTTTTCCAAGAGCTGCGTTAATAATTTCGTGCTATTTGGTTTGTGCACATAGGACAGTGGTTCCCAACCTGGGGATAGGAAATATCTGAGGGGTTACCAGATCATTAAAGGAATTTGTATATGAATGTGTATATATATATATATATATACTGTATATATACTTGAAGGCATTTTAGAGACACAAAGAGGTAAAAAAATCGAGTTTTGTCCCAGTACTCTTTACTGGGACAAAACATAAGCCAAGTTTGGGAACAACTAACATAGAGTCTGGTTTCTGAGTATCTTAACAGTGAAATACACCACAGACACAGTGTACAGTAATAGTGGCAACACAGCAACAATAATAGTGATTCATTCACCATGAAAGATCATTAAACATTTTCATTTTGCTATTCTAAGCATCTCCTCTGGTCTTTCTCACGTAAAATAGCCACAGTAAGTGATGTGTATTATGTTTTTGTAAAATAATAAATGAGTTTCCAGTTAACATAATTTTTTCAGGTGGAAACTTTTAAGTCTAATGTGTCAATTTTGTGTCAGCAGAAGTCAACTATATGCAGTTGAAAAGCACAGAAAACTGTAATAAGTGTGTCAAATGTCAAATAAAATTTCATTTGAATTTAAAAATAACAGGCATTTTGTGTCAGGTTGGGCTGTGTGACTGGCTAGTTGCATTTCTGCAACACAACACAAGACAGAAAACAAGAACACAGTTTCAGCCACTAAAAGCTACAGAGCTCAAAGCAACTTGGGGTTACAATGTTATTTAGGAGACAAATAAAAATGATGTATATTACGATGCAGAACAAAACTAAATTTTTACAGATTCCCATTAATGTCCCCTTTCTTTAAAATAAATTTCCAATCTGTACAACAACATTACATATAGTACATATTCTGACTCTTCTTCTTCAGACACTTCATTGAGGCCACATAAGACTGAGTAACTGAGTAAACTGTCTGGTGCATAATTTTACATTTGTTTCCTTGTAACGAAGACAGAAGAATTTTTTTTTAAGTTCTGTGGGCTCCACCAGATGACCCAGCAAAGTTTAAGAGGATAATTTCCTCATTAATGCCACAGTCTGAGTTGTCCTTACCGCTGTGTCCTGCAGCAGAGTACGTCTGTCCCTGACACCCACCGCCCGTGGGGTTCAGTCCTGCGCCAACAAAGCCGAAGCCCTCTGCTGAGTCCAGAATCTGAGCTGCTGTCTGAGTGTCGAGTCCCTCTTCAGTCTGAACTGCATGTGAGCCTGAACTGTAGCTGGATGTGGGTCGGACCGTGGAGCCATAAGGTGTCAGGGAGCAGTTGGTGCTGTTGGATGAGTGATGAGCTGACGGGGGATGATGACTGTAGAACATGTCTTTAGTCAGGTGTTGGTCATTGAAGGAGGCGTACCGAGAGAGATGGTAGGCCAGCGATGAAGCCTGAGACTGGACCGAAGCCAGACACTGGCTCTGAGTCTGAGGCCTGAAGCACAGTTCAAACAAATCTTCAGACTTAATAATGACGACAAAAAATCTTTTATTTAACATTTGCAAATACAAACATGGACGGAAACTAAAGGGCTCAGTAACCAATTCCATATTTGCCAGCATAAAACAATCACAGTTTGATTGCTGCAAGTTTTTAAACAATCATTTTGTTTTATAGAATTGAAAATAAAAGCACCCAGTAGCTCATAAAAGTAAAAAGGAGCTTTTATTTTTATGTTAATATTCAATATTCTAAAACGTTACAGTTTTCATGACAAAAAAGACAAACTGCAAACTGATCTTTACTTAAGTCCTTTTAAAAGGAATAAAAGTTTTAAATTTTAATTTAATACCACCAGGGTCATGCGGAGACCATATTTAATGACCAAATTTGAACTGAATTTATGTCAAAAATTTAAATCTCCATTATTTACCATCTCATAACAATCTGACAATATGCACCAAAAGATAACAAGAAAAAGCAGAATTATCAACATTGTTTCTGTATATAGAGAATCTAATTAAAATATTGCAGTAAAATCATATCAGAGATATCCATTATTTTATAGTTATCACTCCACATTGTGCATCAATACAGGGGATAGATGACACTGAATGGACTGTATCTTATAAATGTGTTAATTAAAATGTCAGTAACAGCCTTGAGGTGTCAGTAAAGTAGCATAAGACACGTTGTAGATGCATAGTAGCTGACCTGAGTGCAGGCTGGTAGTTTGAGGCTGGGGCGCTGCCAGCTGAAGGGAAGTAACTAGAGCTGGTCTGAGGTAAGCAGTGGTAGAGGGTCTCCGGGTATGAAGAGCAGGGGGTGGGCTGAGTCATGGCGCTGAGAGAAGACAGGCAGGAAGAAGTGGAGGAGGAGCAGGTGGAGGAAGAAGAAGAAGATGCCAGGGGTCTCCCAGTCATGGGCCCCTGGTTTATGACGGAGCCTCGGTGCACAAACGCTGCTGGAGAGATAGGGGGCGTCATGAGGGGGCCGCTGACCTGAGAGAAGTCCATCTGAGCACCTGTGTGTGTGAAGAGGGAAAATACACTGAGCATCTGGAATAAACACACAGGGACAGGAAGTACAAGGTGAAGAATGTTCACATTACAGGATTGTTTTAGTTAAAGCTGCACTAATCAATATTTTTGTATGAACAATGGCTTAAATGATTACGAGTAACGTGAGAAACCCACAGAGAATTCACCCTACTAATTCTGTGGAGCATTTTAGTGTCTTTTGGCTCATAGTTTTTGGTTTTATGGCCCGCAACTTAACTGTTTCAGTTCAGTGTCAGTAACAGCAAGCAACTGTTTTCAGTGAAAAAGCTCTAAAAACCCTGCTCAGCACCAAACGGTGGACAGACACAGTTAGAGACCAGCAGGTGAACATAGTGGAGCATTTAGCAGCTAAAGAGCCAGATATATTCCTCAGGAGTTGGCGGAGGCCAAAAACAGGGCAAAAGAGAGTGAATATTGGGCTTACATCCATCAGATGGCCACAAACACGACTCTAAATGAATGTTGTTGCGGTATGTTGTTCTGTGTCTACTGGACGGAAAAATATGCAACTGCTTGCTAGCAAGTTCACCATAGCGTTATAAGGTGATAATATGTCTGTGTTGTCCTCGCCATTAAAATGAGAACATTGGTCGTTTGGTCAAATGTCTAAAATGAACTATATTTGCGTGATATCACCTGACTCGGTCCTTTAGTGGCAATGACTGTTGTCTCAGATAAGCAAAGGTGGTGGTAACATGACGCCGTTGTAGCGCCCTGTAACCTCTTATAGAGGAGGTTGCGTTGGTGGGTTGGGTGTACAAGCAGTCAACCTTGGATTTGTTTTAACCATGGCCACAAAGATTCCCTAACTATAACCAAATAATTTTCGGCAGATCAGGAATCTCCCATATGAATCATTCATCAAATTGCCATCATTTGACAAACTATGTTGGGGTGCCAGATCAACACACACGTGTTTTGGAGGGCAAACAACGTATGTCGTCATTTGCTTTGGAGGACTTATTGAACCTTCTACCAGTCAAGTCTTGCGAACACTTGCCAATATGGAACGCTGCCCAGTTTTGAGTATAGTGGCAACACTGAGAAACGCCAAGCAGAAATTTTAGGTCTGGTGTGAAAGAAGAAATGCAATTTCACAAAGTTCTGTATGCCCCAACGACTTCATAAGAGGTGAAAACAAATGGGATGGCAATGAAGTATTAACATTCTGGGAAACTGTTTGTCTTGCCAAACAATAAAATGGTGCATTATTTTTGTTTTCCTTTTTACCTGAATCTGTGAACCCAGCAGTCTCTGTCCCCTGGTAGATGACGGTGCTTGTTTCCAGACTTTGCTGCTGATTGGTGGACAAAGACATGTAGGCGTGTTCGCCCAGAGACTCATTCTTCACCGATTGGTCAATGGCAGCACTGGCCTTGTTGCGATTAGCTAGGAAGCAGGAACTTGGAGAGGCCATGAACGCTGCTTTACTTGCATCTGAAAGAGTAACATCACGTCATTAACAGCAGCATCTGGTGAAACTCATTTGAGACATACAGTTATGCTGATTTATTATTATTGTAGGACTCATTATGTCGCATGTTGGCATGTAATAGGTGATAATGATGAAGCTAAAACCTGAAATCACATAAATGATTCGATCACATATGTGCGGTGGATAATATCCAGTGAATTCAATCACAGTCATCCCCGACATTAGCCACATATGAATTAAATTGGTTTTCTTGTGCTTTTTTCTCAACTGCACGTTTTGTTTCTTTAATAAATTTGGCGCTGCACCGTAAATGCAAAGAAAGTTTTAAATGCTGTTTTAATGTATTTTTATGTCTTATGCAACTCACTTTAAATTGTCTCTGCGCTTTTCAATTAAACTATAGCTGGTCATTATGGTATTTGCTTATTCCCCAACAGAATATCCATCCATCCATCCATCCATTTTCTACCGCTTATCCGGGGCCGGGTCGCGGGGGCAGCAGTCTAAGCAGAGACGCCCAGACTTCCCTCTCCCCAGACACTTCCTCGAGCTCTTCCGGGGAAATACCGAGGCGTTCCCAGGCCAGCCGAGAGACATAGTCCCTCCAGCGTGTCCTAGGTCTTGCCCGGGGCCTCCTACCGGTTGGACATGCCCGGAACACCTCCCCAGGGAGGTGTCCAGGAGGCATCCGGGACAGATGCCCGAGCCACCTCAGCTGACTCCTCTCAATGTGGAGGAGCAGCAGCTCTACTCTGAGCTCCTCCCGAGTGACCGAGCTCCTCACCCTATCTCTAAGGGAGCGCCCAGCCACCCTGCGGAGGAAACTCATTTCGGCCGCCTGTATCCGGGATCTTGTCCTTTCGGTCATGACCCAAAGCTCATGACCATAGGTGAGAGTAGGAACGTAGATCGACTGGTAAATAGAGAGCTTTGCCTTGCAGCTCAGCTCCTTCTTCACCACGACAGACCGGTACATCGACCGCATCACTGCGGAGGATGCACCGATCCGCCTGTCGATCTCCTGCTCCGTCCTTCCCTCACTCATGAACAAGACCCCAAGATACTTAAACTCCTCCACTTGAGCCAGGAGCTCTCCACCAACCTGAAGAAGACAAGCCACCCTTTTCCGGCTGAGAACCATGGCCTCGGACTTGGAGGTGCTGATTCTTATCCCCACCGCTTCACACTCGGCTGCAAACCGTCCCAGTGCACGCTGAAGGTCCTGATTTGAAGAAGCCAACAGAACAACATCATCTGCAAAAAGCAGAGACGAAATTCGGGGAGGCTGAGGAGTGTGATCCCCCTGTAGTTGGAACACACCCTCTGGTGCCCCTTTTTAAACAGAGGGACCACCACCCCAGTCTGCCAGTCCAGGGGCACTGTCCCCAGCAGCCACGCGATGTTGCAGAGGCGTGTCAACCAAGACAGCCCCACAACATCCAGAGACTTGAGGTACTCAGGGCGGATCTCGTCCACCCCCGGTGCCTTGCCACTGAGGAGCTTCTCAACTACCTCAGTGACCTCAGCCCGGGAGATTGATGAGTCCGCAACCGAGCCCTCAGCCTCTGCTTCCGCAATGGAGGACATGCCGGTGGGGTTGAGGAGATCCTCGAAGTACTCCTTCCACCGTCCAAGGATGTCCCCAGTCGAAGTCAGCAGATTTCCACCCCCACTGTAAACAGTGTGTGCAGGGCACCGCTTCCCCCTCCTGAGGCGCCGGATGGTTTGCCAGAATTTCTTCGAGGCCGACCGATAGTCCTTCTCCATGGCCTCACCTAACTCCTCCCAGACCGGGGTTTTTGCCTCTGCAACCACCCAGGTTCATGGATTGCCGCCATGACAAGCACCGGAGACCCTGCGACTACAGCTCCGAGCGGGCGTGTCGACAATAGAGGTGGAGAACATGGTCCACTCGGACTCAATGTCTCCAGCCTCCCTCGGGATCTGGTTGAAGCTCTGCCGGAGGTGGGAGTTGAAGATCTCTCTGACTGGAGACTCTGCCAAACGTTCCCAGCAGACCCTCACAGTACGTTTGGGTCTGCCAAGTCTGTCCAACTTCCTCCCCCGCCATCGGATCCAACTCACCACCAGGTGGTGATCAGTTGACAGCTCCGCCCCTCTCTTCACCCGAGTGTCCAAGACATACGGCCGAAGGTCAGATGAAACAACCACAAAGTCGATCATCGACCTCCGACCTAGGGTGTCCTGGTGCCACGTGCACTGATGGACACCCTTATGCTTGAACATGGTGTTTGTTATGGACAAACCGTGACTAGCACAGAAGTCCAATAACAGAACACCACTCGGGTTCAGGTCGGGGGGGCCGTTCCTCCCAATCACGCCCCTCCAGGTATCACTGTCGCTGCCCACGTGAGCGTTGAAGTCCCCCAGTAGAACAACGGAGTCCCCGGTCGGAGCACTTTCCAGCACCCCCCCCAGAGACGCCAAGAGGGTCGGGTACTCTACACTGCCATTCGGCCCGTAAGCACAAATAACAGTGAGAGACCTATCCCCAACCCGAAGGCGCAGGGAAACGACTCTCTCGTTCACCGGGGTGAACTCCAACACCGCGGGCAACTCCAGAGTAGTAGAGAGTCCAGCCTCTCTCAAGGATTTGGGTTCCAGAGCCCAAGCTGTGCGTGGAGGCGAGCCCAACTATCTCTAGTCGGTATCTCTCAACCTCCTGCACCAGCTCAGGCTCCTTCCCCCCAGCGAGGTGACATTCCATGTCCCTAGAGCCAGATTCCGTGTCCGGGGATTGGGGCGCCGAGGCCCCCGCCTTCGACTGCCACCCAATCCACAAAGCACCGGCCCCCTACGGTTCCTCCTGCAGGTGGCGGGCCTTGCTCCAGGGTGGGGCCCCGGTTGCACCGTGCCGGGCGACGTCACGGACCTAGTTTTAAAATTCGCCATAAGGGGGATTCGAACCGCTCTTTGTCTGGCCTGTCACCCAGGACCTGTTTGCCTTGGGAGACCCTACCAGGGGCAATAGCCCCAGACAACATAGCTCCTAGGTTCATTCAGGCACGCAAACCCCTCCACCACAATAAGTTGGCGGTTCAAGGAGGGGCCAACAGAATATCTGCTCCATATATTGTATAACAAAAAATAATAGTTCTGATACTCCTACTATGATGTAGAAGAAGAATTTCTATTCCTAACAATTATAGTTTATTGTATTTTTGTATTATCCTGTTTTACTTATAGTTAATTTAACTCTGCCCTATGCATTCACTTGGTTTTAAGTCTTTTTGTGAAGCACATTATAAGATGTTGTAAAATAAAGTTTTGATGCTTGATACCTGCATTTTTCATGTATTTGTCCAGCAGGTTCTGCAGGTCCTGCTCCTTGTCATTGTTGAACTGAGTCTCCAGAGCCAACAGGATGTATTCGTCTAACAGCATCCTGATCAGATGGAAGGAACCTGGCAATGTCAAAATACAAATGAGAAAAAAGGCTTTTGACCACCTGATCCCAACTGCGCTCATGGTATCTTCCTTCCATTATCTACAGTTTGACCTTTTAGGGATCAAGCTGCTCTTTGTTTGACCTGCTGGGTCGCAGGGTTAAAACATTCTGTGTGTGTTTGAGCTTCACTGGGACTTTAGAGAGGGAGCCACCAACTGGTTAGTGTTTATTCACGCACACGTACTCTGTGTGCATGTGTTTGAACAGAGAGCACGCGACCCGCAGATAAGACTTTGTTTGATCAAGGCGAGTCTGGCCATTACAATTTATTGCACTATTGTAGCAATCTGCTCCGAGCTGGCTTGTATTAGCATGGTGTGTTTGTTGTGTGTGTGTGTGTGTGTGTGTGTGTGTGGGTGGGTGTAGACTGAATGATAGAAAAGAAAGGAGCACAAAATTAATTAGCTGAGTGACAGTTATTCATTTCAAAATTTCAATGTACATTATGTAGCTTTTATGAATTATGTTTTAATATTGATTAACTGTGGAGTAATCTGTTAGTTAGTACCAATTAGACCACATTTCCCATAAACTCCTGTTGCTTCTTGTCCCCACTCTGGTATCTTTGAGTTGAAAGGTATGAGTTTTAGGTCTGCCTGCACTAAAAGAAAAAACACCTTTTTCTGTGCTGTAAAGAAATCTCTCTGCAATTCAGCAGGCTCCGCCAAATCTGGCCTGATGACATACAAGCTGAATTGTATCTTCTCATTGATGGTCATGTTAGTTTACAGTTTACAGCAGTTATATTTCATTCTGATGGCGAATGAGGTAAACATTTATTGGTGCTTTACGTCAGTGGAGGAGGAAGTATTCAGTATTCATGACTTAATTAAAAGTAGCAATACCACACTGTAAAAACTACTCCATTACAAGTAAAAGTCCTGCTTTGACAATTGTTACCTAAATAACAACAAAATATACTTAAAGTATTAAAAGTAAAATTACTCAATACAGAAAAATTTGCCAAATGAGTGAAACACTATTATGTACTATGAGACTGCTGATGCATAAATGCGTAAGTAGCCTTTTACTGTTGTAGATTTTCAAGATGTAAATTGGTAACACTTTATTTTGAAGGTCCCATAACTTCCTGTAATTTCCTAGAAAGGAAATTATATGTAAGTGTAAATTAATCTGTAGCTTCCTGGAAAGATCCATGTAATTTACAACTAATTATAAGGAAAATGGACACACTGTTCAATTGGTACACTTCCAATGAATTAATCCCAATGAACTGCTATAGATTTCAGTCGATCCATCATAGATATTTCTCTGCAGATCAATGACTCTTTATAAACTCAACACAACTAATTAAACACAAAAAACTGTCTCAGAACATTGTGCACACTTCATAATTACTAAGTAATATATCTATCCAAGAACTTTCTATAAAATGTATTAGTAAATATTGGACATTATTAGGAAATAACAGGACCTGTAAAATAGAGCATTATGGCAAATTTCAGTACATTGCTGTTGGTTAGTTTAATCTACAGCATTCTATGGTATTATCCTATCTCATCATATGTTTTGTATGAAAAGTCTTGGTAACTAGTATTAACTACAGCTGCCAAATAAATGTAGTGGAGTCAAAATTACAATATTTCTCTCTGGATTGTAGTGGAGCAGACGTATTAAGTAACATGAAATGGTAAGACTTAAGTAAAGTACAAGTACCTCAAATTTATACATTACTTAAATGTACTTAGTTACATTCCACCCCTGCATATAAAGGTTTGGTCAACCCAAGGCAAATTAAGCAGGTAAAGACTAAAGAGCTTTGCATAAAAAAAAGAAATATCTAATTATATAATACATCAAACATGAAATGTGTTCCCTGCCAGAAGTTAACTTCTTTTCATTTTAGTCCAGTCAAAATGTAGCATTGTTTTGGATGTGTCTTAAAAGCCATTGCATCTTTTTGGGCTTGTGACAGGAAGATCACCAGTTCGATCCCCGGAGCTGCTGGACGTCCGGTTACATCTGGGTGGGGAAAAATGAAAAAGCAGCCCCACTCTCATTACCACCACTGAGATGCCCTTGAGCAAGGCACCTAACCCAATCTGCTCCAATGGGAGCTGCTCAGTAACCAGCAGATCAGACTGGGATTGCACTGGGCAACTTCCAGGTGTGAATGTGTGTGACTGTGTGAGTGGTAATCATGGCGTTCCTGCAAAAGAGAGCATCTCTCTCTCAATGAAACATACCTGAATAAGTAAACGTTAAAGAAAATTGATATGTCTAGCAGTGTTTTTAAAACCCCCTTTCACTCTGCGTCAAGAATTGCTACTTTTAAAATGTTCTTACCAAAGCTGGAGGCATTGTTGAGTGTGAGGTTGTGCATCACTCTGGCACCAAAGAAACTCCACCTGAGGAGGAAATCCTGAGCTCGCTTCTTCACCGATCGACCGCTCTGCTTACCAGGCTGATCCGAGACGAAGACAGATAAGACAAACTGCTCGGTGGCACAAGAGGACATTTGCAGGACCGTGTAGTGTGTCCACAGAAATAATTGTACACACAGTGCCAGGTGAACAGCTGTTACCTTGATGACTTTGTGCTCCACCACGGAGTCCAACCACTCAATGAAGGACTCCACTGTGGCGTTCTTTCTCAGCAGCTCCTTCAGCTCCTGAAAGACGGCGATGGAGTCATCTGGAACAACAACAAAAAAGAAGAACCACCACAAGAAGAAACAAGTTGCTTCTTTATCAATACAACAGATTCTCATTTGTATTAGAGCAACACACACAGCCACTGTTTGTTTCTTTAATACTGTCAAAAAGCTCTTGCCCAATGCATCCTTCTAGAGTCTTTTTAGAGTATGATCTACATGCTCAGTAGCTGCCTTACACTCAGAGTAGATGTCTGGGTCCTGGTCTCCAGTAGTGCTTATGCTGAGCAGAGGCTGGGAGCTGATGCTACTAAGATCCACGTTGTCGATGTCCAACACCATGCTGGTGACTACAGCCTGGTCAAACAGCGCCGGGCGGGCTATCTGGAAAACATGGGAGGATGACAAAAGACCTCAGAAATAAATAGCATGTTTACTTTGAGACTTTAGAGTGTACTGCAATCCATTCTGTTCCTCAGTAAATGCTATACCTGTGCCAAGTGTAAGAACGAGGTCTGTCTCTTCAGGGAGGAAACAAAGTGGCGTGCTATGGGGAGTTTCTTGGCTGCAAGGCATTCTGGGAGGTTCTCTAGGGAGGAGGCTAACCAGTGCTCCCAGTGTTTGGCAAAGTTGCGGATATCTGTCAACAGACTGATGAACGACATTTACATAGATCTCCTCTCAATTCCCAACATCATTCACTGTCAGCTTTTATCTCGTTTTATATTAGTGTAGTTCCAAAAAACTGCTTTTTGGTTAGACTGGACTTGTTTACAACCTGCATCCTCCTGTCTCTAGAGTAAAGAAAGTGCGTGAAATTGTATCATAAGTATTGGGAATGATGGCTAAAACTCCAAAATGAAGATCCTGGCATCACAAACTGGGCTGAAACTTTCTGTCAATCAGGAAAATTCCATCATTCCAACATTTTTATCTTTTTCCAGGATATACAGAAGGGTTTTATGGGGGTTTATGGGAAACATGGATACCACTGATATCACAAAGATCCTCAGAGATTGTCTCAGCAAAGGTTTGTGTATCAAGTAAACATTACAAATAATTTGACAATAACACATGAAGTTTAAAGTAACAAACCTTTCAGGCATCTCCTGCATTGTAGCAGGAATCAGAACATCTGTTAAAACCTGAGGAAATAAGGAACACATTAGTAAATATACGCTGTTAATCCAGGGAGTTATCTGTCAGTGAGTCACAGACGAGATTCCCATTCTATTCCCATTCATATCGTTCATAAAGTTTATCCATGTAAAAAAACATAAGCTGCAAGGCAACAATGCATTAACATGGGGTAATGCTCGATTAATTTTAGGTTTATGTTTCCCAGCCCAAAGTAAGATGTTACAGAAGTTACCCTGCTGCTGGCACGAATTATTTTTCTTCCTTACTAGATAATTGGCTATGGGAGAGTGGGAATTGAGCCTGCACCTTCTACACCTTAGTGCCTTAGTGTTTCCAACTACTAAGGCAGCCTGCTGACCAATACCTGTTTTCTTTTACAGTGAAGTGCAGTGGTTTTGCAGCATCTGACCTCTAAAAAATGAGAGAATGGGTGGTACGGCACGACTAGCATATTAGTTCATTTTACTAATATGTCAAAGCAAACTTCCCGTTTTATGGAACAATTAACCAGAAGGGGCCATGTGATAGACTGAACAATTGAAAGAATTCTAGTTGCCCCACCAGTGCAAAAAGAACCATTAAAATTATATAGAGTATCTTTCAATTTTGTATTAATAATTGGCTTGTTGAAACACACCTTGCTTGAGTACTTCACACTTGATATGAAACGAAACATGAACTTATGATAGAAAAGTCTGAGTTTGAGACAGTTTTGGGCACACCGGCACACTCCTGCTTCTGTTATTCTGTAAAAATGAAAATCCAGAAACAGTATTTCATAACAACCTTATAGAGAATGGAGTCACAGACACAGAAGATGTCGACTATTACAGGGTTTTCCAGCAGCGGCAGCAGGTGGTCGGGCATTCCCTGCCAGAAATGGAGCAGAAAATTCTGGATCTGAAACAAAATTTGAAGAGTTATATCAGTTTGAGTGGATGGTAAACCGTTTTGCTGCTTGTACTATCTTCAGTGGTATAAGAACAATAAAATGCTCTCAAGGGACGGTAATCCTCACCTCCTCAAAGTTGACATTAATGGCATTGTCCAGGATGCACTGGCAGTGTGTTTTATACATCATGATCAGAGTGTCCACCTGCAAAGTGACAAGGAAGAAGAACAAATTAAAATGAAAATAGTTACAGCCAGCCACCGCATTAAACAACTACTGTCAATGTAATATTGTTCATAGTTAAGACATTTGCTACATGTAGCAAAATTATGAATGTCAAAATTAAGATTATGTATATTTAACCTAATTATTGGTTTAAATGAGATTTGTTTTCTCCCATCAGAAAGTCTGTTCCCTGCCTTACAACAATGCAGCAGGTAGGTAGACACTGCCAAGCGTCTTGTTTGTTTATAGTAAACATACTGTATACTGATATCTTAAAATGAATTGATATTTATTACCAACCTTTTCTCTGGAGATATTTCCCTGCAGCAGGAGATGCTGAGCGTTGGGGAAGTCTGGCAGCAACGTTCCTGTTTTAGAGCTCAAAGAGTATTTCCTGGTGAAACCTCCCTGAAAGATAAAACAACTTTAGGCCCTTTCTCCTTTAGCTTTTTGATCTTGACACTATCGATTTTATTTAAAGAGTAACTTAACACCTTCTGACAATCTTGTTTTTGCTGACCTCCGGTGGTTTAACTTCTCACCTTGCTGCGGTGATGTAGAAGTGTACTCCTGACATCACTGTTGGGTGTGGTTACAGGTGCAACAGAGCACATGTCCGGCCACACCCAACCACCGTCAGTGATGCTGGGTGTGGTCTACTCACCTCCCTGTGTGTTCGCGGACTTCCCCGATCCAAACGGTGGACCAATCAGCTGTTAAATATTATCCTAACCA
>CM022481.1:23122342-23143303 GCA_011952105.1 Coreoperca whiteheadi | reverse complement strand
TTTCTGTGTAAAACTATATTTTAAGGCAGATCAGAAAGTCTATAGTTTGGGAGAGACATATTAAAAATATATAATATTTCTTTGTATGAATTTTGTTTATTTGGGGAACAATTGAAAACTCTAATGAGAGAACTGCGTTTATTTCAGTATGTTATGTAATCAATTAGCTTGATGGGAGGGGCTTTGATTTTTAAATGCCCCCCTCAAGGTAGTCAGTCAGTCTCAGTTGGGTTTCAGAGGAGGTAACATCTACTGGTTTAGAGCGTTTTTTGTATGTAGACTTTATTTTTTCCACGTTTCTTTCTTTCTCGTCTTTGCACAAAGAAGCCAGAGAGGGCAGCAAAACGTTGCTTTTCACATTCGCGTTAAGTTACTCTTCAAGAAAGAGTTTCCGTTTTCACTTACCTCGTTCTTGAGCTTGCTCCCTGAAAATCTGTGATCAAGGAGAAACAGATGTGATCCAAGATGTTAATGACAAACGGTTGATCATTAGGGATTTTTTAAAATATAAACACATCATGTTTTCCACGTTGAGATCTTTAAAGGGAAAGAAAACACAGCGCAAAGCTAAATGTCATGTGTTTAGAGCATCCACAGAAAAACATGATTTGGAGTTGAACAATCTGATAACGATACACTCTTCATCGCTATTTTCATACATTCACGGTGTACTGCATATAAGCACTGTGCACTAATGCTGGACACACAAACAAGAAGATGCCACATGTTGATCAACAAGCCAAAAACATGGAGATACACAACAATATGCAAGAAAGAAGAAGAAGAAGAAGAGGAGGAGACCGGACTAAATTGTGTTAAATGTTTTGTTACCTGGTCAAACCTTTTCCAGAATACACAGAGTGATAGTAAGCGCTGCTCTCTTTGATGCCAATTCCATAGTAATGGTATCTGTAAAATGTCAAGATAATAATATCAAATAATAATCATAAAGTGCAATGACTAGAAATTAAATGTTTTAGACATTATTTTGGAGCTCCAGGTTACATGACAAGTTCTTTTTCAAAAATTCAAAATATGAACGTGCGAGACTGAACGTGAATTTCTTTTTTGCACTTACTTGGAGTGTCCTCTGGTGCCCAGCCGTCTTGTTGTTAGAAGAGGAAACTTCTGTCGAATCGTCTGATGAGAAAAGGAGGTGAGAAAGTGCTGGTTGGATCAATATGAGCTCCGTCCTCCACATGATAATAATTTAAGATGTTAATGCTGTACGTCAGTCATCAGATCACTGACATTGAATCAATATTAGGACTCTATCATTAGGATTCCTCATAATGAACAGTATGTAATATTTGTAACTGTGCTGTTTATAATACAGTTATAAGCAGTTAAAAAGCCAAAGAATAGACTTTTTAAGACATTTTCATTCAACACAATTACTAAAAGCACTGTACAAGACAAGACGAGAAAGTGTGGAAAATGAATGTTCAGGATCCTGATGTCCAAAGTTTGTCATATAACCATAAACTTTTTTAATCTTTGATTTTTCCTTTGGGTCACTTGGGTCACCTTAAACTAATATAATAGAATATAAGACATCTGCAGATAGATACCTGTTTCTGACATTTTGGACAATAAAGACGTTTTCTGGCCTTCTATGCAAACAGTCTCACACACACACACACACACACACACACACACACACACACACCTTTCCAAATGTAGCAGCACAGGCCGGCTCTAGTTTCTCCTTCCTGCAGAAGTCCAGGTAGTGAGCATAGAGGATACATCGAGGCAGACAAACTCCTTCACACACTATATAATTTTCCTCCAGCCTGTTGAGACACATCAGTGAAAAACAATCACTCATGTGATTATGCTTGCCACTCATGCTTATGAAGGTGTCTCATAGAATATGATGCATTGCTGTAGATTACCAACAGTATATAAAGTAGCTAAAGTTAGCGCGACCATAAACATCTGCAGCAGTTAAATGCAACATACACATTACTGCAGTGGAAATATATATCCAGAATCACCATATATAATAGTAAAACACTGACAGGGACCATTTCACTGCATAATGAGTACTTTTACTTTTGATACTTTAAGTACATTTTGCTGATAATACATACTTTCACTTAAGTAAGGTTTTAAAAGCAGGACGTCTACTTGTAGGAGTATTTTCACAGTGTGGTACTGGGATCTGAATACTTCTTCCCCCACTGGCATAGGATGGAGGGAGGAAGATTTCTGTGATGCAAAACAACGCTGGCCAGTAGCTTTGGAGAAGTATGGGACCTCAGACACCTGTAACTATGGATATTAGTGTCCCTTTTTGATGCTGCGCTCCTACCACTGCAGAGTGAGTTGTGTCTGTTTCTTCTTGTCCTTGATGATCTGGCTAATGGTCTTCCTGGAGGGCGAGATGCTTTGTTTGGCGGTCAGGTCTGGGTTAAAGTCCAGCAGGTCCTGGTCTTCCTCAGAGGACGGCGTCTCATTACTGTCCTCTGCTTCTGAGAAAGGACACAGACAAATACAGTATGTAGTTCATGTGGCCTTTGGTTTGCACTCAATTTCAGGTGGGTGCTGCCTCAAAATATGTACTTCAATTGTTTTAGACAAAAGATATAGGAAGATTCTAGCCTGGCATCGCCAGACTAATTCGCTAATGCATCTGCCAGAGCAAATAAAGAGCTTGCAGATTCGTCTGGCTCCCAGGCTATAGGATAAATCATGAAGCAGCACGAATTCGAGTGCTGCCTTATATATCTTTACTTACTAATGGAACATTTTACTTTTCATTTTTACGTTCATTCCAGTTTCAGTGTTCCTTCTTCAGCTCCAGTGACTGCAGCAACCTCACGTGCCTCAAGCATCACCTTTAAACATCTACAGCATTTATTTTTCAATCCAAACGTCTGCTTTGAGGAGAATGTCAAGAAATTAGTTTGAAGTCTTGTGTTCGCCACTTAACCACCTCCAGCATGAAATTGTTTTTCAGACCTTGAGAAAGTGATTTGAGCTTTCATTTATCAGTTAACTTTGATTGTTCACAGGTCTGCCTGCACAGTAAACAATAAATTATGTGAGCAGTGTTAAAAAGAATCAAATAACAGGCCATTATTTTTTGAAGAGTGCTGTAACAGCTATTCAAAGACATGTGTTGTCTGTAACTGCGTTGTGAGTGTTATTGAGTTCAAAGTGAATATTTTAATTGCTTTTTTGGCCTCAAAGAGTTTCCATTTTTCTTCCTGCAAACTAGAACAAATACTCCGCAGTGAGAAAAGAAACAAACCTGATCGCCATTTTTGTGATATTTAACAGCTCTAACATTAAGAATATGGATTATTTCTGCCTTCCTTTTTTTGCATCTGTCAAAATCTTTTGTTGATGATTGTGAAAACCACAATTTTAGTTCTCATTTACCCTGTGAACATTTTTTTGATTTTGCACGATTAATTAAAAGTCTGGCATGAAACAAAGAATGTTGAAAAACTGTTCAAATGTTGTGCCACAAAATCCATGGAAAAAAAATTGTTTCTATCTGCATTTTATCTGTCTGAACGTAAAGCTGCATTTGATACACTATCTGGCTGAATTAGTTTTATTTACTTGAGTCTTATTTCTTTTCACATTTCTCTACAAGTGACATCCCCCCTCCTATTTATGTGTCTTCATCATCATCATCCTTATTCACATGTGTGGGCCAAAAAAAATGTTTGCGAAGAAAATGAATGGGATCTTCGTGACAGTTCAGAGAAGTCCGTTGTTGTAACACCACCATGTGGTCACTTTCTGTCACTTTTCTTTTACCTAAGCAGATCGGAAATCTAACCACAGTAAAACATTCAGGTTGAAAGATTATTTCAAGAAAACAGGCGAAGATGGCGGTGAAGACATAGGAAGGATCTTAAGATAAAACAGTAAGTTTCCCAACAGCAATAATAGTCAATTGAGTGGGAATGGTTGTTCCATTACCTGATTTAATCCCAGAATCATCCTCCTGATGAAAATGTGTCTGTCCGTTGAAGTCTGCGTGTGTCTTTTCTGGTGAGCTGCCCAAAGTCTTGGTTAGGGAGTGAATAAGAAACACTCCGTCCGTGGCTGAACTCTCACTGCTGCGTTTCATCGGCATAGTCACATAAAGATAAATGTCAAAAAACAAATCAACCGAAGACAAAGAGGAAGAAAAAGAAAACTGAAGTCAGCCTGCGGTGGAAAAACAGTCCTCCGCAGCTCATTTGTCCTTAAGACTGTGAATCAGCTCTGCACACAATCTTTAAGGACTGTTTGTCAATCCTACCTTCACACAAGTCCGGGAAAAGATAAAGACAAGATTACTAACACCATGTTCAGCATTTTGGTCCAAGTACTGATCTGAAGCTGAAGTGGAAAAAACTGCACTGTTGATAAACCTGACAGAGCAGTCTCAGACTAATAAAGCTGTGCTGTGGGAAGGCAGAGCTAATGAAGCCGTGGATGCATTCATCATATTTACCGAAGACTGGGGCTAATCCAGGTTATTAATGATTAACAGAAAAACCCTCATCCATCTGTCCATCCATCCAACCTGCCTCTCACAGTCAGCTGGCCCTTTATACAGAGTTATATATTCATAAGAGCCAGCAGCTTTCTCTTTATTTAGTTTTGAAAACTCAAACACCCGTATATGCATCTGGACATGGATATTATTGTGTGGCCGCTGTGTTAGCCTGTCTATGGGTTCATTTTAAGCTCAACAAGACTTTTACCTGCTCAAATTAAGGACAGGAAAGAAAGAAAATGTCAGAAAATAGTGACAAAACATGCCTATTACAATTTTATAAGGCCAAAGATGACATTATTAAGAACTCATATTATAAAATATTTGTTTTGAAAGACCAAAAGTCCAAAATAAAAAAACAATATTACCAGATCAAAGCAGCAAAGTGTCACAATTAAGCAGCTGGAACTAGATAATGTCTGGCAGCTTTAAGAAATGATTAATTGATCATTTGATCATCAAATTTGTTCCCCATGAATGTTCTGGGGTGCACGGTGGCAGAGCGGTTAGCGCCCCTGCCTCCCAATAAGGAGATCGTGGGTTCGAATCCTGGACCACGACCTCCCTGGGTGCAGTCTGCATGTCCTCCCCGTGTTACCGTGGGTTTTCTCCGGGTTCTCCGGTTTCCTCCCACTGTCCAAAGACATGCATTAGGTTAATTGGTGACTCTAAAATTGTCCCTAGTGGATGAATGGTTGTCTTTCTATGTGTCACGAGTAGGCCACTGTCCAGGGTGTACCCCGCCCAAGGCCCGAAGCCACTGGGATAGGCTCCAGTCACCCGCGACCCCCAACAGGAACAAGCGGCAGAAAATGAATGACTGATGAATCTTCTGTAGATTAATTTAATCGACTAATTGTTTCAGCCCTACACCACACTACTCAAAATAATCTATCAACACTTTGAAGATCTTTCCCAGCAAACATTTGGACGTTTAATGACCGTTTAAAGACGCCCCCCCCGAAAAATAGTTCCAAAATGAAAGTTGAACCTGTGCGTGAATTCCACGTCTTCTGGATGTTTAAATGTGTTGCTGCATAATTTAAGTGAATTTATAAGCCTGCATATAAAATAATTACACGCCCATTTGTTACACCGTGAAAGGCAATCAGTTACTCTCGAGGTTTACACACAATGACGAGGTTCAAAAAAGATCAAAAATCGGCCCAGGCGGACCTGCACGTCCATAAAACCTTTTAATCGCGTGTACATCACAGACAACACATTATTGGTGGACATAAATAAGAAAGAAGCATGTTCCGATTCAGCGCAACATTTTATTGGTTTTGAACAGACACAAATAGTTTTCTTAATAGTTTTTTTTCATTCATTTTTAACATGTTAACCAAACTAAAATACCAATTACAAAACACTGAATTATTAGCCTATATAAAGGGCTAGTTCACCCAAAAATGAAAATTCTGTCATTTTAATTAAAATGTTTAATTTAGATGCACCCTTATTGGAAATTTCACTACGGTGTTTGTATTCGGTACAAATTAATGTGGCAATGAATCTTGTTTTAATCCATAACTACAACCATAACATAACCAAAAGTCCGTAAATTCAAACATAAATGTATAGTTAAGCCTGTAGTGTGAACATAATGTGATGTTAATGAGGGTTTCTAGCTGCACATGAAACAGAACGTCAAGTTAGGTCAATTTTAAATAAACGGGCTGACAAGTATCACGTTTGCGTTCCAGATCATTTCCAAGTAGACTCCCAATATTCATTTTATATCGATTAAAACCTCCAGCTCACGAGAAGGCGGAAGTGAGGGCGGACACGTGTCGCGGCATCCTGAGCAACTTGACGGGTCGCACTCATGAGGCGGCACGAAAGGATAGGAAACAGTCATAGCTGTGAGCGGGGTAACTTTAGTCATGAAAAGGGCCCCGACTAACCGGTGTTTCCAGCCACTGAGGTAAGTAATTTGAGATGGAGTCGCCCGCGATGGGCGCGAACAGTTAGCCCGAACAGCATCGTCTAGCGCTAGCATGAAAGTTGGCTAACGATGTTAGCTCTTTGCTAGTTTCAACTGCTCCATGTCAACTTGCACCGCCGCGAACACGTCCGCTGAGTCACGTTTGGTTAGCACGGACGCCGTCTTGCACCCTGTGGATTTAGGGAAACGACATTTAGCCGAATTTCTAGATTTGAAATTGTATTTTTTTAAGCTAGCTCCGTTAGCTAACGTTAGGTGGCTAAAATCGTCTCACGGACGTTAAGCTAGCCGCACACAAGTTGTGTGTTTTTACTTTCTACAATTTACAAAGATGAATAAAATAGGATTTATTGCAACGCTTTGGATATGTATTATTGTTAATGGAGAGTATTGTGGAGCAGGCAGAGTGCACCTGACCAACTCATACCTAGAAGTGCCAGATCCACAAACATTTGTTAGATGCTAAATTTAAGTCAATATCAATAATAAAATAAATCACAAAAACAAAGCACAAATCTTATCCTTGACCAAATATGCTCTTCCTTTTGGTGGTTATTTATAGGACCTAATCCTGGTTTGACCTCACGTTTCATACATTTGAGTTTAAGTAAGTTACAGGAAAGACAAGTGTCAGACAGGCACCATTATTATTATTATTATTATTATTATTATTTAATGACGTGGCTGAGCGTGTGTGTTCTTTGTTTTGCAGCCGACATCGTGCACAGCTTGCCTTAGCATATCATCCCGAAGTCATCTGAAATTAATAAACTTTATAGACCACAAATATTTGTATCCTCTCCAAGATGTTGGTACTGTGTAACGTCAAGTCAGTTTTATGTGTACAGCCTTAAATCATAACATTTACCTGAAAAGGGTTTACAGTCTGTTCAACGTACGACACCCTCAATTTGGATAAGGGAAAACTTTCCACAACAAAACCCTCAACAGGAAGTAAGTAAATAAAATAAAATAAAAAATAGGTTATACAGTCTTAGTATATGCTGTACAGGTTAACATCAGTGCTTGTTTTGTTCTAGTGTTGTTGTTTTTATAGCGAGTACATTTAATTATCTCCAACATTTTCCCTTCAGGTTCTTTTGAGGATATGACTGTTACTGATGCTGCTGCCATGCAATCAATGCTGAGCTCCAGACATCAAAAGTATGTAAAAAGAAATGTGTAAAGTGATACTGGCATGTTGTTATTTATACTATAATGTATCATATTTCTGTTTTCAATGTTTAAGTGACTGGTTTAGAAGTTGACAGCTAAATGGTTGGATAAAGATTATGATTTCGTAGTCATTTATTTTCCACATTTTTATGAGGATTCAGTGGGATATGCTTTACTGGAGCACCAAATACAACAGTTATTTGGCCTCCCAAATACAGGTGTAATCATTCTTTTATGTTAGCTTTATTTTCCTGTTTAAAACTGTTTACGGTTGGGTCTACATCAAATGTTTTTCAGCATTCCTCTTAAATCTACTGTAGCTACAACAACAAATGTAATTTCAATGTAAATGTTAATTTAAATCAACCTATAACCATCTAACAGTAAATTGACTCGTGCAAACTCGCATTTGGGATTTTATTTCACCTCTGATTCAGTTTTCACGACAGCAGGTGAGCCGTGTGTGTACGAGGCTTGTTATTAGTGACGTTGCCTATTGAAACGATGGAAACCAATGTGGTACTGAGTGACATCGGCACTGGTGTGTTTACTTTTGCTTTACCTGGCCCGTGCTTGTAAAACATCCACTGCGTCTGCGTCTTCTAACATAATACCAGATAATGTCTCTCTCTCTCTCTCTCTCTCTGTCTCTGTCTCTGTGTTTCTCTGCAAAATGCTAAAATGGGTCGCCAAATAGGGTTGCCATCGTCCATCTCCGATTTCTGACAACCATCAACCACTGAGCCCTCTACCATCGTAACATTGTAATTTAAAAGACTCTCCCCAGGCAAATTAAATCTTGTTACTGAAAGTGCAATAAAAGCTTCACGAGTAAAAAGCTAATAAGTAGTTTATCACTATGACTAGTATTTCAAATATTTTTTACAATATGACCTGCTGAATTAGGTAACTTCAGCATAGTGTTCACTGCTTCTGCTGCAGCTTTCAGACCGTGGTTGGGAAGCACGGGGAAGACTTTGTTACACTTACCGAGCAGCTGGGAAGCAAGACACGGGACATGTCTTGGGTATTGAGGAGATGCAGCGTTTATTCACGGCACACCAGACAAAACAACAAATAGCACTAAAACTTGTAAATAGCTATTTCCTTTAACTTTATTCTATCTTCCTCTCACACACCTTTTCTTTTTAAGAAACTTTATTATCAAAGCTGCAGGTCACCACAAACT
Source organism: Coreoperca whiteheadi (assembly GCA_011952105.1). Lineage (NCBI taxonomy): Eukaryota > Metazoa > Chordata > Actinopteri > Centrarchiformes > Sinipercidae > Coreoperca > Coreoperca whiteheadi. The sequence goes on along the minus strand of CM022481.1, from coordinate 23,134,486 downwards.
GTGCTCAAAGAGATCCAATAATAACCTATAATAACATCCTATTTAGGCTATTTTTAACTACAAAACTGAGCTAACTAGCTAATGGCAGCTTGCAGCAGTTATCACCTGAAATGTGACATGCTGCCCCTTATTGATTCGGATTATGAATTTGGCAGGTGCAGAATTCAAGAATTTTTACACAAATTATCTAAAAAGATGGATGGAAGAAACAAAATTTAACCAAAAGTCCAGAGTGGTAATTATATAGGGATTAGTGAATTGGGTAGTTATTTCAGACACAGTATGGGCTTCATTTTGTTCCACACCCCAGGCTCTGAAAAAGGTCTTGCAATGGACAGCTCCTGGTGCTTAAATTCATGAAGTCATAAACTCACCAAATGATTAACACTTTTTGAATGTTAAATTTGCAGCTCTCAGAATTCTAGTCCATCTGCACCATGTGCCCTTTGGCCAGTGGACCTCAAGTTAACTCACTTGGACTGGAACCCTGAAGCAACCCTGATACACTTCCAGGGACGGTACCTTACCATATGTGAACTTGACTATAACATCTTGCAAGGAGAAATACAGAACATACCTAAGACTAAAGCTGCAGTGGATATCGGAGAGTTTTGTCTCGTAGAAGATTTGACTTCAGCCCGCTGGTACAGGGGAAGAGTTCAGAACCGAAGAGAGGACTTAATTGACGTTTTCCTCATAGATCATGGTAATGTCTTGAGTGTCAACATCGACCACATATCTTCCTCTTCAAACGACCTGTTCATCCTGCCTCCCAAGATAGTTTGCGGCTTTCTTGCAAATGTACTGCTGCTTCAAGGTTGTTCTCATACTGTAGTGGAGGAGTACTTCTCAAACCTGATTGGCAGAAATGTCACAGCTTACATCCATGCCCTGCTGCCCCACAAAGTGCTCTTATTGGAAGCCTCTGACATCAACATCGACCTTGTTAGACATGGGTTTGGGAGACATGTGGATACTGATACTTTCCTCCTCTTGGTTGAGATGCTCACAGAAGTGCCGCTCAAACAAAACATCGAGCCAGTTCCTGACTTACTCATTGAAAAGCCAAGGGCACAAGAATTTTGCTTCAAACCGTCTGGTTTGCAGGGATACGAAGTAATTCTATCATTCTGTGGGCCTAAATTGAGTTGTGGGACACGTGCCAAAGTGCGTGTAACTGCTGCTGTCAACCCTGGGCTGTTTTACTGTCAGAGGACCTGTATGGAAACAGATCTTTGTGAAATGTCAAAGAAGCTGGCTGCAGTTTGTGAGTACAGAACTAAAGAACACAATCGGAAGACTCCAGAAAACCTAGGATTACTGTGTTCAGTTAAAGGAAAAGATGGTAAATGGTACAGAGGCTTTGTACAGTTTCTCCCAGTCAACTCTCAAGTTAGAGTTTTGTTCATTGACTACGGTTTCTTTGAAACTGTCAAAGTTGAGAACGTCCACAGGTTGACACCTGATTTCTATTCAACACCCATCATGGCGTTCCCATGCTCGCTCACCTCCCTGAGTGATCAGGATGAAGCGGTCAAAACACAGCAGTTGAGTTTTCTCAAGGCAGGCTTGCTTGGAAGAGTGTTAGATGTGGAGATCAGAAGTTTTGACGAAGGACAGTATCTGTACTCTATCACAGTAATTGGTGCTGAAGATAATCATGTGAAGGAACTGGAGCCCATTCAAGAGCTTCCAAGAATGAAGGTTGAGACAGTTTTTGAGACAGAAGAATTGCCACAGCAGGGTGGCTATTTATACTATGAGACAATCATGGGCAAAGCACTGGGTCAAACACTGGAGGAAGAAGAAGAGGTGAAGGTAGACTCTGTCTTTGTGGGCTATGTTGAGTATGTCCTAAATCCAAACCACTTATGGATCAGAACACAAAAACGCAACAATGAGTTTGAAGAAATGATGAAAAAAATGGCAGCTCATTTCAGTCTAGTGAAGCTGGATGAAGACGTTCTGTTGAATCCTGAGCTTGGGACACTGTGCTGTGCAGTTTATGAGGAAGACATGCATTTCTACAGGGGTGTAGTGACAGACATTCTTGAGCATGGAGCTGAAGTTCTTTTTATTGATTTTGGGAACATTGAGAAAGTGCCACACATGTTGATCAAGAAGATACCTGAGACATTTGCCAACAAACCAGCTTTTGCCTTTTGTTGTTCTCTTGTAAATGTTTTTCCTTTGGATGACATCTGGACCAGCGCCACCTCTGACTTTGTCAGACGGGCTGTGTCAAACAAAACCCTGCTAGTTCATGTTGTCCAGATGAGAAAAAACAAATTTATTGTTGATCTCTATGAGATGGGAAGTGACAACAATCCAAGTATCAGTGAGCTCCTGATCTCCTCCAAACAAGCTGGATACTGGAACAACATTCCCGTAGAGCCTGTGGTGCAAAATAACACAGATGTGACAGAAAAAACAAGGTGCCCAAGAGGTAGTGTGACATCAGACATCAATGGGAATACAGAGCACTTGGAGGATTGTGAGGAGGAGAAAACGTGCAAAAATGAAATGAAGGCCAAAGCCCCTGCTAACTTCAAACTGTTAAGCATCAAACCTGGGTATGAGTTTGCTGTGTGTTGCTCTTACATCAGATCTCCATCAGATTTCTGGTGCCAGCCTCTAGATAAGGTTCCAGCTTTGGAGGAACTGATGGATAAAGTTGAGCAATATTACTCAACTCACACAGTTCCCCTCCAGTCAGGGGATCCATGTTGTGTCGCCAAGTCACCTCATGATGGAAGATGGTACAGGGCTTTCATCAAAGAAAAACAGAGGGGTCATGCCAGAGTGAGGTTGGTTGACTATGGCTATACCATCCAGATCAAGGAGCACAATCTTCAGGCAATAATGCCAGAATATGCTCATTTGGAAGGACAAGCTTTCAGGTGCAGCCTTTACAACCTGATCGAACCTGGTGACCCCAAGAACTGTGGGAATTGGAGTCCAGAGGTGTGTAACTCCCTGAAAAAGTTTGTCCTTAAAAGCACCGGGGATTTAAGATGCAAAGTTGTCTCTCAGTGGAACGTGAAAAACAAAGGCCAGTACAATGTTGTGGACCTCTACAACACCCAAACCCAACAGAGCATAACGCATTTGTTCTTGGGACAGGGCCTGGCAAGAAAAGCGACTATCTCAACAAAGAAACTGTCAACAGTGTTTCCTGAGTCTTTTGTCTACTCGTCATATGATCTAAGTCCTGGAAATGAAGAACAAGTCTACATCACTCACGTTAGCAGTCAGTGGGAAGTCTACTGCCAGCTTGACAGAAACACTGAAATCACTGAAGAACTTGAAAAGAAAATCTCAGAGCAGAGGGAAAAAATGATGCAAGCCAGTACGAGCGACGTTTTGAGGAAGCTGTGCCTGGCAAAATACTTTGATGGCAAATGGTACAGAGGCTTGGCGCATCCTGTTCAGTCGCTTCTGCATCTTAATGTTTTTTTTGTGGATTACGGAAACACAAACATATTAGAGAAAACCCACGTCATGTTTATCCCCAGAGACTCTACTGATTTGTTGTACATACCCATGCAGGCTGTGAGATGTAGCCTTGCTTCAGTGTGTAAGAAAGAGCTCTATGCAGATGTCAAGGAATGGCTTGATAGTGCAGTCCTCAACAAGCAAGTGAGAGCTGTCATAGTTGGAAAGATCGAAGATGGTTCATTTGATGTTGAACTATTTGATGGAGATGTAAACATCAATGAGAAGGTGAAGGAGCTCATTTTCAGACATTCACCTAAACCAAAGACAGTTGTGAGGTTTGACGTGAGCAGCACAAAGACAAAGCATAAAACTCTCAGAACAAGCAACGTAAAGACTTCAGTCAGGTGCAAGAGTCCAGGTAAAGGGCAGTCTTCAAATTCACCCACATTAAATGCCCACCGAAGCATTCACGTTGGGAGTGCACCCTGCAAAAAGAAAGAAAACACAAACTATGTTCATTGGGAAGCTCAGAACAGGAACACAAATGTAAAACAACAAAATAAGGACAATACAAAGACCCGTGTCCCTGTAAAACAACAAAGAGAGTACTGTGATACAAAATCAGAGCAACCACAATGTACAGAGAAAATGGATGTTCCTCAGTTCTCGTGTATGCCCGACATGAAAGTGAGTGCAGGTTTCAGGGCAAAGTGTTTTGTCTCCCACATTGACTCGGTCAACAGTTTTTTCCTTCAACTGTCAGAGGATGAACCTGCCATTTTGAAAATGGGTGAAGATCTCAACTCAAGTATGTTCAGAGATTCCTTGAAGACTACCACATCTTTGAGAATCGATGACCTTGTTCTGGCTGAGTATGAGGAAGACGGCGCTCTGTATCGTTCTGCTGTTAAGAACTATGAAGGAAGTTCCTGTTTCAAAGTTGAGTTTGTGGACTATGGAAATTCAGCAGTCATGGGGAAGGAGAAGATATACTCCATACCAAAGGGGTACCTCTCTCAGCCAAGATTTAGCATATCATGCTCCCTGTTGGACTCAAGTAGATACAAAAATGACGCTGCTTTCACTGATGCGGTAATGGAGAAGCCTCTCATGATTGATTTTGTCCGTAAAAATGGAACTCATTGGGAAGTCAAGGTTGAGATTCTTGATGAAGCAGTTGGTTTTCCAGCAGCACTTGAAGCAGCTGTTGAGAGTAGCACTGAAACTGAAGAGGAGGCTCCTGCGAGTTCATCTGAAATAGATGAGAAAGTGAGATCCTGTCAACAGAACTACCTGAGAAAAGAAGTGAGCAAGAATGAAATGACTAAATCCGAAAGATTGATGCCTACTGTTGATGGTGATAACTTCATGCCAAAACCACGAGCTAACATACTGTCACCCAAACTGAAGGTAATAACCTGCTTGGACCATAGAAGAACACCAATAAGAAACAAGGGTGAGTCTAAGAAGAATCAAAGGAGAACCGTGAAATCCTCTGTCAAAGCAAAGAGTAATTGTGCAGATGCAATCATACTTACAACTATTCGAGCTAGAGACACAGAGAATGGTACAGTTCTGTCGGTCCTGAGTAATGGGAATTTTTACATCAGACTAACTAAGACCACTGAACTGCTTGCTGCATTGGAAAGTCACATAGCTCACCTATACAAGTGCAAGATGGGGGCTGAAGAGGATGTCAAACAAGGCCTCAAGTGCTTAGTCCAGGTACACAAGCAGTGGCACAGGGCTGTTATTCAACATGTAGGCCTGGGAAAATGCCAGGTCCTCTTTGTTGATCATGGAATAACAGAAGAAATTCCAAGTGGCTCAATCCGACAACAGTGTAGCGACCTGGAAAAAATCCCAAACCTTGCTGTTTTGTGTAAGGTGAACTGCCTTGGGTTCAGTGAGGGAGATGGTGCTCAAAAACTGGGGTGTGAAACTCTCAAACCAATAATAGGCAAAGAAGTCAAGCTGGTGTTTGTGTGTTATTCAGAAGCTGATCAACTTTGGATGGTTGAAATAGCCATAAATGGACTGTTCCTCATTCATCAAATCACAACCTCACTGCAGCAGAATGAAGAGATGATCCCATCACCAGCTGAAACCCAAAATGAGAAAGCAGAAGGAAAATCCAACTTGGACACAAGCCCTCCTCAGCAACTTATTGTTGCACCTATTGACATGGACAAAGCGTATTCTGGCTTTGCTGCTGCAGCGACAACTCCATCCGAGTTTTGCGTTGTTTTGGAGGACTTGACTCCCGTCATGAATAAAGTGTCAATAATGTTGGACGACCTCCCTGGGCAGATGTCTCCTCTTCCTGAAGCCCACCTTGTCCCTGGCACCGGCTGCCTGTTGAAATCAGACACCAAGAACAAGTGGTGCAGGGCCGAAATCGTATACACTGACACCACAACAGTCCTAAACCTGGTGGATTATGGCCATTACGAATGTATTCCATACAAAGACTGCTCTAAACTGAAGAGGCTTCCAGAGGAGATGACAAACCTCCCAAAAGTGACATACCCATGCATCCTAAGAGGGGTGAAACCAGTTAGAGTGGATGGACAGTGGACTGATGACGCAGCATTCTTCTTCCAGCAGTGTTTGTACCAGAAGAACCTTCAGATCTTCTTCAGAGAGTTTGTGTCAAACACACACTGGAAGGTGGACATTCTGGCTGATGGCGTCCATGTTGCAAAGGAGCTGGTGGATGCTGGACACGCCAATTATATAGACATCATGCTAGGACTAAGGTATGCTCCTATCACTTTGTTTTTATGTCTTGAATACAGTTTAGTTGAACCAACTTTTAGTCAGGCCATCAGCTCTTATTTTTCACTTTTCCTTTTACAATTAATTTGAATTCTATATACGGCACTACTTTTAGACAAGTGGAGCAGTGTGTAAAAACTAATTTGATTGATTAATAGTCATTGCTTGGGCTCAATAATAATTAATAAAAAAGTAATTAATTTTTAATTTAAAAATAGGATAAAATCTGAAGAAAATGTGGATAAAATTGAATGAAGAACTGTGTAGATCTTTTAACGTTACCTTCCATTTGTCTCTTAGGTTTTTATTACCAAAAGCATATTATGACCTATCCTCACCATCGGAGGACACTGTTAACTGTAAACTCGACTCGTCACTTCTTGCAACTTGAAGAAAATGTTTTGATGCTTCGGAAACAATTTTGCTGTGAAGGCAGGAAACACATTTTCAAGCTAAATACATAAAACTTAACCTTTTTATTTTTGATAAATTCAGGTTCCAGGAACAGAGCCCTGGTAAAGCTGCTCCTCATAGCCCTGACGGTGAAGAAGAGTGTGGCCAGAAAGATGAAGGCTCTGAAGGGAAGTCAGATCTTTCTGTTGAGTCAACTGATGAAGCAGAGGGGAAGATGCCACTCAGCGTTGTGTCTGGATCAAGTCAATGTAAGAAAAGAACACTTTTAACTCATTTTGTGTATTGCCATCAAGTGAAAGTGTATGTTGATTGCTGCAGTTTTGCAGCCAACATTTAATAGATCTAGATGGATTACTACAATTGGCTTCCAGTACTTGAAAAATTTAAGATTGGCTTTTGTCATAGTGAATATTTAGTCATTCATATTTCGTATTACCGTTTTTTGTAAATGTAGCGTTTTTGTTGCATGGACATGCAGATGAAAATCTCCAGGGTGGTATGTTCAGATGCTGGTCGGACATCCAACATTAAAGAGGTGGTTACTGTAAAGCATTGCATTCACTTTTTTTTCCTTTTTAATTTTCAACATACACAAACAAATATGTGACAGTAAAACAAGAACTCATATCTTAAACAGACAACCAATAAAACAAGTCCAAAAAATAAGCAAATATGTGAAAAGACAACAACAAAAAACAATACACATGGTAACATTTCCTTTCTCTACGTCTTCAGGACATAGTTGCTAAAAAGGGTGACCATACTGTATATATTGATACTTATGTAGAGAACATACATTCACGTAAATTCATTTTCAAGTTCAGTCCAGTCTTGAATGGATGAAGCGACGCTATCTCTCAATTTACAAAACAAATCTACTTTTTAGCATCAGCCAAAACCATAGACACGTATTATGATGTTGTTTAGGCAGTCTAGACAAAACCCCATTATGCAAAGTATGGCATTAGGGTTAATACAAACATTTGTCACCACACATTTTTTGGAATACATAAACACAAAACATATCAAGAGTAACACATTCCCATAACATATTTAGGTATAACCCTTTATTAAATGAGCATTATTAGCAAGTGCTGTCTGGCCTTAAACCAACCCTTCCGCAACCTACTGGGAGTCCAATAACACAGGTGTAATGTTTTGAGCTGACATACACCGAGCGCTTCTCCAGACCTTGTTCCATTTATCATTAGTTACACTACAGCTCAGCTCCATACACCAAGCATTTTTTTTAAATCAGATGATATCTCAATTAAATACAAAAGCAGTCTATAAAGAAATGTGTTCATAAAACAAAAACTCACCAGTGTGATTTGGCAGTAACGTAAGCGTATTTAAAAGTATGGTCCTCTCACTTTGTTTGGTTCTCTTCTTTTGCAGGTTTTCTAATGTGAAGGCAGTCTGGTCGTATTTTGTCGCTAAAATGAGCAGTGATTCCCGATCACCCACCGTCAGATTAATCCAAGTGAGAAGCACTTTGAGTGTGAGAGCTGCTCCAGAACCACATTAAAAATAAAGTTATTTATTACACTTTTAAGTTACCAACCATTGTATTTACCGTAAAACGTTATAATGTAAATTTGACTTGTATTTATGTTTGGTGAAACTGATCTTATTTAGTTTTTTTTTTTACTTGGTTTGAGTACCTTTTTATTTCTGAAGATTTGTTAAATCAGCAGCAGTTTTCCTCTAGAAGCACAAGAAATCTGAGTTAGTGAATAGCGCAAATATTTTTACAGTTCACTTATGATTTAAATTAGCTGCTCTCCTCATACAGGGTCTTTATATTAATAAGGTAAATATGTTTTTCGTTTTGTTCGTTTTTGTTTAAACTGTTCTAAGAGTGCTTTATGTTAAAAGACGGAGAATTTGAACTGCAGTGTTTGTTTGACGAGGTGAACTAAAGTAGCCATGCAAAGATTTTGTTTGATTCAAAACTTTGTTTCTGGAAGATTTGTAAATAGGTCTACTTTTAATTTTGAGTTTTAGTGACCTTTGACAAGAAATAATATTTCCAGATTAAAAAATCCCAAAACTGATCCAGCTCCTAACTTGTGATTGCTTCTGACAATTTGGTTTGTACTTTTTAATATTCTCATGTCATGTTCTCTTAACTAGTAGGGGGACATAGGCTCATCAGGGGTGTTGGAAAATTGAAATAAAGAGTTTACACACAGGTAAATGCTGAAACTACAAGACCTGAATGACCTCTACAGACGTTCCAGTTCATGCTCCACCACTGGAGTGCGCCGTTCAGTCAGGATTGTTTTTGCATAAGTGTCTGGCTCTGCTTTTTTGAGGCTTGATCATGCATCCCTAACCATTCAACCAGTATTAAGTGGTGTCTATTGACATTGGAGTTTACAGTATGTGAGGTACAGTAATGGCTTTCAAACCAGTGATAAACCCAAATCGCCAGAGCTGTTAAAACTTTTTATACTTGTTATGGAAAAGTGTAAATCACAAGACCTTGCTTCGTGTTTTGCTTTGTTTATTTCTTCTGTGAGTGGAGGGATCACAAACCCAACCACCTTTCCCTAAAAATGATGTTTTGAAGAGTTTGCAGGTGTTAAGCCAATCCTAAATAACTTTAGGAATTCTATTTTACATAATCCAGTCTTTTCAAAGGTTAGGGAATCCTTAGTGCTCAATCTAACATCGCTTATCAACACTACTTTTATTAATTTCAGTGGACATAATGCCACACTTATTTATGTGAGACGGACCTGGATGCAGACACGAAGGCTAACCTCTGCAAGAGTCACCTTTGTCCTCCGCAGCGGAAGTTGATCTTCTTCTTGTCGTTCTTGTGGCAGAAAATGTAAAAAGCTGAAATAAAACTTTTATTTACTGATTTCAGTTAAATTTGATCGTATATTATTCAATTCAATTTTATTTATATAGCCCAATATCACAAATCCCATTTGCCTCAAAGGGCTTTACAATCTGTACAACATACGACACCCTCGATTCAACTAAGGAAAACTGCCCAAAAAACCCTTTTAACAGGGTAAAATGATAGAAACCTCAGAAAGAGCAACAGAGGAGGGATCCCTCTCCCAGGATGGACAGACATGCAATAGATGTCATAAGTACAGAATAGATTCATAGCATCAAAATTATAACATATACAATAATGATCCCAATGGCAAAGTTGTTGTGTATATATAATTATGTTGAAAAGTGTGGGATGTAAAACATAAGGGAAGATGACGGTTTCAGAAGGACAACCGAGCAGCTCCAGGTGGAGCCCAACAAGCAGGACCCGAGCCACTCGTCCCCTGCATCATAGACACAGCAACACTGCCCCAGCAGGTCGCCATAGTCACCGATCCAGATACATCTCCGGACACTGAAATACCGGCTGAAAGTGACACTAAGAAAGAAGAGACGGACGACAAAGCACAAAACTCCGGGAGAGGGAAGAAGTCAAGTTAGTAACATGCATTTATGGGATGAGAATGCATACGGATGGAGAGGAGGACAGAGGCGAAGAGAGAGAGAGGTGCATCATGGGAAGTCCCCCGGCAGTCTAGGCCTATAGCAGCATAACTAAGGGATGGTTCAGGACTCTCCTGAGCCAGCCATAACTATAAGCTTTATCAAAGAGGAAAGTCTTTAGCCTACTCTTAAATATGGAGATGGTGTCTGCCTCCCGAACCCGAACTGGGATCTGATTCCACAGGAGAGTTGCTTGATAGCTAAAGGCTCTGGCTCCCATTCTACTTTTGGAGACTCTAGGAACCACAAGTAACCCTGCATTCTGAGAGCGCAGTGTTCTAGTGGGGTAATAAGGTACTACGAGCTCTGTAAGATACGACGGTGCCTGACCATTAAGAGCTTTATAGGTGAGGAGAAGGATTTTAAATTCTATTCTGGATTTCACAGGGAGCCAGTGCAGAGAAGATAATATTGGAGAAATATGATCTCTTTTCCTAAATCCTGTCAGTACACGTGCTGCAGCGTTCTGAATCAACTGGAGAATCTTAAAGGACTTTTTCGTGCTGCCTGATAATATGGAATTGCAGTAATCCAGCCTTGAAGTAACAAATGCATGGATTCATTTTTCTGCATCATTTCGAGACAGGAAGTGCCTGATTTTTGCAATGTTACGTAGGTGAAAAAAGGCAGTCCTTGAAGTTTGTATGTATGTATGTATGTGAGTGTATGAATGTTTGTTTCTGTGTGTATGTGTGTATGTGTGTGTGTCTGTGTGTGTTTGAATGTATGTATGTGTGTAATGTATTTATGTATGTATGTATGTATATGTGCATATATGTATGTATGGGTATTGATGGATGTATGTATGTGAATGTATCTGTGTATGTATTAAGGTATGTATGTATGTATGTAGTTTTTGTTTATAAATGTTTGTGTGTGTGTGTGGGGGTGTCTGTGTGTATAGATAAATGAATGTATGTGTGTATAAATGTATGTATGTATATGTGCATATATGTATGTATGGGTATAGATGTATGTATGTATGTGTGTGTATAAATGTTTGTTTTTGTTTTTGTTTGTGTGTGTGTGGGTGTCTGAATGTATGTATGTGAATGTGTGTGTGTGTGTATTATTGTGTGTTCTTATAAATGTATGTATGTATGTGAATGTATCTGTGTATGTATGTATGTATCTATGTATGTAGTTTTTGTTTATGAATGTGTGTGTGTGTATGTATGTGTTTGTGTTTGTGTATATCCATCCATCCATTTTCTACCGCTTATCCGGGGCCGGGTCGCGGGGGCAGCAGTCTAAGCAGAGACGCCCAGACTTCCCTCTCCCCCGACACTTCCTCCAGCTCTTCCGGGGGAATACCGAGGCGTTCCCAGGCCAGCCGAGAGACATAGTCCCTCCAGCGTGACCTAGGTCTTCCCCGGGGCCTCCTCCCGGTTGGACATGCCCGGAACACCTCCCCAGGGAGGCGTCCAGGAGGCATCCGGGACAGATGCCCGAGCCACCTCAGCTGACTCCTCTCGATGTGGAGGAGCAGCGGCTCTACTCTGAGCTCCTCCCGAGTGACCGAGCTCCTCACCCTATCTCTAAGGGAGCGCCCAGCCACCCTGCGGAGGAAACTCATTTCGGCCGCCTATATCCGGGATCTTGTCCTTCCGGTCATGACCCAAAGCTCATGACCATAGGTGAGAGTAGGAACGTAGATCGACTGGTAAATAGAGAGCTTTGCCTTGCAGCTCAGCTCCTTCTTCACCACGACAGACCGGTACATCGACCGCATCACTGCGGAGGATGCACCGATCCGCCTGTCAATCTCCCGCTCCGTCCTTCCCTCACTCGTGAACACGACCCCAAGATACTTAAACTCCTCCACTTGGGCCAGGAGCTCTCCACCAACCTGAAGGGGACAAGCCACCCTTTTCCGACTGAGAACCATGGCCTCGGATTTGGAGGTGCTGATTCTCATCCCCGCCGCTTCACACTCGGCTGCAAACCGTCCCAATGCACGCTGAAGGTCCTGATTTGATGAAGCCAACAGGACAA
>CM022481.1:23058945-23077065 GCA_011952105.1 Coreoperca whiteheadi | reverse complement strand
TCTGGGTTTGGAGCTCGACCAGCAGCCTCGGGTCACATGTGCGCAATCTCGCTGCTTCTGGTGTCAGATTATCTTCGCGTTTTTGGTCCGTTTCATGTGCTGAGTGTAGTCGTGGTGGGTTGTGGGGGGCGGGGGGTTGGTAATCCCGGGGCAGCGGGGGCCGATACAGACCGGCCGGCTCGTCCGGCGTCAGCAGCTTTCTCTCGGCCTCCTCGTGCTGCCGGCGCCGCTCAGCCTCCAGGCGAGTGTAGTACTCCTCCTCCTGTCTCCTCTAGGGGAGGGACAACCTGTTAGTAAGCTCCACTCTCATTGGCTCTCACCTCAGTAATGTTCACTAACTGGCTAATCAGATAACCGCTGGGGAAATATGTAACTAGTCAAAAAGCTCCACTACCCTGCTTCTACCACAGGTGAAACCACATCTGTTAGGACACCAGTCCAACAAGACTCTTCTGGGCCTCACTACACCTGCCCTAACTAGCTTTACAATATACATATACATATAGCATATCACAACTGATGCAAACCGGTCCCAGATCAGGGGCCTCGTTTCTAAAATGGTCTAACGATCAAATTCCATGTAAAGCATTGACTTACATTCACAAAAAGGTCTGCACCATGAATTTCCTCTTGGTTATATTGAGCACACAGCTTGTTCACCAACAAATCTTGAAGGCTCTGAAAACCTATTTTCTCAATCAGCTTCGTACTATCAGTGACGGGGTCCTTCATGAACGCACTATTTTCTGCCAACTGGCTCGTAAGAGGAGGCCACTCTAAAAACCACACCACAACCACATCCATTTTAGCCTCCTAAAACAACTTACTACTGCCAAGTATTTTTTGGGAATCAATTTAAGCCATTTGAAATCATCTCATGATTATGTTGCAAAATATATCCGAGAACAGTTTAATAAACGCTGCCCCTGAGCTGCTCTTGACCTGACTGGTTTGCCACGTCCACCGGTCATCGCTGACACAGGCTCGTCGTCCCGATCTTGTGTTAACGCCAGGGACGACGACGGAAATAAGTCCAGGACTTTATCGTTCTGTCCCTGACAAAGTCTAATGCCTTGTATATTAAATGTCGTCAATCAACCAAACCAAAAATCTGCTCTTACTGGTCCAACAACTCCACCAATCTGACAGGCTACAGGAGGAAGAACCTGTTCCAACCGGTCCTCACTACCTTAAAACTTGATCGGACCCTTGGCAACAGTAGACCAGTCCTGCTTCCTGGACCACCCTGTCTACCACCATCTCCCCCCGTCCCTCAACACTGTGGGGGGTGTACGCATGTGTGCACAAACTACGTGTCCATATGTGCTTCGGTTCCCCTTTGTATCCTCAGTTTATACTATATGGTTTGTGGGTAGGTTTTTTTGATTCAAGCCCACCGTGTCTCCAGTGGTTGAGCTCTAGTATCTACACTTCGGGGACAGGCCTGGAATGTTACACTGGAATCTACACTGGATGAAATGTGTTTAGACTTCTGGGTTTGGAGCTCGACCAGCAGCCTCGGGTCACATGTGCGCAATCTCGCTGCTTCTGGTGTCAGATTATCTTCGCGTTTTTGGTCCGTTTCATGTGCTGAGTGTAGTCGAGGTGGTATATGGGCCGTCTAGTGCTGTGGATGTATATCCGAGCTGCTTTTGATGGTTGAGTCAGCCCAGTCGGAATCTGAAGAAACTGGGAGGGATTAGTGGGTGTGTGGGTTCGAATGACTGGGTGGCTGCTGGGTTTTTGAATATGTACAGTATGGATGGCTGAGGGCGGGAATGAGGCAGGTGGGTGGGTATAGATTTCTGGGTGTTTTTACATGTGTGTGTGTGTGTGTGTGTGTGTGCATGAACTGAATATAAAGCATGTGGTTTTTGGGAAAAAAGTGGGAGGGTGGGCGGCATTCCCTAAACATATTTTCTCAAGTGATGCTGGATGGAAATGGTCACAAAAAAAAAAATCAAACCAAAGAAATATCTCCCAAAATCATAACTGCTTCCCCCAAAAAACTGAAATAACTGAACTTCCTGACACACAACGACAACATGATGGGAGTCCCATGCTTAAGGTGGGTGGGAGCACATAACATGACACAGCGACACATCACATAGGGTGGGGGGTGTGCACAGGATGAGGACATGCAATTGGACATCTTTACAAAAAGACAAACGGCATCAGATTAACAGTCAAAACAATCTCTTAGACACAATAGATTTTAAGGAACGCTCTGTCACTACCAAATATTCAACATTGCTATAACTGTAGCACCAGAAATAAAATGACCTAATCAAACAAAGTTAAACCATCTCTGGGAGATACTTTTGACTACTTATTTTCTATTTTTTCCAACTTCAGCAAGTAATTAAATCAGTTACACAAAAGGAGCAATATTCAATATGTTTTATATTATATAATATAATATGTTTGTGAGGCATTTCATTAAACTGCATTTCTCTGCAGTGGCGTCAGCTTCAAGTTTTGTCTCTGCCTGCACAGACATTTAAACAACCAGTGGTGTGATCAGCGGTCTCCAGTTCACAGGACAAACGCACCAGGATGATGGCGTCATGGTGAAGTCGGTGGACACAACAAAACACTGAATGTGTTTGATTTAACACGCAAGACGGAGACGGGTGGGTGGACACCAGGTCAGACCACTGGTCATTTAAAACCTCCAAATATTCCTACTTTATAAGACATATTACAGGAAGACTCTATATCAACCGAGTAGCCCGGACAAAGGAAGGAGAAAAAAAAGAAATCAGGTCATTACGGTAATACGCTTGTTGCACACTTTAGGAAATCAATTCTATACCCAATAACCCACAACAACAAATCAAAAACGCAAACCTCTCCCTTTCATAAGTAATCAGACCCGTTGCAATGGAATTCCAAATTAAGTTCTGGTGCGTAGGTTATGTGTGCAGAATTAATTGCCACAAAAAAAAAATCTATTTTAAATTGAATCTATAACAATTGAGTGTACACCGAGTTCAGGGGTCTGAATACTTTCCGAAGTCACTGTATATCCTAGAGTTAGACCGCTATTTTGGGCTATATTTTATATAATCCACAAGCTAGTAAATGTAATCTACCTCTAATGTAATGACGGTGAGGGTGTAATTTCTACATATGTGCACTGTGTTTTGATACATGCAGCCAAGTTGATTACATAACGCTTCTCCAGGCTTTCATCCGTGTTTTCCTTAAGAAGGAAGTAATTAACACAAGTAATTTTGTGCCTCAGTCTATTAAAACTGATATAAAAAAAGCCTTTTTAAAAAAAGAAAGAAAAGGAATAGCTCAACATTGTGGAAAATACGCTTATACCCTTTCTTGCCAAGAGTCAGATGAGAAGCTCGATGCCACTCCAGTGTCTTTACTGTAAATCTGAAGCTACCTCCAGCAGCCGTTTAGCTTAGCACAAAGAGTGGAAACAGGGGGAAACTGTCCGACAGTAGCAAAATCCAACTACTTAACACATTAAATTCAGTTTGTTTCATCCATACAAAAACCAAAAACGAAAAAGTTGGGGTTTTCCAAGGGGTTAGGTGCTGGACTGCTTCTTGAGAGCGAATTTCCTGAAGTATCGAGCTCTTCCTTTAAATTCAATTTCCTGGTTATTTTAACTTTACACAGTTATATAAACTCTTTGGAAGTTAATCTACTTTGTTTGTGCCGTTTGATATTCACTTAGTATCAGTAGTCAAAATGTAATAGGTTTGGCTTTCAGTGTACTGTAGAGTTCCATGATGGTCTGAATAATATTTTTGGGGCTTTTCCAGCCAGACAAAAAGGAAATAATTTAAGAAAGGATACTCAAGATGTAAAAGGCATAGTGGTCCAACCCTGATAGAGTTCAGCCCTGTTTTGCCCTACGATATGGATGGTCTGACTCACAAATGGCTACAGAATCATAAAAAAAAACCTTCTACAGTCTCCATTAACTCGAGCCAAACGATCTATAGTTTCACAGAGAGACAGACCGACCTTCTCCTCGGCCTCTCGCTTGGCTCTCTCCTCCTCCCTCCACCTCCTCTCCTCCTCCTGCTTTGCTCGCTCCTCCGCCTCCCGCTTACGAATCTCCTCCAGCTGCTGCTTACGCCGTCGCTCCTCGTCCTGCAACTGATCACACACACACACACACACACACACACACACACACACACACAACATGCCAAAAGGCATGCAAAGACACACATGCAAACAAGGAAACAATTAGTACAACATTCATCTTTTCATTCATAAACAAACTCTTGAGAACATTTCCACATCCAACTGCTCTGTTTAACTGCTTGGACACTAATGTTCTCTAACATGTTGTGTGCGATGTGGTCTCACAGGACTGCTCCAGAGGGGGAAGAGCAGTGTGCACTGCAACTGCACAGCACACGCACACACACACACACACACACACACAGCTGAACGTGCAGACACCAACAACAACAACAACGTGCAACAACAAGAGCAACAAAAACAAAAGACAGCCCCTCTTTCAGCTACTTGAGGTGTATTTGATTTGAGTGCACTGACAAAACATTAAGAGGTCCCGCTGAGCAGGAGGGGAAGAACAAATCAAGCGTACCTGGAGTAACTGCAAGCTTAAAGGGGCTGCGGCAGAAATGTTCTGATAACAGTTCCATCAAACCCAGTGGTGACACACAAAAGAAACGGACCCTTTTCTCTGGGATGGATGGTGGTTAAAGGGTCAGTTCAACCAAATTACAAAACAACATATTCTGCCACTTACCCCCAGAGGAATCTACCCATGCAGAAACTGCACAACAAGGTTGTGATGTCTCGGTCTCAGTCTCCCTGCCTCCAAAACAATGGAGTGGAAACACAATTTTTGTTTGCGGTGCATAAAGAAAATTACATTTTACACTGTCAACTGTTTTCCTGGGGACTCTAGAGGGTAACAGAGACACTGTCTTTTTTACTTATCTGTATGTATTTTAAAAGCACATTTCTTCTATCTATCTATATATATATATATACACACACACACACGTTTGCATTTCACACTTGCTTTGGCAATGTTAACGGGTGTTATTTCCATGCCAATAAAGCAAAAAATATGTTGAAAGATGTAGGATATATAGTATATAATATATAGGATATATTTTGTGTATATTTATATGTACTGTTTTAGTTTGTTTTATTATTTTTACACACACACACACACACACACACACACACACACACATATATCTCATGATTGGTTTTGTGTCTATTATTTCATGTTTTGTTTTTTATTTAAATTGATTTTTTAGATTTCTTTTCAGTTTTGAATTAATTCAACTTTTATTCAATTATTATTGTCAGAATTACTATTATTGTATAAATATATAATAATTATTAGAACTATTCTTTTAAAGTAAAATGTAAGAGGAAAAGTTGTGAGTGAGGGTGGCTTAAGTGGCTCCCGGCTGGTAGCAGCCTGAAGGATGTCAAGAGATTTATTACGAAGGAAACGAGTAGAGCCCGTTCCTTCCTTTGTTTAGTATGATATTTTTCTTAAATTTTACTTTTCCCCATTTACCTCTTCTGTATTGTGGTACAGGCAGAAATCTCAGCGATGGAAACCTAAAACCTGGAGAAATAAAACCAAATCTATCTGACCGGCAGATAACAACAAGAACTAAGTGAGAAAATGGGTTTTTTGTTTTGGTTGGAGAGACCCTTTAAAAAGAGAAAATAAAGAGGCTCAGCAGGTCACACATACATGGACGGACAGATGGATGGATTCACGGACACCACCACATCATGATGTGGCCCTGCGCAGGCAGCACCGGGGGCTCACAGGACTATCATGCATGGATCTCTACCTGGAAGCTCCCTGTGATGCATTCAGCCATGCAGGCGCCACCTCGATATGCACTCAAAACATCACTGCTGACAAGAAGCACACCGTCCTCAGCTCTGCTACTCGTGTACAGGTTTGGTTTTCTGTGGCTTTCATGATTTGGAAGTACCAGTATTCCACCGCTGGTAAGCAGCAGCTTCGCTCGCCGTCCCCCAGCAGCTGTTTTGAGTGGACAAAGAGATGGACAGCTTCTCCAGCCAAACAACGTCAAGCATCCCAGGACGGCCTCTCTTTAGCCAATCATGGCACGGCCCTGCCTCCAACCCCGACCCCACCCGCAATGAAACGACGACAGTAGTCCAGATGGGTGGGGAGAGACAGAGAGGAAACACGGGCACGTGGGCAGCCCAGACAGAGAACAGGAAGTGATGTAAGGGCAAGGAGAGGATATTCGTCATTAACAGGAAGAACATACCAAGTCTAGAACAGAGATAGCTGGGACAGCATTCTGCTGCTGAAGAAGAAGAAGAAGAAGAAGAAGAAGAGAATAGAGAGTGAGAGAGGAGGCAGATAGGGAGGGAGGGTGGGGAGGAAAAGGAAAACACCCAAATGCTGAAAAGGAAGGTGTGGGGGATATATCAATAAAACTAAGTTAGCAAAAATAGGAGGGGAGGTGGGAAGAGGCAGGAGAAACTGAGGAGTAAAATAGAAATAAAATAAGGGAGGGGGAGGACATACAGTAAAGTGAAAACATTGCTGAAGTTTGTTTATCTCCACTGAGCTCCTTAATCCGCCACATCCAAATCCACATAACCACTGCACCACATCTTAAAATATAGCTCACTATTTTACAGTTGCTTGTTTTTATTTATTTATCTTATTTATTACAAAATTTGAATTTTGAATAACAAAAACCAGTTGTTACGACAAGTGGCTCGCGTGAGCTCCTTTATTCCACATTTTTCTCTTCACTGCGTCGCCATCTACTCTTCTTGTTTCCAAATAAAGTACCACAATGAAGGGTGTGGCCGGAGTTACCCGTCGCCTCACGTCAATCAGTTCACAGGGATTGGATTAAACACATTTATTTAGAAAAAAGGGCAGCCTGGGCAAAATATAAAATAAATACTTAAGGTCTTGATTAGGGTCCAAATTTGTATTAACCAAGCCCCGAAAACCAAGGATCGGGTCAAGGATTGTATCCTGTACAGATGGTAAAGCCCTCTGGCAAAAAACTGTGATCTTGGGCTAAGTGCTATAAATTAACTTGACCTTCTCTTCTCATCTGTCGCAGCCACGTTTACTGCAAACTGTGCTGAATGTCCACTTGCAGCCGGAAAGACTTTTATAACAGCAGCACATGAAATCCAGAAGATCAGTTCAAAGGAACTTAATTACATAAAAGAAAAAAGAAAAAAAACACAATACCAAACCCACCACATCATCCGATATACAGTCACACGCTCACAGATTCGACACCTTCCAGCCAACCACATCCAGCACGCAGCTTCCACACACGGCTGCATCCACCGGCACCCGCCCACATGCTGCCACATCCAGTCATATTCGCCACAGCCGTTCACCAATTATCAAATCAAATTAAAAACATCACTACTGGATAAAAATTTAAAAAGTACATCTACCAATTTCAGGAAGCGCCGGGAATTTGCCTGATAAGTAAGGACAAATTCCGACGTCGTCAACAAGTGTAAATCTTTAGTGAAGAGTAGGAAACGATATTGTCATTTCCCTTTAAACTAGTTGTGACACACATTGTTGTGTCTTATCGCAGCAGGACGCAGCTGTTTGCTGTAAGTCATGGACTCCCATCACCAACTACGCACACGTGCGGAGTTTAGGGAACCAACATTCACAGGAAACATAAATCACGACATGTTCAAAACACACTTGTAGCCTTTACCTGTCATACGAAAAGTCACACAGTTAGATCCATACGACGTGAGTGCAGCGTTAACGACATCCTCACCTGCCTGCCCAAACCCGCCCCGCCCAGCCAATCAGATTTAAGCAGCTCAGCATGGCAAAGCGATGACAGAAGCATGTTGCAGATGCACATTGCAGGACATTCATAGTGGGAGCGCTGCCACAGAGGAATACATTTCCCCTTCTAGCATTTGAAAGCCAGTTCTATCTCTTTCCCCCACCCTTGCCATTGACTCTCTTACAATCTCTCTATGCTTTCCCACCCCGCCACCGCCGCCACCACCCCCATCTCACCCTGGCTCTCTTCTCAGCCTCCAGCCGTTGCATGATCATCATGGTGTCCACGTCCTCGTCATCCTCCTCCTCCTCGTCTTCGTCGCTCTGCTTGGACTCCTGCAGTCGTTTCTGGAACTGCCACTCCAGCATCAGCTTCCTGAGGCGGTCGCTTTCCTCGGCCGTCCGCTCCGGCTTCGCCTGGACAATAAAGTATGCTCAGAACTGGATCTAGTTGCACCAGCTATTTGTAAAGCCATCACCTAAGTTTGTGTCTTAAGTCCTCCCTAAGCTAAAATGACAAAATACTGAATGGAGCTTAAATTGTGCCTACCTGGAGATCCTGGATCTCCTTGTCCAGCAGGTCGACGATGTGAAGCTGCTGCTGTTTCTCGGCCTTCTCACGGGCGTCTCGTTTCCACGGGTCCGGAGACAGACTGTCGCTGGACGTCAGCTCCTCCTTACTGATGGTGATGTACTGCAGGTCTCGCCTCTCGATGGTCCGTGGCTGCTGCTGCGGCAACAGCTCCCTGATCACCGTGTCCATGCCTGCGTGCACATCCCATTTTATTTCTTAATTAAATGTAGTTTGCAGGCAAAAGCGATCCACAATTTTTGGAGATGAAACACTAAACATAAGAAAGGTTTTGACTTGAATGTGTTACCAGCAGGGTTGGAGGCACCGGAAGGGGGCGGAACAGCTGACCGCGGCAGGCTGGCCAGCTTCTCCGGTCTGGATGGGGGAGGCTGAGGCTGAGGCTGTGGGGGGAGGTAGGGCTGGGGCGGGGCCACAGAGGGCAGGGCCGGCGCCACAGAGGGCAGGGCCGGCTGGTGGTGAGGAGGAGGCATGGATCCTCCATTGTTGTGAGGTTGGACGGGCATGACAGGGTTGGCCCGGATCTGACCCAGCTTCCTCTCCTGCTCCCTCCTCTTCCTCTCCCTGGGAAATCATCATCATTACTGTTTTTATCTTGTTTACTGTGTGTTATAAATGTCAAAAGGGGAAACTAATGAATAAAACCTGAAATGATCGTAAAACTGTAAAGCTACATACAAGTTTTTACATCGTAATTATACAATTAAAATCTCAAACATTTCTAATGATTAGCTGGACAAATAAGCAAAGGCATTTATGACAATAACTCATAATGCCCTGATTACAACTGATTTCATCATTTAAAAACACGTTTTTAGCAGCATATTGCCCAAAATGTAAATAACATTTACACCAGTGGGACTAAAGAGGGCACTATTTCCTCATTTTCTTTTTATTGAATGCAATGAAGCAATAATGGTGCAGGCCAAGAAATCTCATTTGGTTATGTTATATGTTGTCAAGCAGAAATGGTTAGGGGGAGAAAAGTGTACCACGTATGTCCTGTATAGGGCTACAGTTTCTTTCTTTAAGACATTATATGGTTTTCTGTGCATGGTAAATTGTTTGGGGATCGTGCGGGATATTTTGTATCACGTGAACTGTAGGTGGAGCGGTCATGTTTTGTCTGTGTATACACCCTTATAATTGTTCCCTAATATGATGTAACACGTCATCAATAAAAATGGGGGGGTTTAGGATTTTTTAGTGTACAGACAACCTTTCTTGTTCATGTCTTAAACTTGTTTAGATGTCTTTCTTCCACTTTTTTTTAATGTTTTTTTTGTAAACAGCCTACATGGCCCTCTCTAGTTAAATTAAATGTTCTTTCGTGTGTAACATTAAACATTTTGATGAATCTAATAAAATATCATTCAAAAACCAAAAGAAACCCCACCTCTCTTCCTCCAGCCGAGCTTTCTCTTTCTCATACCAGCGCTGCTGCTCCTCACGTTTCTTGCGGTCAGCGGCCTGCTGGGCTGTCACGGGAGGGACGGCAGCGGGAGGGGGCGGGAGCGGTAGGTCAGGTTGGGCGTCGTAGGCGTCAGGGTAAGGGGCTGGTGGTGGGGGCGGAGGAGGGGGCAGGTCAGAGCGGGATGGCGGCTGGGCCGAATGTGGCGGCGCAGCGTGGGGGGCGTTGGGTGTCTTCCATCGGCCCGGCCCGGTCTTCTGGTTCTGGGTCTTGTTGGAGGAGGAGGAGGAGGCGGAGAAGTTGAGGTGCTCCTGGCTAGACGTGGATGACTCCAACGAGGACGACACCTGTGGCTGTGGGGCCCAGAGGTCAGGACCTCCCACACCTACAGGCACACGGAAACACAGTCAGTGGTCACCTGGCAACACAGGTAATTCTTCCCATAACGCTTTTAGTCGAGGTCCCTAGTCCCATTTGTGACCGAACCACAGGGCAATGTACGGATTGAGTGGTCACAAATGGGGTTAGGGTCCGTGATGA
Organism: Coreoperca whiteheadi; assembly: GCA_011952105.1. Classification (NCBI taxonomy): domain Eukaryota; kingdom Metazoa; phylum Chordata; class Actinopteri; order Centrarchiformes; family Sinipercidae; genus Coreoperca; species Coreoperca whiteheadi. Next base: position 23,066,715 of record CM022481.1, on the reverse strand, counting down.
AGCAAGACAACTGTTGGAAGGTAAAACGAAATCTTTTTTCCCCCCAATCAGAGGGTTGGTAGTCTGCACTCAATGTGTCCATGTAGCGTTTTATTTAGAGCCACTTCACCCACCAGAGATTGTTAGAAATACTCAGACAGCTTTAATGAGCAGAGTAGGTAAAAATGTTTGCTTGTCAATCCTAACTAATGAGGTCTACTGACTGCAACATCGTAACAAGATGAATCGACTACAAGTGACTGACAGTGTGCAGCATTTCTCATTTTAAGTGCAAATGTCAAAATTCTTTGCTTTGTCATTCTGAGTAAAATGTTGTGATTAGTATATATAGCATAATCGTAAACAACATCACATTTGAATACACTTTAGAGGAACATTTGGATTCTGAAAAACCACTAAGCCGTTACATAATACGGCAGTTAATACACCATGAGGTGCTACAGTCCTCTTCTCGTCTTCCTCTCTCCCTGCGGTCTCTGGTTCTCTTTCTTCTTACCTCCTGGTGGACCTCTCTGGTAGTCAAGATCTCTCTGTTGGTAGTCCAGGTCCCGGTGCTGGTACTCCTGCTGGTAGTGCTGCTGCATGCGCTCGTCTGGCCTCAGACCTCCTGGTGGGGGGTATAACTCCTCCTGGGAGTGGTTAACCCGCTTGGAAGAGTTGAAAACATCAAATAAAAAAACGAGAGAAGCAATGAGACAATGAGAGGAATGAAAAGGGAAAATGAGACGGAGAGAGGAGGGCAGGAGAAATAGGGGGAAAAAAGCAGAGAGAGAAAGGGACGAGGGAGAGAAGGAAGTAGAAAGATGAAGGGAAGAGGGAACACAAAGTGGAAAACATGGAAAACAAACTAAATCTACTAACGTCTAACTATAAAAGGAAGGAATCTCTCTGTATCCGTCTGTATTGTCTGTCTGTGATGGACTCTCAATTTACTGAGATGTGGTTCAACTCGCTGCGGTGTCCTGCTTTATTTTTGTGGCTAATCCTACAGGTCACATATGAAACTCCTGCCAATACACCAACTGCTGCAGATACAAGGGCTTTACTTCCTGTTTGGCAGCAACACCGTGTCTTTTAGAACAAAAACATCTAGGGAAGCCTCACTACATAGCCCAAACATAACAGGTAAAGGGGCCGAACAGGCACTGCGCTAGCACAGAACAAATGATGCAAACAAGTTGAAAAATACAGTTGTATATGCATATACAGTATGTCTGCTACTTTCAAATAGTTCATTTGTAAAATGTCCTAATGCTCCCTGACTTCCCCAGCGAAGTTACTGAACGTAATGTTGAATCAGTAGCTTCAACAAGTTGGTGCGCTACCTGCATGCTGTTGTGGATGTTGTCGACCATAGCAAGGCGTTCTCTGTCCTCCATGCCCTGCCAGTGCTGTGAGGTCACCTGCCCAGGTCCGACAACGCGATCCTGGCTCTTGGAGGACGGGATGGTGAAGTACTCCCTAGGGTAGGTCTGGGTGGGGATGGGGTAGGCCTCTGGACGGGGAGGGGAGGGCTCATCCTGATTGATAAAACCAGAAATTACTGTGTGAAAAGAAAATGTTTGGGACACCTTCCCAATACCAAACAGGCAACACGTAGTCAGCAGTTGGTTTGAGTAGTAATGCTCTATGCACTCCACGACTATGATGATTTCTCATCATCATAGTCTCATCCTGTCTGCTGGAGCTTTCCCACATGCAGACGCCACTGGCTTCAATCGTACGGTTACTTACGTCTGCACACAGGTTGCCGGTCGAGACGGAGGTGATCTTAGTGCCAGGTCCTCCGGGGTACACCGCTTTGCCTGCAGGACTCTGGCTCTGATCTGACGACGGGGCAGGAGAAACGGCCATTTTAGTACAGCTGAAAGTACTGACTCACAAATACAACAATATTCAGGATTAAGAAATGAATAAGGGGAGCAAAGGAGTCGCCAACAAATCCCAAATTACCCAAAATAATTACTGAAAGTGGTTTTTGAGAATGTTTTTTTTAAGACTTTTGCAGACACAGTGTTATTGCCCAACAGTACTGTGGCACTGTGTTTCCATATCAGGGTGGAGTAGCTAAAGAATAACACCAGTATTGTTTGAATTTTTTTTCTTTCCCATTTCCATTACCCCCCATGCCAAGTCTAAACCCAATGACACAGATACTTTCCCTTTATGTATGCAATCAGAGTCTACTGGAGTCATTTTTATTAAGATTTCCTGCATCTGCTTAATTCACTGCGTAAATTAGGAAATGTTATGAATGTGTGATGACCATCCTTGTGATGAAGTACTGGTTTATTATGGAAGTGGTCAAACGCATTAAAACAGGTGTAGTTTATTCAAACAGCAGTTTAAAAGAAAAATCAAATAAATAGTTTTCTCAAATACTCATTTGGCAATTTTGACAAATTGTGAAGAACAGAATTGAACTGGTAAAATTGGAACTGGTACAGCGATAGAAACTGGACTTAAAGACATTTCACGCTCATGCGGCGACGACAATTTGGCTTTAATACAGTTGCAAGCAGAAGGCGGACTAGACAAGTTCACGTAGTTCAAGTGTATAAATAAATGAAGTCTTGGTAAGTAGGAGGGCTTACTGGCTACGTTGGGGCTGGAGCGGTGGTCGGCTCGGTTCTTGAGAAGTCGATCTTCGCTGCTCATCTTCTTTGGTTCGGGGTAAGAGTCCCAGCCAGCCTGCGGACTCTCCGGAGAGCCGTTCTGCACCGAGCTGTTGTACAACTCGAAGCCTTCGCTCTTTGGCCGCAGTTTCCCGTTCTTGTCACGGCCTCGGTCTGACGCTGGGCACAAATTGGGATGTAGGGGTGCAGAGATGAACGAGGGAGAATGGGTGTTTTAGAAAAATGTATCACATACTAATCCAGAAGTACTTTGTCATGGCATTTGGAAAACAGGACCACTGTTATGGTTATGTCATGGTTTTCTAGAGGACACCTCCTTGACGTCAAATCATTTTGCAGTTTGACCATAAGTGATGTTAAGTTGGGACTCATTTCTCATTTGCTTAGATGAAGCATGTAAAGCATTGTGCTGGACATCCATAACTTGGCATGAATGCAAATCGAAAATATGGTGAGGGGGTGCTGTTTTTTTGTTTTGTTTTTTTTACTTCTTTTGCCCTGCACCAAGAGGGAAAAAAGATTTTCTTTTTACATGAGAAGAATCTCCTCAATAACCTTCAGATCATTTATGATGTTGGTTGTTTTATTAAACTTATTGGACAGCTCCATTTCAGACTTTTGCAGTGTTGGTAAATTAGTTAAATTGTTGACTGCCAGACTTCCCTTATATGTGACAAATGAACCACCTCCGTGGAGTCATTTTTCATGGTGTTACATTCATAGAAGTGGACAACTTTCTTTCCCTTCCGTGTATCTAGGTTTGCTTCCCCCTGAGTACAGTCCCGCCCTCAGTCTGTGAGAATCTACACTTCGACTTGTCCAGTTTCCTACGAATTAAGTTTACTAAAGAATGACCAGCGTCCTTCACTGCCGGGTGGTTACATTCCAGCGTCTGCACTGGAAAACACACTGTGGTCGAGGGAATTCGGGAGAAACACCCGTTATCGTCATCCTGGACCACAGGCCGGCCCCGCCAGAAGACTTCCTTAATGAATCTAGGGTTTAACGTTCCAGCAGACAAAGACCAGCACACAGCCAGACAACCCCATGAAAACTCTACGCCATGTATGTGTGTGTGTGTGTGTGTGTGTGTCTGGACACACACACACACATATCTGGCTGTGGCCACAAACACTCATTATATCCTTCAGTCTGCTAGCTGGTTTTTTACTGCACTACAGAGAAGACAACAAGGACACACTGTCTGGGCAAGTCTGCTTCTCTTCATTCATCCACAGCACCAAATTACTGGCCTTAACTAATGGTGGAACTAACAATAGTCCATTCATTATAAATACTAAACAGCAAAAATCTGCAGGTTTTAGGAGCCAAAGTTATGACTGCATGAGCTTTATAAATGGCTTTTAATTTAAGTTAAGTTTATAATGTTCTTGATTGTTCACAATGAGTAAAATAGTATTTAGTGAAAAACAGATAAAATACGTATTGTGCGTCCACTGTTCTGTATTAGAAATGGAGCTGCAGTTACTGATTATTAGTGATTATTCTGCCAATTATTTGATCAATTAATTGGTCAATTGTTTGGTCTATTAAATATCCAAAACCAGAGAAAATTCCCCATTACTATTAGTGAGAGCACAAGTTTACGTATACTGTCCGACCAACAGTTCAAAACCAAATATATTGCATTCATAATGACATAAAAAAAAAAAAAAGACATTCAGCAAATCCTCACAGTGGAGAAGCTGGAACCAGATAATGATATTTGAGAATGAGAGTTTTGCTTGACAAGTGACCGAAACGATCGCTCAACAATTATCAAATTTGCTGCAGATGAATTTTCTGTCGAATTATCAACAAAGTGTTTTAGCTCATTAAGCACCAGTCACATAACAAGATACAAAGTTCTTTAAAATCACGAAGAAAAACAGACAAATTTGTTGGTCCCGAACTTAAGTCCATCTAATGTATTTTCAGACTTGTAATTGGCTCAAAATATGAAACATTAGTTAGTAGTGATGTAAATGAGGAGATATGAATGGAAACTCTGCAGCAGAGCAGGTAGCTCCTCTGAACATTATGTATATATGTATATGAGCTCACCTCTTGGCATCATGGGGCTGGGCTGGTTGAGGAGCGTAGCCAGTCCGTGGTAAATGGCTCCCTGCTTGGCGACCTCCAGAGTCACAACTGAGCCCGTCCTCGTCATCAGCTCGGCTGCCCTGAACCCACGGAGGGAGGGAGAGGGGAGGGAGAGCACGAACATGAAACTTGCAACCAACCTTCAAGGGATCTGACACACTTACATTATTCTCTGTGGTGGAGGCATCCAAAAAAAAATAGAATACACATTCATATTTAAATCTCCCGTTTAACTGTGATGAGCTTTTTTTTTTTTTTTTTTTTTTTTTAAAACTTCTTTTTTTAATTTATCAAAACATAGCATGAATTCAGCTAAAAGTCTTTGGTACACCGCGCTCTATGATGACACTGCATCACATTACACACACATCACATTAAATGTAACGTGAGAGGTGGGTTCAGTCTGGTAGTTTTGGTAGGAAATCCCAGCCTAAATACAAAGCAATGTAGTGAACCACAAGTATTATTTGAGGTTGCTGGGTGACATGAGAAGAACACGATTCAATTCAACTACTGCACATAGAGGTAATCGGCTCAGCTAAAAAGTATCCTGAATCTACTTTATTCTACAAATGTACATTTACTACAGGAATCAACAGCAAGGAGTCTATTTATTTTAGTGGAATGCCTGACACTGAAATGTATTCAGGATGTTGGTGTAATGTTAATTATGAGGTTTCTTCCTTTGCTTCCCCTTTAAAAGGGTTTTTTTGCGGAGTTTCCCCTTCACAGATCATAAAAACCTTTGAGGCAAATTTGTGATTTGTGACTTTTGGTCATTATCCTAATTATCCATATCTGGCAGGATTTTCTTTTTAATGCCTTTTCCCTCCATCAACAATAAAATCTAGCGGTTTTTACCAATTATACTGTATTTGTTTTTAGAACTGATCCGAGTACTGCATTGGGTGGACGAAATTGTGACGAGCATTTCTCACATTTTTTGGACATTTTACAGACTAAATGATTGTGAAAATAATGCGGCAGATGAATCGATAATGATAATAATCGTTAGTTGCAGCCCTAATACCTAGTGCAGATTGGAGCGCTTAATGTCACAGCTGTAGTATCGCATGAAACCAAACAACTACATAAATGTGCCGCCAGTATCTTTATTTATACAGTGCACTATCCTAAATATAAGACCGAAAGACAATGAACCTATTCTTCAACCTATTTTAAGGAAATCTCCCTCCTTGACATTTTTCCTCAAAGCAGTAGATGTCACTGTATGTACCACGTAAAAAGCTCTGAAACAAACAAGCATTAGGGTACTCTGATACTGATGTGACAGATTAGCGCTGCAACCAACAAACTCATTAATTCTCCATAAAACGTCAAAAAATATTGAAAAATGTCCACGACAAGTCCCCAAAGCGACGTCTTCAATTTGCTTGTTCTGTCCGACCAACGGGCCAAAACCCCGAAGACATTTCATTCACGGAGAAAAGCAGGAAATTATCACATTTGAGAAGCTGGAACCAGAAAGCGTTTAGCATTGTTGCGTGAAACGTGACCGAAAAGATGAATCGTTTATCGAAATAGTTGTTGATTGTTTTCTTTCTGTCAACTCATTGTTTCAGCTCTGCTATGGATATGTAGTACGAGTGCGCTACTAAACAAAAGTACTACTTTTCGTCATTACGGGAAAACACCAGTGAGGTTTCTGTCTACTGGCAACCAAACGGGCAGCCAAAATAAACTGGAAGACTTGTATTATGAACCACAGGCAGGGATTATATTGGTCATTGCCAGAGACTCACTTCACTCTAATTTGGGTACAATCCTGCTGTGTCACACACAAACACACAGTCCCCATGTCATTTTCTGCAACAGCCACATGTGCACAGGGCTTTAACCAAAATCCTATAAATAGTTGAAGGGCAGATCACACAAGGTAATGAGCCATGTGTGTTTGATTGGATGGAACTCGGGGAACGCGCAGCGTCAACTGCTTGATGCTGAGCAGAGAACAGGCTCCGAAACCCACATTTGGAAATATCACAGGCCTTCGCTTCTACACAAACATATACCAGACCTAAAGGCTGCAAATCACGACTAACCTGTTAGGAGTAACCTGTAGGAGAGGAGATGACCGCAGAAATTCACAGGAAAATGATCTGATCGGACACATTCTGAAATGGCTGGATATGATAAAACCCCACCCACCTGCTACCTGCACGCCAAACCAGTTAAACAAATGATTTGTAAATCCAGTTTGACTTGGGGCCGACACACAGTGAGCGGCGACACTGAACATCAAGCCTGTACATGCTGAGGGAGAGGAATAACTGGATTTCATTCGAGTGGGGCGTTAGCCACGGAGTACTTCACTGCTGTTTCCAGAAACAGTGCTGTGTGCGTGCGTTCCGGACACGTTGGAAATCTGGTCTTTCTACGAGGACATATGGGATGCAACTGCCTCAATGCAAGAACCTCGCGATGGCTCAACCCTGAGGTTTCCCCAAGATGTGGTTTTCTGCTGTCAGCGTCAACATGATGCTTTACTTCTCAAATGTTTTCAATTCTCAAAAAAGAATTCAAATTGAGTTTCATCATCACGTGGCCATAAATAAAATCAGTACTGGGCGGTAGGTGGTTGAGCATATGAAAGAGAAAAACCCAATGGGCACCCAAGTTCACTCCCTGCTGTTTCTTACGGATGGATGGATGGACTCGATGTCATGAAGGTTTAATTCTAATTTACATGTGTCAGCTGGGAGTTTCCCCATTTCTAATTTGCAAATCGAAATCAGCATATAAGGACACTTCCTTCACTGGCATCACATTATACGATTTCGGAGCACTGAGGTATTGGAAATGTAATTGGGGGGGGGGGGGGGGCACATAATTGGACAACTGTCTTCACCTCTCTTGTGATAGGCCAACCAAACTGCGCCCGTCCACGCTCAACAACTGGTCACCAGCAGCCAAACGCCCGTCCTGCAAAGACACAAACAGACGTACCACAGAATGAGTCACTGTGTTTGTCTTTCCTCATATGCGACCCCCCCCCCACCCTCCTCCTCCC
>CM022481.1:23015503-23058920 GCA_011952105.1 Coreoperca whiteheadi | reverse complement strand
CCCCCCCTCCCTTCTGCTTTCCACGTGTATACTAACCACATCAGCTGCTCCTCCTTTGACAACAGACTTGATGTAGATGCCCAGCTTCTCCTGACCAGCACCCTACAGAGACAGAGAGACACAGGGGCATTAACTTAACATAGCATGGGAAGTCATTGTCTTCGCTCCCAGGACTTATTTCCACTAACAGTCCGCAGCGTCGGCTTGGAATCTGTTGCAAATTCACTTGAATCATCGGGAGCTGGCCTCATTAGACGCGTTTAAAGTGATTCTAGATGCCTGGGAAGCAGATACATGTGGCTCTAGGTGTTTTGAATGTTTAAGACTGTTTCTACATCTTATGATTTGTTCTTTCTTTCCATTGCATTGGTTTGATGTTTGCCTGCTGCCTGCCTTGGCCAGGACACTCTTGAAAAAGAGATTTTTTAATGACTCAATGACTCTTTTATTCCTGGTTAAATAAAGGTTAATAAATAAACAAACAAATCTACTGTATGTGAACCAATGAACCAACAAAACAGATTTCCAAATAAGTTTCATATTTTGTTTCGATTCATTCCAGCAGGGTAGAATATATTTAGCACAGTAAAGACACACACACACGAACACATTTGAATAAAACATACAAGGCAAAATAAAAACAAATTCTTCTACAAAAGGGGCTAGTGAATAGGTCCGTGGCCAGTGAGAGTCTCTGGACAAACTGCTAAAATAAGGTTGGAGAAAGTAAACAAGTACTAGGTTTCTTTCGTTACATACTTTTTTTTAGCCGTTTGCCTAAAAAAAAAAAAAAAAATATGTGTGAACAAATACACTTTTTCGGAAACACAAGGTTTGTGTTCACCTGAACAGGTTTGTTTGAGAACAGTTTGAATGTTTCTACCACCAAATATATTTTTTCACTATTATCGTTTTGCCATTATCACGAGAGGCTTAATGAGAATCCTTACAAGTCATAATGGACAGTTATGAGATACTAAGTATGAAAAATAGTCTCATAATCGTGACAGAAGAAGAACAAGAAGAAGAAGAAGAACAAGAAGAAGAAATAATTATGAGGAAAAAAACATCTAATATTGAAAAATATTTCTATTTAAGTGGCGGAAATGGGCTTCCATACCTTCTTCAACAGGTACTTGAGCAAACCACAGAAACCCTCTGCTCAAACAGGAGAGGGTATGGTAGATCTGGACATAAAAACATGTTGGGAACGACTTCCTAATACGCTTCGCTTATATCAACCCCAAAAATTCCCAAACCAACAGATGTGGCGAGTAGCGTGCTATACAAAGAAGACAATCATTTCTGCATCTAGGAAGTTCACAAGGCTCCAACAGAAACATTAAAAATGTTTTGCCATCTCATGTCTAATTTGCCAGCGTCTCCAACATGCTCAGACCACACGGATACGGACCGTGGACATACTCGTTCCCAAAATTCTGTCTCTGGCCCTCCCTGCTTCATCACCTTAGCACGGCATGCACGTCCTGATTGACAGTAAGCTATGACTGATAAGGTTTCAACGAGGAGTCGGCAGGAATTTAAAGCCCCTCGTCTGACATAGTGACCATCTCAAGGCGTAACGGTCACGTCGTCGGATGCCGACAGAGGTTCTTAACTGGCTGAGACAGAAACACCAGAAGGGAGTCCAGCACCAACAGGGATTTCAAACGCACACATTCATACACAGCCATTCAAGAGAGTGTTGACACTGAACAGAGCAGGGTTGGATTGGATCGTTTCCTGAGCGCCGAGCCGCTTTTATCCGATGTCACAAGTTCACCAACGTGTCTGTCTGAAACATTTCAAGACATTTACAGCGGCAGTCAAACACATTCACAAGTGTTTTGATGTTCCGCTGCCCTGCTTAGATTCAGGTTTTCGTGGCCGTATTCTAGTATCATTTGCAGCTGAAACAATCAAATCTCCCCACAGGAATCTGTAGAGATTTGTTTTATGTCCTAATATTTACTTTAAACCAAATTCTTTTCTTAAACCAAGTAGCAACAGAGCAACAACGAACAGAAACACAGATAAAAAAGGGGAGAAGAAACACACACACAAGCCAAAGCCTGTGTGTGTGTGTGTGTGTGCGGTGAGGAGGGGGTTTACAGAGCAGCAGGGTGCTGGCATGTTATCAGACGTATCACACGCTTTCTTGACATGTTTACGCTCCGAGTTTGTGCAAAAGCAAAACCAGAAAAATATTTCAGAAGTCTTCTCTTTATAGAGACGCGCCGCTGTGCTAAATATGAAACTATAAGTTCCCACTCCCAACACTGCAAGACCACACATTACTTGGTTTTTCTTAAGTGAAGATAAATTGAGAACATTTTTCTTGTTTGTCGGGACGGAAACAAAGAGAAAACAAAAAGACAAGGTCGCGGACACCTCAAATTGCTTTCAAGCTTTAACATTTAAAGCAGGTTAAAGGAAACACAGTGTGAAGCAGAGACCAAAGCTTGGACAGAAAACACTGCAAGAAAAGGTTCAGATGGCAACACACACTACGACATTAAGAATCACAGCATGTCTATAAACTCACTCATAAAACTGTGGAGTGGATTAAAAAGACTCCTAATTGCTGCCATCTGTCAGACCTGGCAACGTGGCACAGAGTGCGTGCGTCTGTGTGTAAAGCCACATCTTGTAGCCGAGGCAGGGGTTACGCTCTATAGGTTAATAGCTCTTACTGTTTGCAGGTCACATGTATGAACTGTTTCATCAGCTGCAGTGCAGAGGATAAAGACACCAGAACAAACGAGGGCACAGACTGCGGGCTTTCTGCACTGTTCGCCAAATTACATTCAAGGCGTCGCAAAGGACCTTTTCCATACCACACAGAAGACAACTTAATATCTTCTCCCGCTGTGCTACTGGTCAAAGAATGAGAGAAAACCAGTATGACCTAAAATTACACCAATGTATTGACAATTATATCACATTTGTCAGAACTTCCAAGCTGTATATAAATAATAATTATTAGTAATATAATTAAAGCAAGTATTGCGACCTAGACCCTGATAAGAGGCAGAAAATTAATAGATGGATTAACTAATGGGAGAAATAAATAATGTATTATTGCTAAAAATTGACACTTGCCCATTATAAGTTGATGAGCTTCCCAGCTACTGTACTCTGGCTGGCAGTAATAATAGTAATAATACATAATAACTCTAATACTAAATATTTAAGAGCTTTGTAAATGTAATTTAGGACTTTTTTTGAGGAAACTGAATTGAATTACCTGAGTTGAATTCCTTGTATGTGTACACATACTTGGTGAGTAAAGCTGATTCAGAGATACCCTGGGGTTACTGTTGTTCCATCTTTTGGAAATGTACAGTTTGAATCGTTGGTGCTAAAATGTCTTCTTTTCTTTTTGTTTTTTTAAATGAACTTTTTCTGAAATTGACAATCATATTTGATCAAAAGCTCCAGAACACCTGCCAAACGGACCTCGTGGTGAGATTATCAAGGGAAAAATACATTTCTAGCTCAAATACTGAACAGTTTAACCATTTCTTGTTTTAAATTACTTCACTTACTGTGGCCCATAATTAGCAGCTAGTTTGAGTTTTCTCAACCTTTTTAATAATCATCTACACTGCTGATTACTGGCTCGTTGCATGAGGACTTTGTTTACTGTAAACTGTGGTGATTAGTTTCTTCCTGCAGCAGGAAAGCAACTTTTGAATATGTGGGGAAATAAAAATCCGGGTTCAAATTGGTTCAAACCAATCAGTTTGCTTGAAAATAACAATGAGCTTTGTGTTGCTTTGCCGTCTGAATTAAACAAATGCATTCCTGAGCTTTCACATCGTGGCACATATTGCTGCCAAAATGTGCTTCGAGGGAGGGTGAACGCATGTTATTAAAAGCCGGAGCTCAGACAGGTATCATTTCTTGAATTACGTGCATTTTTACTGGTATGGCTACAAAGTCATTTAACAGATCACTTACAATCATTGCTCAAAGAAAATACTTCAAATGTGCATCTATACAGAGCGTCTTGGTAGCCAAACAGTTCCAGCGCAGGCCATATAACGGCAACATTGCCGGTTTGTTGCAAGTCATGGCCCCCTCCTCTCTCTCAGATTTTCCTAACAAAAGTGTTTTAAAAAAAAAAGGACCCAAAAAAACTAAATAAAATCTAATAACTATGAGAATTGAGTGAATAGTTACATTCTGCATTTGCCATGAGCTCCATCATCCACAGATCTGTGTCAGTTTCGCCAGTACATAAAGACCGCAGAGACATCAGGCCTTCAAACTATTTGACCCACAATGGTTCAACTCTGTCTGTCTGTGTGTATGTACTGTATATGTAATAATGAGGTTGGATTCATGCAGGCACGAATTTCCTGCGAGTGACATTTAAGATGAGAGAAGAACAGTGAATCATTCTGACTGTTTTATGCCTGTTGTGCATTGCAGAAGACATTAAGGAGCCTCTGTTTCAGATGGAGCCACAGCTTTATGCACTGATCCATAATGGGGATTGGGGCGCCAAATCAGGCTCCACAGACAGTTGGGGGAATTCCCTGAATCCCCTGAGGGACTTTTAGCAAGTGAAAGGGGTTCCAGAGGACAAAACAGATCAAACATAACAAAACACAAATAAATAATATACGGTATTACATATATAAGATAAGAAGGTATTACAATAAAAAGGGAATAAGATGAGGCATTATTATTAAAAGAATAAAAATACTGTTTTTAAAATAAAAGCGGTAACAACACACTCAAGTGCGCTGACACAAAAAAATCGAGCCCACATTAAAAAGATGCCAGGCTATTAGAGAAGGAACGGCCTGAAGAGGTTCGCTACCTTATACATGCTGCCCACCGTAGCCTTGATGGAAACGGGCGGCTGTGGCTTGGAGGCGGAACAGTTGCGTGCCAATCGATCCCCCAGCCATGTGTCGAAGTATCCTTGAGCAAGATACTGAACCCCACAAATGCTCCCGAAGCTGCGCCTTCGGTTTGTGAATGTTCTCATATGCAAGTCGCTTTGGATAAAAGCGTCTGCTAAATGACTAAACGTAATGTAAATGGAAACGCCACGACTTTTAATAACTAAAAACAGAACAGCTCCATGACGGTGGTTACACTTATACTACGCTCTCTGGTCAAATCGTGCTCATATCCTGAAGTGGTTGTGCCTCACTTGTACTTTGATACAGGTTTGGTGTGGACAGCAACAAGGGCGCAATTCTATTCATTTCCTGTGGTAAGTCTTGCTGGCTGCACACTCAGTCTCAAGTCCGCCTCTGAGCACGAGCCTGTACAAGAAGCGTTTCTTCAATAATGCTCACCTACGACCGCTACAGAAAAAACTAAATATCAAGAGTGCTAAAGAATGCCCCCTTTAGCCCAAAATAACATTCATGCTGCATGTGTGACGTCCGATCGCCAATCTGAGCACATGCTAACGTTAGCTTACTAAAGGACATGCACGGGATCAAAACTCGCGTCCGATCTGGTGCATCTGATACAGCAGAATAGGTTGTATTGAGAAAAACAAGTATGACTCTGTTATTGTGATATTCCTTGAAGTTCTGTGACGTGTGACGGGCTGCAAACTCGTGGTTATGTTCACGGCCGATTAATCTGAAGATTATTTACTATGTTTTTGAAATGTCAGAAAATGATGAAACACGTCCATCGCAGTTTCCACGAGGCCACATCTTGTTGCGTAGGATCAACAGTCCAAAACCCAAAGATATTCTGTTTGCAGCGCTGTAAAAAAAGGGGAAAAATAGAAAATCCTCATATTTGAGGAGCGGGAACAATACCATTTTAAAAAGGAACCAAAAAACCTAATTATTAATCGATAGTAACAAAACAGCTGTCAATGAATTTCCTCTTTATGATCTAATGCATTTAATCAGCTCTAGTGAGTTTTCAAATAAAACAACTACCACCAATTAACTCTAAAACAAGAGAGAAACACTGCAGTCTCTCTGCAAAGCCCCCGAGAACCTAAATAAATGAACCTGAATTTTGAAAAACAAGTCTTCGTGTGTTTCTCTCTGGTCAGCAGAGTTCGAGTGATGTGACATTTCCCTCCCGAGCTGACTCACGCTGAGAAACTGGCATCTACAGCAGATCGGCAGAAACGGGAAGGCCGTCACGTCCACCTGACATGCGGCTGACAGAAAGAACTGCTAATGCAGCCTTGGCAACACACCAAGATTACTGCTCACAATGTTAATGCACGTCAACCTGCTTTCTGGAGCCTGTCTGAGGTTAGAAACCACTTATCCATAAGTGGCAGTTTGGAAGCCGGCGGTGTTCGAAGGCCCTGCACGCCCACACAGGTATTCTCGGCCATTTCAGCAGATTAGACATCGTCTCGAGGAGTCCCTGGGCATGTACAGACTGTGGCTGACTGACAGCTTCTTGATTCTCCAATTTGAATTCTGTCGCACCTGTCAGGACAGGGCCGTTCTTAAGCCTTTATGATCGCTTTGGGAGCTGTCCGACACAAAGAAGGAACATGGGTCCTTTAAATAGGTTGAGAATAGAGGACGTGGGATAGTATTCACTTGTTTGTACACACACACATAATCAGTAAAAGTGAAACTTCTGTATTGGGGACAGTCGCTGGAATAGATTGACACCGGTAATTACTACTTCTTAATTTGTACTACTTACTAATCTTTCAATCGAAGGCAACAAATGCCCAGTATGAACTGCTTGCTGCTTTTTTTTTTTTTTTTTAAACCACGTGTCAAAAATATACTTCTGTCAAACCTTTTCCATCCCAATAATCCGACTAGTCCCTGAATCAAACTCGTAGAGATTAGCAGAGGTTTAGATTCAGGAGATAACAGGCTAAATTAAAGATAAATCCAACGTTAGCTGAGTGATTAACTGTGGCTAACACAAGCTTTGGTTTTTGTTACCAACAGTCTTGGCCTGTTGACAACACATTTTCAGGTCCAGCTGTTTGGGGGTCCCCTCAAGAAACACCTGCACTGCCATCTTGTTTAAATTAACAAGAGCAGACATTGATCTGTGCTGAACCTTTGCTGTTCGTTTGGGCGGATCTGGACTGGATGACAATCAAACTGTATTCAACCTAAAAATTATTGATACAAAGGCTCAAAACATACTTGGAAAGCCATTGCTGTTAGAGCTAGATCAATAAATCAGCAAGGTCTATATATACACGCCGATATGTGCAGCTAAATGCAGATGTATCGGTATTGGTGTATATGTCAGCCAATGAGAAGCAAGAAGCAGAGAAATGGCAAACTTTAATATGGAAACAGCAGCGCCATTATATAGTTTGTCCACCAGAGATGACCGACAAGTTGATTTTTCAAATGTAAAAACGTTTCGCTCAGGATGTATTTCAGTCACACACACAAAAAACCTAAGGGATCCATATCGAGGTTACTTTCGGCCGATATATCTGATTTCTTTAAACTCCCAAATATGTCTATCAGTATCCGCCTCAAACAGCCACTACCTGCGGGGCTATAATGGCTGCACGTGGGTATAGTCTGTGTGCTGAAGCTGCTACATCAGTCATAGGGGACAGTGTCCTCTGATGACCTCAGTAGCCGTTCAGATTGCAGCGCTGACCACAAGAGATGAATTTAAAAATAGAAACCAACAACTTAATTTTCATCATTGCAAAAGGCAACCAGTGACATAATATCTTGGACAACGTGTAAAGTTACTGCGTAAGGACAGGAAGTGGTTCACCCAGTAAGCGTAGAAGATGGCGACAATGTTCTCCTCTCTTTTCCTGCATGTTTGTCCCCCGTGTTTCCATACGATCCTGCCAAACTGGGATTCCACCACAACACCAAGGGTGGCTTTTATAATGGGCGCCAAGATGTACAAATGTTCTCTTCCACACACCTTGTAAACACCTCCTGCACGAAGCGGTACAGGAAAGCGAGTGTGTGTGTGTGTGTGTGTGTGTCTCGTACATCCTCCCATTGTTTCAGCCCTCACAGGGGGTAACCCTGTCATACTATTGTTCCACTTCTAGCACCATTCGGTCAGCTAGCAAACAAACACACACACAACCAACACTTCAAAAACACACTGTGGAAAACAAACCGACCAAATGCAGCTTTTTTTAGTCTGGACTTTATTTTCTTCATACAGGATGAGAACTTTCCCAAGTCATTCAGGTCTTTGTACTTCAGTTCTAGACTCCGATTCCCATTTTGGCCACGGTTGCATAAAACACACAAAACTCCCTTCACATATTCAGCAATTTCACACTGTAGTGCCTGTCTCTAAATGTACACAAACGGCAGAACAATTACTGCAGACCTGGCACATTCTGCTAAATAATCTATCATTCACAAGCCAAAACTTTATGTCAATATTTTAACATTTATTCAAACTGTGCACTAATTTCCTCCATGGTGTTTTTGTGGAAATCACTTATTGTAATAGTGATTTTACCCAATTGAGTGCTGCTTGGTGTGTTGAATGTACTGTGCACATCATATATATCCTAGGTGCCGCTCTATCAGGTGAGATCATTTGCCAAAAACCAAATAAGAGGTAAACTATGAGATTTTTGAAAGTTCTCTCTTGGATGAAACACTGTCAAGTCTCTGAGAAACCTGGATCGCAACCATCTGCAAATGTACCTTAGCTGTTTCCAATCTGCGGAGGGAATGTTCTGTTCTTCACTGCAAATCAATAAATGAGTAAACGCACTAACACAGGAGGAGGAGGACAACGATGAGCGTCTCCTCAGCTCCCAGCAGTCAGGGGAAGACAATACCGTGACAAATGCAACACCATGAAACACACGTGGGTTTGACGGATATATTATTTTTTTTAAGGATAGAAATCTGTTTGTTCCACAGACAGAGACAACGGGCTTAAACGACGAGTTGTTTGTCATGTTAAACATGGTGCTGCAGATCAATCACTGCAACGGCTGCATGACAAACTGGTTTTACTAATGTGGGTCAATACTACTAAAGCAATATTTTCATTGAGTTTTTGTTCCTTAGTTATAAACAACTAGATGTTGCCTAAAATGTTTATTCCTAAGCCCGTCCCCCAATTACTCTAAGCACCGAAAACGGAGACTGATAACGATTTTTATTTAAAAGGGGCATATTAGATTTAATTCACAATTAAAGGCTTAAAAACACACAACCAGCGTGTTGTGTTTTTAAACGCACATTAGTTTAAACATTAGCAGAACGGCCCTGAAAGCAAACCGTGACAAGCGACAAACCAGAAGGCCACCCATCACACTGGAGGGTACGCAACAAAGCCACATTGGTCTGCTAGTATTCACGTGTGTTCAATATTCAACCAGCTGCTGGAGCCACAGGATATGAACCAACAAAGGCAAAGAGAATCGCAATATGAAGAAGAGACTAAGGAATCTGGTCTGTCAAGAATCAAGTAAACAGAATAAAACACACTCTTTGTCTGGCTTGCATGTGCGCAAGCATACAAGCACATTTCACATCACTTTTTATATTTAGCTCGTTCAAAAATAACACCAAATAGAGCAGACGATCAAGAAACTTGTGACAAGAAAATGTACAATAATGAGAGTTTCTTTGTCTGTCTTTAACACACACACACAACTTTAACAGGTGCTGTCACACACACACACACACAACCATTAAAGCACTGTTACCTGGTCTCTCCTGCCCACCACAGAAAACCACATGTTGCAGCCGCTCGTCAGCGTTGTCCAGACCAGTTCACACTGGGATGTCCAGACTGAGACACACACACACACACACACACACACACACACACACCCCTCCTTTTTATCCCAGAGAGCGCTTCAACCTGCTAACATGCACCGACAAGTCCAAAACCTCCCAATTACACCGGCAGGTAGTAATCTATCCAGCTGAACGTGTACGTTTAAAATCACTATTTACGGTTGGAAATGTGGGACCAAAAAAGAAATGTGAAATCCTACGTGTGTGGCAAAAAGTAGAGAAAATTTAGGGCGGGCCATTTTAAAAAGTTGGAAGTTTGAGAAGAAAACTATAAAAGTGAGTAGTGTGAAGTTAAAAAGCTGTCCAAATTCCAGCATGTGTGTTTAAAAAGAAGCAGTAAATTCCTTAAAATGTTCCCAAGTGCAGAAACATTCCTCCACGAGTTCCCTAATCGCAGTGTGTTTGTTAGGAAACGTTGAATCCAGGCGGCGATCCAGAGGTGAAGCGTCGGCTGGGACACCGGCTGGTCAGACTGAGGTGGAGCGCTGCTGCGGCTCCGCCAGGCAAATACCACACACACACACACACTCTCTCACACACACACACACACACACACTCAGTTATATAACAGGACAGAGCTCAGCCCAGTTTACCGAGAATCCAAGCAGCTGTTTAACAAAATTCTCTCTACCTGCCTCTCCCACACACACACTCTCTCTGCCTGTACTCCTGCTCATATGTCCACACAGCTTTGAAAATAAACAGAGCAAGGAGGTTTCCTCAGTACGTCCTTCCTTGCCGCTCTTCTCCACACACACACACACACACACACACACACACACACACACACACACACACACACACACACACACACACACACACACACACACACACACACACACACACACACACACACACACACACACACACACACACACACACACACACACACACACACACACACACACACGCGCAAGCTCTCTCGCCTTCAGCAGGAAACTCACTCTACTCTGAAGAAGAGAAACAGTCCTCATGTTTCACCCAGGGAAGGCTTACACTGCCTCACGCACTTTATCCATTTTATCCAGCAGCAAAGCACAAAAACAGGATGGAACAGGACGAGACAGCGCATCAGCCTGACCTGCGCTGGCTGGTAACCTTGGCTCAACCGTCAGCTGAACTTAAAGCAACATTCTGCGACTATTTTACCTTAAAATAACAGCTTCAAAATCACTTTGATTGTACACTTGGACTTGTAATAGTCAGAACGGCTGTTCTTGCACTGTGTAACTAGGGTTGAGCGGGTACGATCTCCCTCAAGGCACGATTTGTATTAACGACAGTGGCGTACAAGTGACCTGCGCTCCGAAACCGCAGGGGCGCCAAGTCGCCAAAAAAAAAAAAAAAAAGCCTTGCATAAAAGGGCTTTAACACCCAAATATATCTATTCTTTGATAAAGAGCAGACGTGTTGCACATCAAGGAGGCAGAATAGACAAGTTTAACATGATAAGACACAGTACAGTGAGGAACCTCAGCTGAGGCCTTAACGCTGAACTACGTAACCGCCTGGCTTGTGAGTGCAGGGTTCGGCCCCACAGGAAATCTGTTAGTCAAAGTGGACTTCCAACTGTGCTGCATTTGTCTTTGCCATTTTAGAATAAAATCCAGAGAATATGGGACATCGCGGTGGCTCTGAGGCGCAGACCGCGTACCTGCTCTGGGTTTGTTACCAGCCATTGTGATTCCACACGGAATGCTAAGAAGAAAAAACACGAGCGAAACGAACCCCATACCGGGTAGCGTGCTTTGGCAGGCGGGGCTTTTATGAAGTATGACTAGTTTATCTTTCATGATGCCATCAGACTGTTAAATGCTCCGGATTAGTCAGCTGACGTTTAGTTAGTCATATAAAACTGGAGGGTGATGATTGGGTTTGATGATGACAGCTGGATTTCTTATTCTCTCACTTGATGGACGTTGTTTCATGTAAGTTTGAGGGTTGGGTTCCAGCATTTGTTTAATGTATTTTGTAATGTTTTATATATCTAATGTTTAAGTCTGTGTGTGTGTTCTATGTTTCGCCTGGCTGCAAGACAAATGTCCCCCCATGATCGATTCATCAGTTAGTCAGCTGTCAGAAAATGTGTCTTCAACTATTATTAATCGTCTTTTTTTTTTCTTGCAAAAAAGCCAAACATTCACCGGTTCCAGCTTCTCCATTGTGAGGATGTGCTGTTTTTATTTGTCTTCTGTGACAGTGAACTGAACAGTTTTGTGTTTTACACTGTTAGTCTGACAAATCAAGAAATTTGACGAGGTCCCCTTGAGAGATGCTTTCACTATTTTCTGACATTTTAAACACAAAAGGATTAATTGAGAAAATAATTGGCAGATTAATCGATAATGAAAATAATCGTTAGTTGCAGCCCTCGACAAAGGCTGAAAGCGGCTTTACACATGAGCTACATGTTAGCCCTAACTTTGCAATGTTATGACAGGTTACATTTTTGGCTGTATATCATAACATACATCAATTAGATTTTTAATGTCATTTTTGTAAAAACCTAATGGTCTACATTTCCTAATATCCTCTTCATTAAGTCTATACCACCATGGGACATTAGTTGCATGTCAATCCCGTCTTCCCCACGTTAACTCACTATTTTTTACTGTTGAGAATTAAAAAAACAAAATGCTGAACTGCAGAAAATTAGGCTTCCATTACAGCATTTACTAGTTTGAGGTCTACAGTACGCCAATCTGTGTTCAGCAATACTGATTTTAACCAGCAGATGCCGCCACTGTGCACATCCGTCATCTTTTTAGATACTAATAATGATTTATTATTTTTATTTTGAGGCGATTTCTCATCAACATGTTCTAACATGTTCTTGATTCAGACCTAATCTAATCACATCCCTCTCCTATCCATCTCAATTCCTTCAGGCCATGCAGTTAATCCAATCCAATATGGCATAACAAGTTTACAGCGGAAACAGGTGGGCAAGTTTGGCAAGTTTGCAACTAACTTGGGGGAAATGCATGTATCTTAATGTATTTTTCCTGATGCCATAGCAGCCCTTTGGAGGAATGTGGGCCCTTTTGATATTGGAACACAGTGGTGAGATGGGTAATTTCCCCAGGTTGTGTCAATACGACAGAGATGTGGGAATAAATAAACGACGTGGACATACAGCGATCCATAGTTCCACTCAAATTAGCCCACCCTCCGTACCCACTGGCCCATGGAGTCCAGGAGTCCTCCAGAGGTTTCGTTGCAGCGTCACTGTTTAGTCTCTGCACTGCTGTCAGACTCAGCAATGAAAGGAGTCTATTTAAAATAGCAACCTTTTCTGTCAGCACTGTGTCGCTCAGCCTCACACACACACACACACACACACACAAATCCAACGCACTCCGTCTTCGACAGCCAAGATAAAAACTTCCAAGTTATTTTTGGATTTCCTGTCAAATTCATGCCAGTCCTTCACAGTTCTGCTTCAGAACATGTTTGAAAAGTATTGAAAAATAAGTTTTCCTACAAAAAGACAAAAACTTTGTTGAAATGTTCAGATATATCTCAGATCTGCTGCCGTTTGCATTTAACTCTTTACACACACACACACACACACACACTCACAAACACACTTCCAGGTGGTATTTCCTACCTTGGCAGCCACGATGCTGAGGCCCATGCCTTTGTGCTTCTTCAGGGTTACTGTGACAACCTCTGGCTCTTTCCTCATTGGCTGAAAAGAGAGATGGACAGAAAGGAGAAACTGTGAGCGAGGACGAAACCTCTTAGATGTGTCTTTAACAGCCTCAGGGAAATTCAGTGAAGGTCCTCTAGTGTGTTGCATCTGAAACAGTACGCAGGGAAATCAGGCTGTGGAGTAAAAAGAGGGAGGGATGAGAAAAGGGAGGGAAGGAATGAAGGAGGGATAAAGGGGAAAGGGGAAGACCACAGAGGAACCTGTGGTCGCTGGAATCAAGTCAAGAATGAAAACCGCATCATGGCTACCCACACACACACACAGACACACACACACACACACACATATATACACACCAGGGCTCATTTGAGCAGGGCTGGGTGACTGGGTGGGGAGAAAAAGTGAAACAAAGAAAGAGAGAGAGCTACCCAGGTTTCCCACATCATGAAAAAGAATATTCGGACAAAACTGTACTCCAAAATAAATGAGCTTGTGTCAGACTTATACAAAAGTATGTCTGCATCTTACGGTGCGTTGGTGTGCACTTTTGTTAGCATCGCAGCTGAGTGCGTGTAGTTGAACCAAAAAAAACAAGAACCACGACCGCACAACGATTACAATACAACTACCGCTACGACAACACTGCAGCTCCACTGAAAGACAAACTGCAACAAGGGCGCACCTGGTAGCACAGCTACGCTACAATGACATCCCAGCTATAACTATGACAACCAGAATACAAAAACTGTCAAACCACGACAAGTTGACACAAAATTCTTGATGGCGTCACATCAAGCATTTTGTGCAACATGCTGGAAACTCCCACCGCAACGTTACAGTAATATTTCTATCCGCTTGACGTTGAACTAATCCACGCTCGTTGCATGACGACGCTACACTGACTGCGTTTAGACGACATGATACGTCGGCGTTAGCAAGCATGCCGGTGTGTCGATAACTATTTGTGTATCTTATATAATTGTCTTTATCTGTAATTTCTTCGAAGGCTAAAAATCAACACTCTGCCGGTGAAGAAATGTGGCCAGCCATAACGTTGCAGTGTCGTCGCTGCGGAGTGCAGCATCAGTAGGCAAGAGGCTCGGGAGCGCGCAGCAACGTCACAGCCTACGTAAACCAGTGGATTTGGAGAAAAATACGGCCCGATACCTTCTCAAAGAGAAGCATACTGGCCGTCAGAGTCGACTGAGGAAGCCGGCGAATGGCTTATTTTTATGCGAGGTTAAAACCCCGTCCCACACAGGCAATAAAAAAGGGATTCATTTCATTAAAAAACTACATACAGCCCTTTTAAAACAACACTGACATGACCATATGAAAATTGATTGTTTGCTGTAATTTTTCCTGTTATTCCAATTCCTATCTACGTGATGTTTTCACGATCTTCTTTCTGTGCAAATATGACTTCTATAGTTCAGCTGGAGATAATGGAGACATGAGTTGGACAAATCAAGTGGATATCTTCCAATGTTGCAGTCTTTTTAGCAACTGCAGCAAACAATAACCCTTTCAGTGTACACGTGGGCACGTCCGTGTGGTCCTTAAGCTAGACTTGAACCTATCCTTCAAGCTTCTGTTAAAGCTTTCTACTTAGGTAAGGCTTTTATCGTGAAGCAGGTGCAGCTTTATGCCTTCAGCCTTTCATGTTGCGTAAAAGTAGGTCTACATAAAGATTTGGACTTTTTCTCCCCCCGTCAGCAGGTCAGTTGTACCGCCGGGGGGAATATAAAAAGAAGAGACAGCCACCAGGAGCTGGTTAGATGGAAAAGTGGACGCTGCAGGCTCTTAGTCCAGTTTGTCCGAAGGCCGGACCGCCGTCGTGTCACCGAGGTTAGGTGGCACCTTTACCCTTTATTTATGGCATGTGGCATGTGAGGGGTGTGCTATGAGAAGAAATACAGTACTACCAGCAAGTGGCCCAAAGAGTAAATACCCACCTCTCTCACTCAGTTTCAATAAACACCCAGCTTGAGGGGTTGTTGAACTAAATGTATAATATTTACAGGACTTAAATGGTAGTTCACCCAAATAACTAACGCGGTGCGCTGTCCCATCAACACAGTGAGAACGCTGCCACAGCGACTGACGCTAAAGTAAATCAATGCACAGAAGAAATCAATGAAAACAGCTACAACGTTATAAATAGCCACTTGCTAAACCAAGTGTGGGTATTAGCACAGACTGAAGGGTGTTGCTCTGGATCCTGGTGCTCCATAAAACACAGGCAAACACCTTCGTGCTTCTGCGCCAAGAAAATCCGTTCCACTCTTTAAAAACTGGCTCCTCTGTCCAACACAACGTTGGCGTTTCGACCAATCTAGAGCTTCTTTTCAAAAATGGTCTCCACGGGAGATCATTCTAATAAACACGCCTCTCTCACTGAAGCCTGGACAAGGAGGAGCAGGCAAAGAACATTTATACCAGCCGGAGACCGGTTGCCTTGAGTCGGCCTTTGTAGTTTTTTGCTTGTATTTTAAGTAATAACGGAATGATACTTTTCCAAAACTAACCGATGCCTGCACAAACACGGTTGGGTGTTGTTTAGCTACTAGCCGACTTTCCTTTTGACACAAAGCATTTGACGACGACAATTTCAATAAATAATGTTAATACTCCTTAATGTTCCGCGTGTAATATTGATCACATGTAAGCACGCCACATCACATCCACCGGGCTGAAGAGGATACAGAGCAGAAGTGTGCTTGT
Organism: Coreoperca whiteheadi; assembly: GCA_011952105.1. Taxonomy (NCBI): domain Eukaryota; kingdom Metazoa; phylum Chordata; class Actinopteri; order Centrarchiformes; family Sinipercidae; genus Coreoperca; species Coreoperca whiteheadi. The sequence continues at coordinate 23,042,804 of CM022481.1, read as the reverse complement.
GATGATGGCACAAGACTTCCATGAGCTACGTCCCGCCCCCTCCAGCTTGCCTAAACACACACCATTGATCAGTGTGTGTGTGTGTGTGTTTGTGAGAGACGCCTGCATTATGTCGAGGCTACAGTCATGAAACAGTAGAGCAAGGATAAACAGACCAATTACAGAGGAAGTGGCTGTGTGTGTGTGTGTGTGTGTGTGTGTGCGTCTCGATGAAAAGAGGTCTATCATTTACTGCTCCAGGCTCACTACCGAACTAACTTCTGCAGTGACTGGTGTTGATTAAATTGTGTGTGTGTGTCTGTGAAGGTTGTTATGAAGAGTAAATTGCCTCTCCTGGAGTCACTGTAATCACTGCCTCCCAACTAGGAGACCACACACACACACACACACACACACACACACACACACAAAAGCTCTGGACCCAAATCAAAGCAACTTCCAGGTTTAAACTTTTCTAAAAATACTCAAACTCTCTCAGCTGTGCCGTCATATTGTCTACAGCTCACTTTCTGCTCAGGAATTTTACCTTTTTTAGTCTTAAGTTCGCCCGGGAAACTGATCCATTTTGCCGTGCCTTGAGAGCTGGAACTCCCGTACGATCTGCTGTAAACCCAGTAAAATTTACACCTGCATTGTCCAGCACGGTGGAAAGATGAACATAGCATAGAAAAGGTCGACAAAAGCAACTGAAGGGATTTTATATAATCCTGATGGAGACGTTCTCTTATGTAATACATATTATCTAATACTGGCTACTTTTATTTTCAAATAACAAATCAACCATGTCATATTCTAAATGACAATATGTTAAAGATAAATGGTACTAATCATATGCTTGGTCTTCTTACTGATATTTCTTGTAATGGTTTTTTTTACCATATATGCCAACAATTCCTTGTTTAACATTTATGTTGCCTGATAAGTTCAAGTAGCTTTCAAAATAAGAGGCTGGGATGTGGAGGCTCCTGTTTATCCCGTTTAGTCTTCAAATGAAAGAAATAATCATGAAACTGCTTCACTATCCTGACTTTATTTTAAAGGCTGGGAATAAAAGATATGCTGATAAATAAAATGAGATGCTATGCTGAAAATGGAGTCAAAGTTTTTAAGTTTTTGAGAGACAGATTTTAAATTAAAAATGTAGGGGAGAGCAGTGGCAATTTGTTTAACAGGACAGTTCTAATCATGTGATATGATGACAGCTACTAAATAGACCTTGTGGTGAGATTGTTTTCTCAGCAGCTGTTTCTAAGGTTAGGAACTTGTAAATTCTTAAGAAGTGTAAATTTGAACATCTACGATTCCATGACAACTGAGCAAACTCGACCTGCTGAGGAAGCTCGTGATGTCATTGAAAGCTCCAGAACAGCTACTAAATGGACCTTGTTTATTCAACCAATATAGAGCTTTTTCGCAAACCACAGCGCGAGGCTAATATGTTAAAGGGTAGATATAAACTTTGTGCGTTCCCTTTCATTAATTTAAAGCGACAAAGGTCTTTTTACTCTAAGCATCCCTCCCAAACAAAGCAGAATCAACTTTATTTAGGAGGTTGGAATGCAAATATAAGCTTATCTTTATTCCTCACCTGGAAATATTTTGCAGTAGTTTGAACATAATTTCGACCAAAACGTTTGTGACAGACACTCGCTGATGGAGCAAACCCCAATGAAAGAAAAGCCATCTCAGTGCAGCATGGAGGGAGAGAAAAAAAAAGCAAAGCAGTGTCCTGAAGTTGCTCTGCCACCATCAAAGACTCTGCGGACACTTTTGGGGCTTCGAGGATTTGTGTCCTCGCCCTCGGCTGTCTTAGCTGTCAGATCTACTGTACACTTTAGTCTCCACAGCTTCTATGAGTCAGCATTACTGAACTAAGTCCTCTGTAGCACCAACTTTACCTGGGATGCCCCACTGCCCTTTCAAACACACACACACACAGTGGTTTAGAGAGTGAGAGTGTGTGTGTCTGTGTGTTAATGTCCTACCATCTCAGAATTGTCAGCAGCAGAGAAGTGGCTGTCACAGTCAGCTCCTTCAAAGTGGACGGTCCAGGTACCGGGCGAACGGGGATGGGGTACTAACCTACAAAAACCTGGTAGAGGAAACACACACACACACAGTCATTTTACAGTACATCTCCACTGGGCCAGACATGCAAATTCTGTGAGTAAAAACAAGAACTTTCTAAAAGAGTGAGCTAGTCTCTTCCACGGAAATAACCATGGGGTAAACACAAAATTGTTATGTCACAACAACCTTTTAAGCCCCCCCCACTTTGTTTTGTAAATACAAATGGCAAATTTGAATAAACAAAACGCAGATGGAGCCCCCTGTTACACAAAAGCTTCAATCATGAAAACTTGACTCATCTCCGAATGTTCAAAAGTGTTAAAGATCCCCCTCGAGACAAGTTTTAAGACAGCTAAAAGAAAATACTCAGCTACGAATAATCTCTTTCAGTTCAGTTACCAAGTTACAAACACGTAAATATTAAACTGCTCCTTCCCCCTCGCTAGTGTCGAGCTGCACGTGCGTCATTCCGCACAGTCAAGGTCAAACATCCAAGTTGCGTAACAATTAGGAATGGAAGTGGAATTCAAACCTCAAACATGAAATTGTTGCACGATTATGATGACGACGTCCATCATCAAGTCAACGCCAAAAAACATTCAAATACAGTGAATCATCTTTTTAACTGAATGATATTAAGAGCAGAGATGTTAAGAGCAATTATATGGTTATACTGTAAGATACTGAGGGAGTATTAAGTCTTTGCTAACTAAATTGCATTTCTATATATATTTGTGTAAATGTAGAACAGAATTTCTTCTTATTCCTAAATATTGGTCTGATGTCCCGGTGGCTTTACCTCTCTGCAGCAGCGGCTCCAGGAAGTCCTGCAGGCCGTTGGGGAGGCTGCGCACCACATCGCAGGAGTAGCCGTCCTCAGGGAGGAGGAAGGGCAGCTGGAGGTCTGGATCCTCCTCCAGTTGAACCTCCCTCCCGTCACTCCTCGCCAGCTCATCTGCTGTGTTTTCTGCCACTGCCACCACGTGGTCTATCAGCTCCTGTGCACAACACACGCGCAACCAGAAGCGCCACGCGTATCAGACGACCCCAAGAGGCTCACCGGCCGCTTCGTTAACAGCTGAGGTAAAAAGGCTATTTTTCAGCATCTGTGTAAATCAGATTTGTTAATGACAGCTGACCTACAATTGCATGAAGCTGACATTATCAAACAGATGGATTGCAAAACACGTGTACAGCACGCGGATCTAGTTTAAGTTTAGAAATGATGTCGCATAAGTTGAATGGTCTCCGTTTTGAGTGTGGTTCTGTGCGTTTGTCTTACAGGCGGGATGTAAGGCTCGTCCGGAGCACAGTGGTAGTTGGTCATGAGGGCGTGGAGCTGCAGGGAGTTGAGCTTAAAGCAGGTGTTATGGATGTTCTGCACATCCTGCATGGAGTACTTGTCCATGGTCAGCAGGGTGGTGGCCTGGAGGACACACACAGACAAACATTTCGATCAGCTACGCATCTTGTATATCGTACGGACCTGGTCTGTTAACTTCAGCCTCGTCTGAATAATTGCACTTGAGCGAGTACAACATGTTATTATAGTATAGTTTGCCTTAAAATTGTGACATGTACATCGTTACATATCTTTGGGATTTTATCTTGAATTTGTATCCTCTCCTTTCTGAAAACTGCCTCCTACGTGTTCTTTAACATGAAAGTAATAGCTTGTTTAAAGGTGCTTTTGTCTTAAGGAATAGGCTCCTACAGGATCACATTATTATCTGCCAGAGCTCAGATGATTGACTTCTGTACTTCTGACACAGACAGACCGTGTACTTCTCACTGGTTTGAAAAGGCGAGTCTGTGTTGCTTCCAGTTGTTCCCACGCACCACTTGAAATTTAACAATACAGTAATCAGAATCGGCTTCTGTTGCCAGGGAGACGCCCGTGTCGGTGAAATCTGATCAAACACTGATCGCAGTCCCGAAGAAGCAGATGAGCTGAGATTTTGAGTGGCAAACTATTATACACTGATAGTTTGTACAAGGATTCTTTCTAACGTTAACTGCTGATTATGCCGTAACAAATATCGAGTAGTATGGAGAAAGACAGCGCATACCATTTACGACAGGTTTTCAGGTGCTTTTAAAGATGATCGTGTACATGTTTTTGTCAAACACATCGCACTGTATCTGCGTGTATACTTGGACAAGATGTAGATGTGATGATCTGTATACTACTGGTGGCCTGTGGGGTCAATTTACTACCTTATCTTTATGTACCTCAGTTAAATCACAATCACTGTGGAATTCTTGTTTCGTTACAAGTAAATTAAAGTTTATAGAGGGAGGCCCAGCTTTAACTTTACTGCTACGACTGGGTGACAAAGACCAGCGTAGAACTCAAGATCAAGTTGTCGTAAACAGCTGATGAAAAAGGGAAACACTGGTAAGAGAATTCCCACTGGCAGCTGTGGAAGCACTTCGCTATACAGCACAAATAAGAAAGCTTTAAACAAATGAAAACACCGATGAATAAAATGAAATCGACGACCCTCTCATACTGGATGATGTAACGGTGGTAAATACACCCTCCATCCTCTTACCTGTACAATCCGACTGAGGTGGCAGTCGGCGGCGAGCTCCAGACCCTGTTTCTCTGCCCAGGCCTCGATGTGGCTGAGCTGCTGCCGGAGGATGGCCCCCCAGTAGTGACAACACAGGCCCGACTCGGAGTCCGTCACCAGCTTGTTGAAGAGCCACATGTTGATGAAGTGGAAGAGCTGCGAGAAGAGCTGGATGGTCAGAGCGGCGTTGACCCGACACCGCCGCAGTAACGACATCGCCCCCGTCAGTGTGTGCAGGACGTCCTCTGCAAAGGAACAGAGCAAGGGACATATGAGGCTCATCCCCACATCTCCTGTCGTGTGGCATCCTTAATTCAAAGGAGCTCATTAGCAAGAAGCGTTGGCTTCATAGAGGGTTGGCCAGATATTACACATTTTGCGTTGACTGGAGGTAGGCACCGGAGGCACTGCTTCTCTAGAACAGTTTCCCACCATGAGGGTTAGGACCCCCCCAAGGCAAAATAGGATAGAACAAAATACATACTTCTATGTATCTTTTCTACAATCTATACTTATTTTCCTTGTGGAATATTAGATTGTTTTACCTAGGGCTGCAGCTATCGATTATTTTAGTAATCGAGTATTCTACCATTTTTTACCATCGGACAAGTACTTTTTCTTTATTAAAGAGTAATACTAAATATACAAGAGAAAATAAGACCGGTATCTTAAAAACAACTAATTTGTTTCTTTGTTTAAAAAGAGTTTAAGTTTTAATGCTGAGAACAACAACAAGAGTAGAGATGGGCGGATCAGCGCCAACGTCACCGAACCCGCTGTTAAAAACAATCCATCCATCGCAAACGATTCTGATCCACGCACCCGGTCGACACATTACAATTATTGAAATTCTCAGTGTCAAGCGTGATGCTATCGTAACATTAGCTACACTGAAGTAGGTTGCTTTAAAAAACTCTTTTGGCGAAATGACATTTGTGAAATAACCAACCCATCCAGCACACGGAGTAACGGCTGGACCGTGAGCAAGAGAGAGACATGTTTGTATTTAGGTACATCGCACATACAGATGTACATGTTGAGCTAATCATTCATCATAGTAACACAGCTTGTTTCGTTAAGTTAGGACCTCTAAATATGATTAGAGTGTGAGATTTAAATTACACAGATCAATGAAAGCCTGCACCTCTGAAAGCGCGAGCGCTGCACATCACGCACACGCACATTACAGCTTGTTCTGTTTGTTGCGCTTAGCTTTTATTAACATTTGAATTGTGTATTTCGGAGATATCAAGTGTACATAAAGTCCCATTAAACATTTCCCATACACCTCGCTCGTTGACGATGCATGTGCAAACTCCATTCATGCTGGTTGCTCCATCGAGTTGCTCGTATCTCTTCAGCTGACACGCAAACTTAAATGTTCAGCGTCGCCTCCTGAAGCTCAACACACATTTGTCTTCATATAAAAATAGCGAGCGAGACTAAATTACATGACTTGTGATGACGCCGCTCTCTTTCTGTCGCATTGCGGTCTTTGATCTTGAAACGAGCTGAAAACTAAAGTTACACAATGACACATTCATTGCGTTTTACCGTGATATGAGAGTTTCGCGTCTTTATTCAAATCAGCACATTAATGATTTGTCTCTCATCCACCCGCACGTTCTGGAATGTTAGGCTACTTTTATTACTTTACCCACCTGACACGTGGAAACAACCGCAATCTGCGCATACTCCGAGTCCTTACACAAAAACTGTCTTTCTGCAACATGACCGTGTGTAATTAAATGGACTAAACGAAGCTTCCAGGCAACTGATTTTGTCTCGATGACGTTTTGAATTCGAGCAACTCGAGGAATCGTTTCAGCCCTAGTTTTACCTCTTCAGGACCCTTAAAATTATAATAACAACCTTAATACAACCTAACAAGTGGTCACAAGGGGCACTGCTTCCTTTAAAGGGGTCATAAACCAAAAAGGTTGAGAATCCCTGCTCTAGTGTGTGTGTTTGTACATTACCGATCTTGGGTCTCTGCGGATTGTGTTCCTCGGGGTCGTCCAAGAAGGCAGGCATGTAGTTGTTGAGATCAGCCTGGAGACAGTGGACCAGGTACCTGCACCCACACATTGCAGCTCGTTAAAGACCACAGACTTCACCATCAAACAACAGGGAATCTTCTGTCTTTCAATCTTGATTGATAACTGTTTGCTACAAGTCAAGAAAAACTCTCTACGGCGATCATTTTGAACACCCTTCGACTACAGATGGGCTGGAAGTACTGGGCTACCAGCTTGGGTTCAAACTAGTTCAATCAAACATTCCAACTTATTCCAGTTGGAATTCCCTGACTTTCCCTGTCCGGAATACATCTCTAATGCTGGGTTCAGACGACAGAAGTTTTAAAATTCTAACCGAATCTGAAATGGGGTTGGATTACACACACACGCAAGAAGAAACTTCACAGATTTTCTTCTCTCTGATCTTAAACATGCTCAAGATTTGACAATAATGGCGCATCACACACTACAGGTTATTATTAAGATTATCGGGCCAGAGGGAGCGATGCCCCGTCCTCGCGTGAGGTGGTGCTCCGGGCTTACAACGCTTCAGCCTCTTTCATTGGCTACTGTAGTCCCGCTCTGAAGTACTGACGTAATCATCCAGATTTTAAATCCTAAATATCAAACATGTTCGATAATATCGGTGGGCTGCCCCGATGAGTCTGTGAGGAGTTTGGGAGGCTTAAGACTGGAGCCGTAAAACCCTCATATAACCGGATAATCTTGGCCGAACATCGGTACCGACCACGGTCGCAGACCAGATTTGGCCTCCGACTGTCCGGAGGGGTGAAACGGAGATCAATTGGCTCACAATTCCTGCAGCGTGAGCCCGCCTTAAAACGTACGACACCAGCCCCACCCCACATCTTCTCACACAAGCACACACAAACTGACTTGAAAGCCATCTGGACCAGATGGGCGAGGATGTCCTGGGCGTCCAGCGTGATGCGATTCAGGTCTCGGTCCTGCTTGATGAAGTTGAGCAGCTCTGAGGCGTTGGCCATCCAGAACGCCAGAGCTCCTGCAATGTTCTTCTGCTTCTGTAACGCGCCAACCAGAGCCACGCACAAAGGGGAAAAAAACAAACATACAGAGGAAGCTGTTAGAGCAGAAGGACGAAAGAGAAACTGAAGAGTTAAAAAAAGAAGGTAGGAGAAGGGTTTCTGTTTGAGTGGCAGCCAGAAGGAGCAGTTGTTACTTCAGGGATAGACTCATGCCCCGCCCACCCCTCCCTCCAAGCCAACCTGTGCCGAGAGGAAGAGTGGTCATCACTGTCACTCAAAAGATGACGCTCAATGAAAGAGTCTTCATTTCTTGATTTCTTCATCATTCAACTGTGAGTTTCCCTTTGAGACATCAGTGACCACTCCTTTTCCCTCCCAGACACAACTCCGTTTACCAAGTCACCAGACACTAGCCTCCTCCGCTAACTAGCAGGTTGTATTAGTTGTACTTTTTTTCTTTTTAACAAAACTAAACCGTGTTTAGACTGTAGACTTACACAGAATGAAGTACAGCAAAATGTTGTGGTCAGCAGTGGACTGATTTAAATGCTTTCTTGTTTCCCAGTTAGTGTGAGTAATCCCATGAGGAAAGTGCAAAAAGGTCAGCCAATGGAAGCCATTTAACGTTGCTCCTAAAATATCTCTATCTATTGTTACAATCAATATTGAGCTCGAAGGTCATTTTATTTTAGTATATGTCTTGTCCCCTTAATTTAGTGCAAGAGAAGAGTCCTCACTCTGTGAAAACACGTTGTTGTGCCTTTTGTAACACCGTGGCTGCACGTCACTGCATTAATGTAATCAGAGCTTCTTGCAGAGTAAAGCGATCCATCGACCAAGAAGCCTGCAGAGTGAACAAGCAGCGACACGCCAAACCAGGATAATAATATCAGAGAATAATTAATGACATAATTATCTCCAATGGCCTACACTGAGTGGGATAACAGACTCTTAATAACGCTCGGTCTCTGCTCCATGTGTCAGTCTACAGTCTAAAAAGGAAAGGTTTTCTGGTCCTGAGATCAACAGGGAGGACAGAGCTCAGTGTGTGTGGAGCTGATTGGTTAATGTCCCCAGCCACTCAGGGAGGGAGGAATGTGCGACGCTCGCTCCTCTGCACTCATCTATCCCCGCCTTGAGAAACGTAACACAAATCAAAACAAAACAAAAAAGGTAAAACAAACAAACAAACAAACAAACAAAAAAACCCTTCATTCAGAACAGCCAGAGAATGAGAGATGGAGCCAAAGTGCATCCAAAATGAGACGCGACAACAAAACATTTAGGAAACATTTCAAACACAGACGGATGGTGGAACATATTAAATGGACGTCCAAACAGACAAATGAAACAGAGGAGGTCGGAGGGACGCGACTTGTCTCTCGTCCACACTGCTGAGTAGGAGAAGCAAGACGTGATGTCACACAAAATGGATGCCAGAATTAAAGATGGAGCAGTGACTGAAAAGAGCGCTTGCTTTGGTTTTGCTCTGTGTTTGTTTGGTTTGCTTTGTTTAGTACCAGGCAGGTCCAGGAAGCTGAATGGAATTAGTTGGGTTGATGTTGCTGTTGTTGCTTAGTTTTCCAGCTGTGGGAGGACGCATTATTATGGCTTTATTTTACATTTCTGTTAGAATGGAGAAAAAGAAGCAGCAGCAACAATGAAGGGCTGGTCAAAAAAGCCAACAGAGAGCAGTAAAGGGAGAAAAGTCGGAGGTACAGATGAGCAGAGAGGCAGAGATTCAAAGAAGGTAGCCAAGAGGTTGAGCGACATGATTTTACATTCTAAATCGTTGACATTGGTATCTGATTTGCCTTCAAAGGAACGTCAGACATACATACAATAACTATTTCCTTGTGACCAGAAAGCTTAGTGTTCAGCTGAACAAATCTGTGTTCCGTCATGCACGACTGCAAATATCAGAAATAAAGGCCAACCTGAACAATGCAACAAAGAGAATAGACATTGTCAACAACTCACGGTTTAGCTAATGTATTAAAAATATTTCATATAATGTCATGTGTCATCAATTTATTTATTTATTATCCAGAAACAGATTTCTGCTTTACAAACTATATTGCTGTCATTTAGAGTCAACACGTTTGCATTTCCATCTAGCATTTTGTAAAAGTATTCTATTATGTAGGTCTGCAACTAACATTTAGATTCATCCTCAATTTAATCTGCTTTTTTTTTTTTTTTTTTTTTGATTTTTTTTTTTCTTCACACAATGTCAGAAAAAAGGTGACAAAGTTATTCGGTTTACAATGAAAAAGTGGAAAATCCTCACAATTGAGAGGCTGGAACCTGAGAACAACTGGCACTTTTGCTTAATCAATGGGTTAACGATGAATACATCATCAGTGTTTCAGGTTAATTTTAAACTAATTGTTTCAACTCTAGCTGCATTGCAATGACATTTTTCAACACTAACTTGTTGATCATCTGTTTTAAAATACACATTTTACAGATTAACATTCATTCAATCATTCCTTAAGCTGCATGACCCTTTTGACTAATTCCACAGGAACAGAGACTTATCATTCTATAACTGCACTCAGAAAGAAGTCAGCAGCCAGCAACACGTCACCACAGTGAGCAAAGGTATACTACAGATTACATTTTAAGTCGTAGTTTTTGCTATTTACTCCTTTTGTGACCTGCTAAGCAGTGAAAATAAAAATCCATGAAGAAGGCATGAGTTTTTTTCGTGTTTTGAACTTTCTTTAAAGGCAGAAAATTGAGTCCCAACATCTACCAGCTGGGTTACACATTTTAAGTGTACAAACAGCAAGTAGCGTGAAAGTTTATCGAGGTGAGATTGTTTCCATGTCGCCCACACCAAGAGAAAGAGAGAGATAAACAGAGAAAGAAAGAGTGAGGTAGACGAGTCTTTAGCAGCCGTATCATGGTGTGCTATCCTACCTGATCCCCTTCAGGAATCTCCTGGATGGAAGGAGGAGGAGGAAGAGGAGGAGGAGGAGGAGGATACGTTCACAGGACAGAAAGAAAACACGTCAACAGCTACAGTATGGACACAGCCATGTAACACACACACATACACTTTGACACACAGACACACACGGTCATGGTTTACAGTGTAAAGCCATCTTGAATCAGTAACAGAACATAACTGATGGAGGTCAGCTGAAAACCACATCTGGTCGGGACATTACAAGGGGCAACTTAGCAAGCTCAGTTAAAGGCTTTTAGGGATCTCTTGAATGTAGGAAATGTATCACCAAAGCAGGCAAGAAACAAAAGTACTGTCAAACTATTAAAAATGTAAAGATTGCAACCATTTGAAAATAGCTCGCATCACCCTCCCAATCCAATCTTGTAGGAGAAATAGAGGCAGCAAAACTCGAAACTAATGAAAACATACTTCTAAATATTATATTCCATTCCTGCCAACAGCTCCTCTTAAATGTCACACACTGGATCTTTAATTAATTACCTAAAATCTAGCACTTCTTTCGGTACATTTTACAGGTTTAGGGCGGTGGAAGGTTAGAAAAATAGTCTTCAAAGTTTTCAGTTCCGTTTACCAGCTGGAAATAAAAGGTAATATGTGAGCTAATTGTATAAATGTGAGCAGGGTGCCTTAAAAAGCACAAAAAGGAAAATGAATCCTTGAATAAACTAAGTTTACTAAGTTATGTGTGTCACATTAAGGAGGAGCTATTGGCAGAAAAGGAATGTAATATTTATAAGTATGTTTTCATTAGTGTATAATCACTTGAAAATAAGAATCGTTGCTACCTTAGAATGAGCCGTTTTGCTCAACAGAGGGAGCGGGTCCCCTTCCACAGAGGCCACCGTGTTGCACCGTCATGTTTCTACAGTAGCCCAGAACGGACAAACCAATTTTGCAGCCACCGTAGTTTCTCCTACACGCTTCGGAACGGGAGGGTGAGGCGAGCGGTATTCAAATGGTTGCAAACTGCAAATTCAACGCTAGATGCCGTTAAAAATCCTACATCCTGGACGCTTAACATTTTAACAGTATACATTCTGGGACATCTGTATAAGTACTTCCAAATGTGACCAACAACAAGAATAAATTCATGCTCTGCGCTCCATTACACACTGTGTGCAACAAGGCCGGGTTAGTGAGAAATCGGTTGGATTGCTTTTACAGCAGAAAACAGGAATGTTCCAGGGAAAATTTGGCTAATCCTTCCAGTTTTGGAGAGAGTGACACCCTCTTTGTGGAAACAAGCAATGGAGTTCGTAGGAAACGTGGTCTCAGAACTGGGACCGCCACAAACGCTGCAAAATAGAAGCTATCACGGTATGTTCACCTTGTTCTTGGTGATGATACAAAGTTATAACACTTTATTTGATAATCACATATTGATGTATAAAAATGCTACGTGTAATACATTTAGGGAAACATTAATAAAGTAACGCAGTTAAGACGTTTAACATAAAGGATGCGTGACACTGGAAACAGACGAGTCCATCTCCAGCATCTCACACAGCAACGCTGGCCACAATCGTGCAGATTCAAGATTTACTTTTCCAAGTTCTCAACATCCCAGAGACGCTCCAAAAATTACCCTGTTCTGTTGGATTAATTGAGTGCCGGGTCATTCATCTCTTGACGGTAAAAAAAAAGCCCACACAGAACATAAACCCACTAACGCAGATTATAAGCCTACCTCGAGTAAGAAGGTTGAACATTCCCATATTCCTCAGACGCTAAAAGATATTTTTCCCCAGAAAACCCTATAAAATTGAAATCCTACTACACACAGAGTGAAATAGATTAAGTCTTACGGTCCATTGTGTGTGTGTGTGTGTGTTTTCTTTCATAACTTCGTTGCATGCCAACGGCAATGAAGCTGGCTGCGAGCTAAACAAATAAAAACCGAATGACACTAATAAAAGAAGACGAGCATTTGCATTTCATTGAGCCTTTAGAGTGTCTAAGATGTTTTTCCATAATCCTCCGATCCAGCCAGGGCCCTGTGCTTCATATTTTAAACACACTTGATGTTGAGACATGTTAGACTTCATGCTAACACTTTTGGCCAACAATGCTTTAAATGGGGCTGGGTATTGTGCTTCAACTCTTATGAATAACAAACAAAAATGTGTCAGTAGCCAGAGTATTAAAAACTGTCGAGTATTAAAAGTTGGTAATAAATGCTTGGTCACATTCTTAGTCTTGTATCGTATTCTTTGACAGGTTGTTCTGATTGAAATCGAAATTTTGTTAATATAGTGCATTTAGTCAAAGTTCTTGTATAGCTGCTTGTGTTAATGCAACCGTATTGTTTCATTTTGGTCTGAAAGGTTTATGTATTTATACGTACATTCATAGAATATGGTTTTTGGTATTTTTGCCGAAAAACTCAGCTACCGTGTGAGCATATTTCCAGCTCTAATGATCAGCGATAGCTCCACGCTAGCTGAAGTTTAGCATACACTATGTTGTGCCATAGCAGGCCACGAGCATTTAACACTGACAGGTAGACAAACATAAGACAAAAAGCACAGACTGGTACAACAGAGGTAACTGTGGAGAGAAAGCTGCAAGAAACATACACGAACAAACACGTATACACACCTTACAACAACAACTACAAGTGTAGTAGTTCGTAAGTGTACGGTAAATGGGGGAGGGGGGGGGGGATTAATCAAAACATCACACAATTCAAAAATGTCAACACAAGCAAATATGCAAGTATGAAATACATAAATAACAGCATTATGAAGGAGCGCGGCCAAACTAATAGCTGCAGAACACACTGAGAAAATGCACACGTGAATCAATGAGATTATGTTCAACATCACAGAACACACACACACACACAAAAAGAAAAGACGTGAAAGGTAGTGTTACTGACCTGGATGACTCCCTCCATCATGCTCACCATCTTGTTGACGATGGCGATGACCTTGTGCGTCCTCTCGGGTGCCGACATGTCTGGCCGGTAAGAAGGCGAGAGGACGTAGCGGCAGGCCATGTACAGGACATAAGTGGGTGAGAGCTTGAAGTGGACCGTGGAGCTGTTGGTGTAGTTGATGATGGCTGACAGGAAGGTGTCTTCAGCTGGACGGACGCACAGACACAGATGATTAGACCACTGGCTATAAATTTAGAGAAGGCGTACTAATACTACAATGGCAGGCCAAACTTAAGCCAGCACCAGTGAAGCTGCTGACAGGTCACACGTTGTGCCAACATCAAATATGTTTTACTTTGACCGAAGGAATTCAGAAGGGATCAGTGTTTCAGGTCTTGTCCAAATGGAAAAAGGCCATTTTAAGGACACTAACTCTGTACAGCGTGAGGCAGGCTACGTTGCCTGAAATAAAGGCCGCCTCCGCTACTGCAAAACATGGGGGGGGTGATGAATATGATTATCAAATAAAACTTTGGAGGAGTTTGAGCTTCACACAGCAAATGCCATATGCGTTCACACTACTGATTTATTACTTGTACTTCTTATATTACTCCCGTTACAACTACTGGATCGTTACTGCTAATCTTACAAGTGCTAATACTAATGAAGCATTCACGCGTAGTTCTGTGGAAGTTAATTCAGGACTGACAACCAGTGTAGCACTGAGCAATTCCATAATATACATGAAATCAGACTGCAATATACTTTATTTATTATACCAGAGGTGGATGACACTGAGGGGAATAAATCTCCTTTTGAGCTGCAACAAGCAAGTTTGTAAAAGTCACTTTGGTGGTTGGTTGGTCACAGAACTTGGCTGCGCATGTGTCATGTGGGATAAACCAATAAAACCACTTTGAGCCAGACTGTGGTATCATTTTCTTTCAGTTTAGCTCGGTTGGTAAAGTATTTGATGCCAAACTGGTTGCAGCTGCACTACGAAAACTCCCCGTATGAAAACCTTCAGACGTGCGCACAGCCAATATCCAGATTTCAGCGGCGCATGTGCGTCATTGTCGCAAACAACACACTTTCTGCCTCCTAGAGCACATGGTTTCTCCCAGTGCATTGTGGGTATGGGACTCTCCACCACCCTATGACAAATCAAAACCCTCCTTTGGCTGGTAAAACAGATGATCTCACACTATGCCAAATATATACTCAGTGCACACGCCCCGACGCTCTAAGGCGCAGAGCACAACTAAAAACAATAAACAGAAGTGTTCGAAAGACAGGGCAAACATCTAGAAGAGCCTAGAGCTGCAGAGACAGTGTGGGAAACAACCAAAGACTTTTAAATGCAGCGTCAAACTACTTTAAGACAACTTTAACCCACCGAAACGTTTCCGATTGAATTAATCTAATAAAAACAAACGATACAAGGAAAAGACATCAGACGATTACATGGTTACGACGAGGAGTTCAACGGGCTTGTTACACTGCAACATCAACCCTTCATTGTATCAGTCTAATGGTGGGAACACATGTGGGTCAAACTCAAGAACAGCCTACTGGCTGCTACTGAGTTATACTCCCCCCTCTCTCATCTAGTGAGACAGAAGGAGGATTGGACATTTTATTTCTTTTTGATGGCCATTATACTGTTAACAGAGGAATCTACAGTACAAACACAGCACGGGCTGATCTGTGTCGAATTTCCTGCTTTGACAGGTCAAAATGTCTGCCATAAAAAGGGCCTACAGTACAAAAGAATCTGATAATGTTAATGAACTGCATAGCCCAACTAGGAAGAAGACATTTCCACTCCGGCTTTAGCAGTTCAACCCCAAAATAGCTCTTCTGAAAACATCTAAAAACTATCCCTTAATTAAAAGGAGAACCTAATTTAATTCTAAGTGCTCAATTTATCATCTTTAAGCAATGTCAACTTAATTGCGTTACTTTGATGCAATTACAGGAAACAAAGCTTTTAGGCTTCCAGCTGATTTTTCTGCCAAATACGACTGGCACACAAGGTACCATGAAGAGGCTGAGACAAGCTGCTCGTTTTGTCTCCGTCTGTTTAAATGAATGTGACAATGGCTTTCTGAAGTCATCAGGCCTTCCTGTACTCTGCACTGGAGATGTGTACAGTAAAGCAGGGTGAGATGGTGAAATGCAAAACGAGATATTTACTGCATGCCACTGCAGCCGGAGAAGATAGTTCAGCAGAATCTGTGCGGTGCATTGTGAACGAGGAGGGTTCAATAGTTTCCAGCTATTGACTGTTTCACTAACACAGTGAGGGGGACGGAGAGAGGCCGAAAGAGACACACTAATACTTACAGTTGTCTCTGAACTCGATGCCGGCTGGCAGAGTCAACTCTGCTCTGTCGGCCGAAATGTCCTGAGACCTGATAAGACAAAACGACACGGTGAGAAGGGAAGAGAACACTAAACACAGAGAGAAGACTGAGGGGAAGGACGAGCCACAAGGCCAGAGAGAGGATAAAGATGGAGGACGAGGACAGGACGAGGGAGAAAGAGGAGAAGAGTGCTGGTCTGACCTGTTGTCCTGCTGCTCTCCTCTGATCATGGGTTTGACCATGCCTCTCTCCATCTCCAGCTTTCCTGAGCTCTGCGCACACAGAACACACAGCGTCAGGCAGCTTCAGCCAAATTTAATTTCACTGTAACGTCATTTACTGCAGACTTGAGAACGTACAGACATGCGGGTAATAGCGGCTGTATTACGGGGCTTCAGTAACACGTTCGTCTTTTCATGTACAATGTAAACGGTTACACAATTAAATCGCGAACACACACCAACGGAAATCTTTCTACATGGGTTCCCTGCACTAAGTCTGAGCAAAGTGGCGGTCTCTGTTTGGGAGCATGACGTGGTGTCTTGTGTTAGAGTCGCTGGCAGGAATATCAGAACCACTAACAAGCAGCTAAGACAACATGCAACGGATGCGGTCAGTTTTTTGGATTCCCCAACAGATCAGATATCCATATTTGTTGGCATGTATAAAATGGCTTGCAACATATCGCAAACATGTGTCGTTAACGAATATATCGACTGTGTGTGTCATAAGATATCTAGAGCTGCTACATTCGATTATTCAAACAACATGCATTTGCATCCATCTTAATAACCAATTCATTGTTTTAGTCATTTCTAAAGAGAAAAATGCTAAACATTGTCTACTGCCACCAGTTTTTTATAAATCTTTAATTGATTCTCTTGGGTGGACTGCTGATTGGATAAAACAAGCATTTTGACAAGCGCTGATTTGACAGACTTTTTGTAGACCGAACAATAAAGTGATTACTCAAGAAAGCAATCAGCAGATTCATCAACATTGTGAATCATTTTTATTTTCAGGCCTATACATGTCACCGTGCATTACTTCTTTGGGCAACACATGTGGATCACAGAGGTATGCAAGTTCTCGATTAATTTTACTTGGAAACAAGGCAACATATTTACAACTAGGGATGCAGAATGTTCCAGTGCTGAACAGAATATGACAAATACAGCAAAGATTCAAATGCCGTGTGTGTGGGAGTGTGTGCGTTACCTTGCTGGTAGGAAGGGCAGCTCCACTGTGGACGTCTCCGTGAAGGTCGAAGGTGGTTTCTGGTACACTGCTGCGGCAGACACACACACACACACACAGACATGCAGCGGTTTAGATGATGAACTGTGCTCCCCACAGCTGACTTTTCATTACTGACAACGACGAGGGCTCACTCTTAATCCAGACACACACACACGCACACAAACACACACTCTCACTCACTTATCTAACTCATCGGCGAGGAGGAGAGAGCTGGCTCAGAGATGCTATAAAGGAATGACTCGCTAACACATGCAGACGGATAGTTTGCTTTAAACACAATGCACACACGCTTACATAACAGTCTAATTACATATAGAGAAGCCGTGCCAGGAGTCCTGACAGAGCACTGTTCGCAGCAAAGCCGCTGCGCCGTGTGGGTTTGAGTGACAGTAACCGAGTGTGGCGACCGTCGGGTTTAAAAGACAGGCTTCTGCTTTTCACGCCCCACATGACAGGAGGGCATCGATGGCAAATAAACAACAACAGAGACACACAAAGCGTTTGTGCTCAGTTCCATTGACAGGGACGAGTACGCATACATGGACGGAGAAATTAGATTTTCTATCTTGAACCACATTTCCAGAACTGATTTATTTGCTAGTTTTCAACCCACAGATAAGGCCTCTCGATCCATGTTGACGCTAATGCAGATAAAGTTCAAGCTGATGTTTTCAGCCAGTGAAAACAGATATTTTTCCAAAGCCTCTTGAAGTTAATACATTTACAGTGGATATAGTAAAAAAAATCAAGTAAATTATATTCATACAGCCCAGTATCACAAATTTGCCTCAAGGGGCTTTACAACACCCTCTGTCCTTAGACCCCTGATAAGGAAAAACTCCCCCCCCCCCCCAAAACAAAAACCTCAGGAAGCGCAACAGAGGAGGGATCCCTCTTCCAGGACGGACAGACATGCGGACAGATGTCGTGTGAACAGAATAGTAAAATTGTAAGTATTAGTAAAATTACAGTATAGACAATCAGGATGACAAAATCATAGCTAGATTGTAAACATGAAGAAGAATATGGATCCAAGAGGATGTTGAGAAACTTCCACAAAAGTTTTTTAAACTCTCATATGATCACATATGCCTTGTGATCTCATAGTCAAACCACACTTGCACTCTCTCGCTCTCTCCACCACCTTAATCAGACACAGACTGAACAATTTCAACATTTTAAATATTGACTTCCTAGCATACTCTGATCCGTCCAAAAATAGGAACAGATTAAGAAACAGCAGTATTTATTCAGTTAGAAAGGCAAAAAGTTGCTTGTTTAAATAACTCATCACTGTCCTGGCTGCTTACATTACTGTTCCCTTCGGTCAATCACAAATCAAACCAACAGACAAACCAAAGAACAGACACTTCCACCAGCAAATCCATAAAATGGAGAATGAATTGCGATTTAAAACTGACACCCCCGTGTTAATTAACTGTACTTGAGAATGTTTAGATGGCATTTAATTTACAATATCAATGATAAGGGGAGGCCAGCAACATAAAATCAAAACAAACATGGTGGCAGACTGTTTCTTTCCAGACTTCCGGTATGTTTTCCCTTCTGTCATGCACATCTCTAGATGACTAATGCAAAAATACTTGTTCAGAGGCAGGAGATTCAAGCTCACACGCAACACGATACAAGATCATCGGTGCCAAATAGCTCCAATCTTAAAAACCAGTTGTTGTGCCAAACTGTGGCTCTAATCGTGCCGAAGATCAGGATGCGTCTCCAGCTCAAATAAACTAGGTATCCGTGTACATTTGTACTGCAGAACATTGGAAAGCAGCCCAGAAATCCACAGGGATCAACATCAACACAACGTCAGGCTTGTTTTCCAGACCGAGGGGACACTGAGCTGCACAGAATGACAGCTGGTGTTCATGCGACTCGCCAGACATTACAGAGACTTTTAGATGGAAATGTACAATTCCTCCAACTTTACTGAGAGTCAGAAAAACTCATCAATGCCTCAATTCGTGGGTGTCAGAAGCAGTTGCTGGACACGCCGTTTGACGGTTTGCTGGTCCGATTAAAAAGCCATTTGCCAATTTGCCATTATTGACAAATGAGATCCACTTCTTGTCTGTGTAAAGCAGCAATAATTGTTTATGGGGTTTTTTAGCCATGTGAGGGCAGCCCAACGAGCTGCAGCGATTGTGTTGGCCAACAGCTGCCCACTCACACATCCAGCAGACATGTTAGCAACATTAGCATTCATTTAGAGTTGTGTTTCTGGCCGCCTGATGAACGTAAACCCCAATCCTCACTCTCCTTTTGCTCTGTTGTGCTTCCCACCAACCCCTGAGAGAAATATCTCCTGCACTATGTTCAGCAGCTAGTCACCAACTTTGTCTGTCTCCCGTTTGGTGCTGAGCCGTTACCGTACAGCGGGTTTCGTAGAGCCTTTTCCACTTTAAAGAGCTGCCTGCTGTGGCTGAAAGCAACCAAAACCGAAAAGATGTGGGTGGTCAACAATGGTACGCAGAGCAGAGAGGAACTACAGAGATGGGTGATAATTCTATGAGCGGCCCCTTTCACATACACAGTCATTTTATCCATTAGTAAAATAAAAACATTGATTAAAGTAGCTTTGAAGTTATGAGCTTTTTCTTTATCCCTCTCTCTGTTGCATAATCCGGGTTTGGACGGCAGTATTAACTGTGGATTAAAGCTTTCTGCCCCCACAGAAAAGAAACTCAATAAATATATTAAAAACAAACAGACAGAAATTCAAATTGAAGTAGTAACTCATCCCCCCCCCACACACTTTGAGTAGACTGCCAGCCTTAGATGTTGTGGGCACATTGTGGTGTCACCTATCAGCCCCTTTCTTGAAGTGCCAGAGCGGAAAGAAAGGTACCAATCGATACCCGAGTTAACGGCCTAAATATAAAATATTACTGATAATCTTTACTGATCAAAGTAAAAAAGTAACCAAATGAGACAAAAACCAAACACAGAGAGTAGGTTCACAGGACAAGGACCCTTCAGGTTTTCGTTCAAGCTCACTCCACTTGCTGCTTACATCTTCCTCTGTGGTTGAAGGTGCAGAATCACCTGAAAAAAATGTACCGGAGTCTCTCAAAGCCTCTGAGTAACATGGTGTGAGAGGCCCATTCTAAGTATGCGATTAACTTCATCATGTTATTAAAACGAAGTAAAACACTCTCTTATTTAAAACGCTACACTGATGGGTCATTTTGTGTCCATCCGACCAGCGTTCAACGCTAACAAACTTGCTACTGAACACAAAATTATGATTAATGTTAACTAAGAAACTGCTGCGGATACAATTTACCCATAATTGTACAAATTTCTGCTCATTTTGTCTTCGAAATACTTGAATAGAATGTTTACTCCTTTCTGGTGCAGCGCTTCCATTGACTATAAACTAAATTAAATATGTTCAATACTTTAGAAAACACTTCAGAAAATTATATGGTATACAAGCTATAAATGAGAGACCAGAATGTGTTACTTCTAGGTTTGGTCTTGAGTCATTTCAAAGAACTAATTCATGCAGAAACACACACAAAGCAATGAATTAAAGAGCTGGTTACTTACACACCTCTCTCTCCCAGTGTTAGTCATCCATTCAGTCATTAAAGAGCCATTCAATTCAAATTCAAAACCTCTTTTTCTTGTCGTTCACTCATCCCTAACCAGCTCCCACACTCCCTTCTCCTCTTATCTGGTGTTTTCTCTCTTTCTGTCGCCTGTGAAATGTGTGTGAGACGACAGCGAGCAGGAGGCCACACCCAACACCATGCTGATCAGATTAGAGGGCAGCCCGCCTGCCATAACCCCAGACCTCCGCTCTTCCTCTCCTCTCATTTCCTCATTCTCTCCATCCATCCAACCCCAGACTTCCCTCCTCCCCCTTTTCCTTCCCTTCATCTCTCGCTCTGCCTGCCAACGCCAAACCTCATCCTCTCCTCCCTTCGACTACAACAACACCCGCTTCTTTTTTTTTTTTTTTTTTTTTTTTGCGAGAAAATAGTGTGTAGGGAGGATGTGAAGGAGGAATTACAGGAAGATGAAGAGGGAAAAAAAGGGAGGGGAAGGCAAAGAAAAAGAGAAAGAATCAGATAGGAAGAACCAGGAGTGTCAGTGAGTTAGAGATGAAGACTTTCCATTCCCAAACACACACACCCGACCTTCTCCTTTCCCTCACCCAGACTTGTGCCGGCTCCTCATCATGGCGGTCGGTTCTCTCTTCCCTCCCTGGTCGAACATCGGGTCCACAAACTTAAAGACGTGCGCAGAACCAAACTGGAGGGTGGAGCCCGAACGCAGCACCGTTGTCTCTGTAACTCGTTGCCCATCGACAAAGGTGTCGGCGTCGGGGCCGTGCGGCGTCACGGTCACCATGCCTTCACTGTGCATGAGGTTGCAGTGGTGGGGCAGAATCCCCGGGCCTAGCAGCTGGAGACAAACAAGCCCAACGGGTTCATCAGCACAAAAGAGCCTCCACGCACACACATCTCCAAATAGCATGAATTTTTGGTACCAACCGACCAATCTCTGCACGTCCGTACATTAGTCCTTGTTGGGATTGGAATCACAGGCTAAGGTACGCAGTGCTGAAGTTGCAAGGGCCCATTTCAAAAAAGCAATTTGCGAGTGACTGCTTACAAACAAATTGCAGTAGCGTCACATTTCACAACTGCCCGCCACTGGCATATTGCAGATACACATGCTCGCGTATGGCGTTTGTTTTGATTTGTGAAATGTGACAAAATTAACGGTAAAAGAAATTATTTCATGTTGAAGATCTGGTGATAATGGGCCACAGGGCTACCGATTGCTGTGACTTTTTGCCAGTCTGGTCATTTGCCATCACCCCAACAGGACCCATGAAAGAGAGAGACTGCTAACGCTTGCTAGACCCCCACCTTTTTATATTGTGGGAGGAACACAACACTGTGTGTGTGCAGGAGCTGCTGAGGACGTAGCAGGTGTGGACATAATATGAATGAAAAAGTAATGTCTAGTGAAAATCAATCCTCCCCAGTGTTGAATGTTGTAAAGGAACAGACATCTTACATTTCCAACATGCATAACCAACCCCCCCCCTTTCATTTCCACAAATATGTCCAAAAACTATTTTATCCTCTTTTAAAAAATGGAACGTCATTTTACCTTCCACAAAAAGCCAGTAGAATTCAGATTTCAGTTGGACTTTAAACAACTGTGAGTGTTTCCGTGACGTAGCTACCTGGATGGCCCCGTCCTCTGTGCAGTCTGAGCCGACCTCGGTGATGCTCTGCTGAAGCCGGTACAGCTTTGGTTTGTCCCGTGAGTCCGACCCGTCTAGACACACACAAACAGTCAGACGCTTAGCACTGGGCAGGGCGGTCCTCACGTCAAATTTAGATCCAGAGCAAGGAGTACTGTAGTATACGCGTTCAACCTCACGCAACTCATATTGACTGTCCACACACGGCTGACAGCTGAGAATCCATCCATCAACAGGAAAGAGTCGATACAACTTGGAGTAAACACGGATATACACTGCTAATGTGGCAAAACATGTGGGGGGCTTGTGGGGTTGCAGAGCAGTTATTGATTATTAGTAAACAGGAGTTTAGTAAAAGCAAAGCGGCGTATTAGTTCACTAAAGGAAAGGGGAAAACATTGGGCGCTCTGGGGGGAAACATTTCTGGGGGAAAATGAATGGGTATCAGAAAAACCTCAGAACCACCTTCTAAAAATAATACTGAAAAAAAATCAACCGAAAGCTAATATAACAACCACCTACCAGAACAGATTGGCCTTTTACAGTAATATAATGAGGTTTATTGGCAACTTGCATTTTGCTGAGTTCACTTCTGTATTTGGCACATTATTGGCAAACTATTCCCTTAAACTGGCATCATAAAAGGAATTGAAGTCTTAAATCTACATTGCTAGAAGCGGCAGTCAGCATTAAGGAAAGTAAAAGGATAATGGAATTGACTTTATATTACTTTGACTAAAATGTGACCTATGAGGAACCTATGTAGTAATCCTACTAAGGACTACAAGCACAACACAGACACGACAATTAGCGGGGGGGAGTGGGGGTGCCAAATGGGGGGTCTGAGGTCAGTGCGAGTCCCCCATCAATCCCATCAGCCACTGCAACAGACACAGAGGAGGTGTGTTGGATTTTTACCTTCGTGGTGCCGATAGGCGTAGTAGGCATAGTGATTCCCTCGCCCTAGGCAAACAGGCAGGCAGGTGCGTGGGTAGAAGGACACATGCACAAGGCCCCACACACACACGCACACACGCACACACGCACACGCGCACACACACACACACACACACACACACACACGCACGCACACACACACACACGCAGGCGCACACACAATCGCACCATGCCATAAGAAGGTGGGAAAGAAAACAGACACATAGCAGAGGGTGAAAATGCTGAAAGGAGGAAAAAAATGCAGCATTACCTTGTTAACCCATTAATTGCATGGAGGCATACAAACAAACACACACACACACACTCACATTCTGAGTCACTGTCTACAATTGAGATATAATGCAATATTTTTTTACCAGACATCAAGTCTGCAATGAGTGGAAATCAACTTCAAAGGAATAATTCAAATGCCTGCTCACATGTATGACGGCTGAAACACCTTTAACATGTCAATATAGCACACGCTAAGAAATAGAATAGACAGACTATACCATGGCCTCAGAAAATTATCGTTTCTGGTTGGCTGAAAGGTGTCCACTAAAACGTTACTACATGACACCTCGAACAAAGATCGTCTCATCAGTTAAACCGCCGTTCTACATTATTAAGGCAGGGTGTATATACTGTATTTATTGGGTGTGTACACCTTGAAATGTATTATTGCACTTCTGTTACTTCTCTTGGCACCTTGGATATCGTGTTAAATTAGACACCTCCATTCGTATTTCACACTTTAAGTTCACCCAAGTGTGGTCTGATAGCAAGCCGGGATCTGATAACGTGGCTGCCGGTGCGATGCAGAGCAAGGGAACCAAATATGAGGTAAATAATATACCACCAATGTAAATGTTTGAATTTCAAGTGATTATTTAGCATTTTAGCCTGTGTTGCTCATACAAACCTCGTTGGTTTTGACAGACATGAGGGCGAGCCCGTCATTCCTTTCATCTTAAGCCTTCTATACACAAATCTTAGCCACTGCACTGATCTGAACTGGTTATCAAGGATAGAAGTACAGGAACAAAACACACACACACACCCAGCACCCATTATTTAGGAGAGCCACCAAATCAATTCTCCAGCTTGGCTGTTTTCCCACAGACAGTGACCCATCAACCTGCCAGTGGATGAAGTAGATGTGTTAGTATATTCCTGGACCAGACCCACTGGTTCCCCAATACCATTTCAGCATTACAGTTCAAACCAGTTTGGTGCCGAGATGTGTTTGGGTTACCAGCAGGCCAGATAAGTTAATGGCATTCACAGATGAAGCTAAAGAGGGAGAGAGGGATCAGTAGCAAGAAACAAGCTGTTAGGGCTGGATAATGTCACATTTAGCAAGACTCAGGTAAGGTTTGTTTCCCCAAAATGCTCCTATGGGTTTGGTGTGTTTTTAGTATCACAATAATGTGTCTCAATACTGGGACTTTTTCAGCATTCCAGGGGTTTGGTTGTAGCAACTAAGCAACTTACCTTTTGTTGTACTCCAAGCGCCTTAACCTGCAAAATCTACTTCAAACTGGGATTTCCTCCATTTCCCACAATGCCTTTTGAAAAACTCCCACCTTCCATTTTCAGTCAAAGGGTATATGGGTATACAATTAACAAGTAGCTCAGTTATAAACTTGTTCAAATTCTAAACCGTTTTGTTTAGATCACCGAGCCATTTTCTGCCTCCTAAATCATCATCATCGTATCTTGAATGTAAAATAAACATTGAAATTCAAGGTACATCAACATCACACGGTGTTTTTTAAGTTTGTCAAAGAGTTTTACGGTGGCTTTTCCCCTTAAATGGACACCATAAACAAACAGTCTGATGTCAACAACTGTACCTCCAGGAATCTGGTCTTGCTCTGGTGCAGGATTTGTTGCAGAGGTACATTTGGGTGACTTAAAGTCAGCTGAACTGAACTGCTTGTTGATTGTTAATACAGGTATTTCTGTACTTTCATTCTTATCAAGTCTGCATATAACTTGATCCATATTACCTTCCTTTTATCTTTTGACTTTAACTAAGGAATTGCCGAATATTTCCCTCACAATTCATTCTTTGACGTTAGCTGATACCTCCCTGAAGGAAAAACAGTGCGATTAATGTTAGCAGTGGTAGAGTAAAAAATATGCTGCCATAAATAGGTATAAGAGGAGGAAAAAACTTTTAAGGGAAATGATGCATTGACTAAGTGCCTCTTTTGTGGCTTATAATAGTGCAATCACATTAGTATCTGAAGCTTAAAGCATTCAGAATGAAGCTGCTGTGCATTGGGGTTTTGAATGGAAGTCAGGCAGAGGTAGCTTTCACTATCATCCACAGCTAGTTCTCAGAGTTGTCTCCAATATAGATTTCAGGAATTCTTGAACTCCTACTGTGGCTTTTATATACTGAGGAAATCCTGTGCTGGTACGAACGGAAACCACAGAACAGCTGGGCTCCATAACGTAGCCACATCACAGGGAAAGGAAAACAGCATCACCTTTAAGTAACTCTACGGGTTACTTACTGCAGCTACACGGCTGTCTGCTGGCCACTACCTGTCATAACAGTAGTGTTCACCAGCTGCTACTACTTCTACTACCACTACTGTGGTAGTACGACCGATGGATACTACAGCAAAGACATCAGACGGATGCAGGAGCAGACATTATGGTGGTGTGTGTGAATGTGCGCGCTGTGGTTCTACCTGGACTCAGCTCCACCAGGTAGGGCAGTTTCTCTGGCGGCAGGGAGCTGCTGGCGTCCTTCCCACGCAGGCCCTTGTCGTCCACTTTTCTTCCCTTCCTCCCCTGGTAGTCCGGGGGTCTTTTCTTCAGCTGGAACACTAGCGCTCCTGTCACAACACGTAACATTTTAGCATATCACATTGAAACGTCGTCTCTGGTTGATGACAGAATATTTCGGATTGATCGGCTGATGCTTGAAACGTCTTTATGTGCTGTGGTCTTCAAATTGTACAAAAAAAAAATAAAAATACAAAATACAAATCCAATCTGTACATCGTGTGCTCATGCTTACAAACCAACCCAACTCCTCTTTGGTGCTGTAAACAAAGGACGCCACAAGAATAGGAGGTGAAGCGCTCCTAACAAGGTTGTAATGACAGCGAGGCAAGCAGGAGGGGGCGGTAGCGACCGAGAAAAGAGGAACAGCGTGAGAGAGAAGCACACTGCAAATTTATTCTGAGGTATTGTTTGTGTGTGTGTGTGTGTATGTGGGGGCGTGGGGGGGGGTAATTAGGTTTGTGTGAGCATGTGTCTGTTACCTCGGTCAGCAGGCCAGTCCCTGAATATCTGCAGTGGACACTCAGTATCGTCTAGAATCACCTCCTTGCCCGACTTATCATCTTGCTGCACGGAAAGCAACAAAGACAACAATCAACCAGTTGAGCCGCTAAACATACCAAAGCCCACCAATGGCAGGACCGCCTTTTAATTACTGTCACAGATAGCACATTACATTTTTCTCATGTCCAGAGGTAAAGAGATGTACGATTTCAAGACGAAGATTCTTAAATAAAGATTGATTTCATGTGTGCTGATTTGCTGGAAAAGTGACTAATCTTAATTCACCACATTAGAGTGTCGGAAATATGTATTGGATTTTAATTGTTGGGCTCCCTTGTTGCAGAACATTCACTTTTAAGTTGTGTTGGGAGCCATTAACAAGTATGTGAAGCATTTTTGAGAACAGTGCTGTTCTCCCATAGGTTTACTTTTTCATAATGAAATTGTGATGTTTTCAGGCTTCATAAATATTGTTATTCTGTTGTATTTCTTTACAGAATATCACAGTTCCTCTAAATATCTTCACCCTGTTCATTCTTATCTCAGTTAACACCCCCCCCCCCCCCCCCCCCCCCCCCCCCCCCCCCAAAACAACCCACCCCTCTTCTCCCTTACACTTTATACTAAAAATAAAAAAATAAATATATTAATAAATACAT
>CM022481.1:22931179-23015478 GCA_011952105.1 Coreoperca whiteheadi | reverse complement strand
GCCTGGCACAGTACCATATAGATCTAATATACACATAGTAAATACAACAGCACTAGGTAATTAGACTTAGAGGCAGAAGTGTGTACATACACTGCATACCGGCCAACTATATAAACACTAGCAGACATTCTACTAGCTAGTATACTAGTGCTTATTTCTCATGCTCACTAACCTAATGCACATTCCCTGTGCTTTAGTCTCATCAGCAAATTGCGTGCGCGCGCGTGTGTGTGTGTGTGTGGGGTCTCTGGAGGGTCTTCCACTGTACTGGCTGTGGGAGCAGCAGTTATTTCATATGATTGGCCACAGCCAGAGTCCATCTGAGAGGATAGATATGGGAGACGCTTTAGGGGAGGGCAGCCAAGTTCACCGTCATGGGACACACACACACACACACACACACACACACACACACACACACACAGAGAGAGCATCTGCTGGCGCTATAGCACTAAGTCTGAAAGCAATTGAAGTGCATTCCTCCAAAAGGTTTTAGTGCCAAGTAGCATTCTGTTTCAATCTGACCGACCGGTGAAGAGTGTGTGCATTTGTGTGTGTGTGTGTAAATTCATACGTGTGCGTGTTCTTGTGCACGTGACCATGACCTTGGCTGTCCTCTGCACAGCCTCTCAGGAAGATAGAGGTTGCGTTTAGTGGAGAACCAGGAGGAGGTAAGGTGTTAAGCAGTGGGCAATGGCCGCCAGTATATTTAAAAAAAATAAATTCACTCTGAATTTGGGGTTTATCAAATGTATGACAAATTAAGGTGCAGCAATCAAATATGAGTATTCTCCATAAGAATTAATGTCTGTTTAGTGGTATCCACTGCAGCTGGAGGAGCTAGAAAGTAACAAAGAAAGGGTAAAACTTGCATGTTCCTCAAAAGTAGAGGTTACACTAAAACTAGTTTAACTTGACTTAACTTTGATGGGAACAGACCAAACTTGATGATTTTGGTAGGTGGTGTCTCTGAGAGGCAGACTTATAGGAGGGTGGAGGAGGTGTGTTCACAGTGTTTAGCGTGGGATTAGACGACGGGGTCCTCAAAAGGTAAAAGAGGAAGAAGTCGAAGTAAGATAAGGCTTGTTACCCGGGCGATGCAGTACTCTCTGGGGTTCTCCTTCTCCAGCCCGTACTTCTCCAGCGCCTCCACCACAGCAAAGTCAGCCATGTCTCTTGTGGAGAGCAGGATGGTCTTATACGGGATGTTGGGCTTCAGACTGTCAGCGTATATCCGCAAAGTGCCTCCTTCAGGAAAGTACAACACACACATTTTAGCATTGCTCCCTGCCAACAAATACACCGCCAGATCATTTGCTCCAACACTAAGAGAGCAAAAAAACATTTAAATGTTCACAAATAATCTCACAAACAAATATTCTATGGCAAATTCAGTATTTTAAACGGAAGGGTAGGCAATGTCTTTCTAAAAAATGTTTTTGTCATACTTGTTGAAACAGATAAGTGGAAGACGGATGGATGGATTGTTGAAACTGTCTTTATATACCAATACAAATCAAAAAATTAAATGCTCTGAAAAACAGGGGAGATAAACTCTAGTGGCTGTAGGAGTCACAGGCCTGCAGTAAACCCAGCCAGTCATTGCATTCGGTAACAGCCACTCTACCTCGCTACCATGGCTACCTGCCCTGCTGCCACATGACCCGCTTAGGTGCGCGCACCCGGCCGGTAGCTCGAACCTGACGACGCTAGGCATCCTATGCTACCGAGCTAGTCTCACCATTATGGCAGAGAAAGAGCAGTCAAAATTCCCAGCACCGCCAGGAACCTGCATCTGCAGTCAGCACCGTCAAACAAGGCAAAAAAAGGAAGACAATTTGACAAAGGCTTCGACTAAGAAGACTTTGGATGAAGCAAGAGGTCAGACCAGAGACAATATCGGCGCTGCTTTTCAACGATGGCGGCAACTGAGGGACCTCGAGGGGCTGAAAGGTGACACCGTGGGCGCTTTATTTCAGCTGGACAGGTAATCTGGCTTTTTTCATTCTCATGGTCATTTCTTACGTTCAAGAAGTATGTATCGCTTGCCAACGCAGCTACCTACTTAGCGTACATTGCAGCTAACGTGTAGCTCATTTAGGTCTTTTTGTAGTCATGAGAAAGACGCATCAACTTCCACACAGGTGTTTTGGGGGCGTGGCTTTGGAAGGCGCTCTGAAGGGAGAGGGTGGGACTTTTTCGGTTGGAAACTTCTTAATAGTTTGTCAAACCTACCTATCCAAGCTTTTAAATTAACCATTTGCCCTAAAAATATTCAACCATTTTCCCCAACACGTCTTGTACTTTTCGACTGGAAAACTCTCTTAAACAACATTTGCACCACAGGACACAAAATGTCCCCCAAACCCCAAGAAATAGCAATTACATTGACGCTATGTAACTCAATTTACCAATTCGACATGATTTGAATAGAATATGTCTTCCTCAGCTCTAATACAATCTATGCCGATCAAAATAATAGTAGTGATCAGCTCTTAAGATGACAGGAAAATCTAAATTTTACCTATAGTCGCTGGACATAGATCCCGACATTTCTTCTGTACAGGGATACTGACTTGAATGTATACAGACGGTCATGATTTGGAAATCTGAAGAGCCGAATTACATTTAAAGTAAAAACGCTACATGGAAGGGACTGATTGTAGCGCTCATAAAATGTACACAATGTACCGCACTTTCATCTGGAGGCCCACGTAGCCGGGTGACCGTGATGTGTCAACTAGAAAATGATCACCTTCGAAACTCCCACAAGGGAGTCTTCAGCAAAGCAAACAGGATTTTCAGAAGCATTACATAAAGTAAGCGTGTTTAAAATAGCACTTTCTGCTGGGAGAACGTCATTGTCTAACCACAAGCCATCATGTCCCACCGTGTGTGTGTGTGTGTGTGTGTGTCTACCATATGTGGACAGTGGTTAAAGCTGTTTTCAGAGAGTTGGTTCACTGGTCCATCTGTCTGTTTGGCACAGTAGTTAGGTAATGCGTGAGTCACACACCCAACCAGCCAGCGTGTTTGTTTCATTCACTCGTTCAACACATACGTATGTCTTTTTGTGTGTGTGAACATGTCAGTGTGAGACGCGTCCACAACATATGGACTTCTGTGGACCCGACGATGTAAACATGATATACAATGATCAGTTGTGTACAGTTAAAATACGTGTTACATTTTAACATTTTATCACAAATACAAAACGTGAATATGTAATTTCCATATATATATGTATATTCAGACCCTTTGCTCACTACTTTGTATAAGCACTGCTGGTAGTGACTGCAGATGCAGAACACCTCTACCAGGTGTTGCAGACTTCACAGGCTCCGTCACACTGGATAAGCAGCGGCACTGAACTGTGTTTTTCAGGTCACTGCAGCTTTCCTAAGGAGTTCATGTCAGGTTTTCCTTAAGCCACATGAGGACACTCACACTTGTTCTAAAGCCAATCCAGCTCCGTCTTTGGCTGTGTGATGTGGGTTGCTGTCATTCAGAAAGGTGAAGCTTTACTCTGGGAGCAGGTTTTTGGCTCCATGTATTGTTCCCCTCAATCCTGATTCGTTTTTCAGCTCCTGCTGCTGTGTGACGTCCCAAAATATTCCACCAACGCGGTGCTACATAGCAGGGATGGTATTAGTTAGGTGATGTGTGCTACTTGTTTTTGCCAGGGTCAGCACTTAGCCATTAGTCATAATAATCAGACCGAAATGCCATTTCATTTCACTTCATTCACTCAGCCTGATATTGTGTCAGCCGAGATCTTATTGGGAGGCGGGGTTATTTTGTTTTGCACTAACCAAAATCAGTAGAGAGTCACATAGCCATCTCGTGATGTCATTTTCAGTTGAAAATGACATCACGGTCAGAAAAGGGTCTGGATACACTAGTAAAAAAGATCAAACAAACAAGTTTAAGTACCTGAGTCGGGCCTCCCATCGCTGCTCATGAACTCCTGCATGCGTTTCTCCAGTTTCTGCTGGCGTCTTCTCTTCATCACCACCTCTGGGTTGGAGATCGTCCTGGTAAAGCTGGTCTCAGGCATGTCCTTGTAAACCTCCGCCGCCAGACGATTGTTTTCCCTAAACCACAAAATCAGGGAGACGGATGACAGAAGAGAAGACAGAATAAATGGAGAAAAAAAAAATAAAAGAAGACAGATGGAGGAACAGAAAGGTCAAAGTTTAAACCACTATTCTTTCCTCTTCCCGGGACTAAGAAAAAACAAGACCGTCTCCAAGGACTGCGAGGATGTAAGAGCAGGACAGTAAGATGGATGACTGTGGTGTGTTACCCGTCCTCTCGGTTGAGCGCCTGCTCGTCTCCGTCAGGGATCCGGGCGAACTCCTTCTCCCTCTTCTTCTCCTTCTTCTTCTCCTTCTTTGACAAAGTCCTCTTGAAGTTCTGGATCACTCCATCCTTCTCCTTCTCTGGACCATTACTCTGACTCTTCTAGCAAAAAGGGGAAGAAGAGTGAATGGGGCCCTTTTTAAAGAGACTATGAGGAGCAGCTTGCTACAGTTTTTAATGACTTGCTCATTTCTGAATGAAGGAATAAAGGACCAAACGGACAAACCGAACGAGGAAAAGACGATCAGAAAGTTGCATCTGATCAAGTCAAGTGTGATGAAGGGTTGCAATTTAGTTTTCAACCTTATTTATTTACTTCTACGTCAATTAGTGATGTCCTACATTTAATAGAAAGCTTTTTGACAGAGCACAGATCAAAATAACGGCAACATTTTATCAAAATAGGGGAATTTGTATCATAGAAATATATCCAGTTATCCACATGAAAAACACAACAATGTCTCAAAATGACAGATCTGCAAAGTGCGTTGCCAAGTAGCTGCAGGTGCTTTACTTTTATCTCTGTTTTACTTTCACATGTGGTGGATGAATGAATGGATGAGTCGGCTCACTAGTAAACCGACTGGTTAATAGTCAAACAGGTTAACAGACGACAACAGACAGAGCAGCTGACCTTGGGAAGGATGTCGTTCTCATTCTTCAAGACAAAGCGCCCTTCTCTGTCGTCTTTGTTCCAGTTCAGCTGAACAACAAGAGGCTTCTCGTCCAGGTCCAGCTGACGCTCTTCTAACATACACACACACACACACACACACACAATATTATTATTATTATTATTATTATTATGTGTAGCTCAACCCCTCCCTCTACCTGCCAGTCTATGGAACTCACCGCCACTGACATGGACCTCATACAGGGAATATCTTGGCGAGGAGAGCATCCTCATGTCTGGTCTGAACTTCTCAGCTAACGTCTCAATGACGTCCTGCGTTGTCGCTGTGCTGGACACTCTAATGCACTTGGTGGCAAAGTTACCGGCAACCCGGTCCTGGAAGTAGAACCGCATCACGCCATGGAACTCCAAGTCCTGTTCAAGATGCAGAGTGAGACAGCGAGTCCATTATGTGCTTATTATACTACCTGTTAACTGGAATGAAAGAAGTTTATTTATTTCAAGCCAACGATTCAATTGCTATTTTTTTTAGATTATAAAATAGCATGAAAGCAGTCATTACCGAAGTAGGCCTGTGCAGTAAAGTGACTGTTCAGCAGCCTTGAGAGGCACGAGAGGAAAGAAGCCCCACTGGCTGAGAGCCAGCAAGTGGAATGTCTTGATCATTTTGAAGAGGTCTCATGGAAAGAAGTATTTGGTATTAATTCAATTAATTACTTCCATTTACTTGGAGTTTAAATGCAGCTTTTATTTGAAGGAAATTCCTATATTCCCTATGATTAGTAACAAATGATGTAGTTCTTTCTAGGAATCCTCCATACTTCTTGATCTATAAAATGTATTGTGTTTTAGCCTACTTATCTGGTCTAAGAATGTATGTATATATATACACATACATACATACACACAGGCTCAAACCTAGTCAGTGCAGATGCTGGATGTGAAAGCGGAAAACTGAAATAGACACCCGGGGCTATCCACGCTGTATGTGTGTATGCAGGTACAACTTCATTACCTACGTGTTGTAAACCACAGCTGAGGCTGAGGAGGGAGAGCTGGGGCAGATTTTTAAAATAGATTTAAATGGATTCATTTTCAGTTTGTGGCCTCCCTCTCATACACGTTCACATACTTAGGGGAGGACAGTAAGAGGATATGAAGACCAACTGATTCATAAATGTGGACAGAAAAAGTAAAGACAAAGGAGTGACAGACTGCTGATGCCAATGTTTATTTGTTTTGTTTTTTTACATGAAAAGACAAATCTTTCCCCTCTCTCTCTACGTCTTTCTCACCCCCTTCCCGTGTTTCATAGAGACACAGTCAGGCAGAGTGGAAACACTAAACATAGTTTCGATAGGCAAGGGTGGAGCCGGGAATGTGTGTGTGTGTGTGTGTGTGTGTGTGTGTGTGTGTGTGTTGTGATTTACTGCTGGAATGTGGGTCATTGAGGGTTGCCGTTGTCAAGCTTGCGTAACCATTGGTAACTGTTACTGTGGAGATACAAGTCCACTTGGGTTCAAACAAAGCCCAGCTAAGAGCCAGCAGTGGATAATTAACACACCGCCAAGTTTAGCTACAGCCTTTTGGCCACTGGGAATGGACAAGTACAACCACGTGTAGCTCAAGTCCAGTACAACAGCCCTACTCCCCCATAAGACATGGTACAGCCCTACAGACACACACCTCCAGGTTATGGTCCATACCCACACCCCCATGTTCAAGGCAAATTTACAGACCATGGCCAATTCCTGAAACTCCATACCTCAACGCCATAGTCCAGTCCAACACTCCTATCCCTTTCAGAAAATGGTCCAGTCCAACTTTACTATATTTCTAGGCCAAAGTGCTGTGCTAAACCACCATATATCAAGGCCATGGCCCAACCCCCAGACCCATGCTACAGTCCTATAAACCCATACGTCAAGGCAACTGTCAAATTTACTGGGTCTCCAGTCCAGTACAACAGCCCTACTACCCCATACCTCCCAGACATGGTACACTCCTACAACCCCCTATCTCCAGACCCCGGTCCAGCTCTCCTTACTTCAAAGGCCATGGTTCAGTCCAACAACTCTAAATTCCTAGGCCAAAGTCCAATGATAAACCGCCATACATTCACGCCATAACTTCAGACCATGCGTCACACCTACAAATGCGTGATGCATTTCTCATAACGTGTACATAGAATCTCTAATGTGATGCATAAAGCAACATATTTTGACAAGTTTGCTTCTTCATTAAACAGACTGGTAGATGAAAGAATATATGCACATTCAAGAGGACATACATTTGACTACAAAATGAAAACCTTTAACCAATGTTGATTGAATCTCGAAGAATTTGCTAATACTCCCTATGCCACCATGATAATGTCACCTGGCACGGCAGCATTGGTGAATCATTGGAGGTGTTGTTCAATTTTGTACTGTTGAAGGAGTAAGGATAATTTATAGATTAACAATTAACTATGACAGCTGGCATATTTGGATTAATACCACACAGACAAAATATAATAACAAATGTGACTATGAAGAGTGTGACTTGTCTATAAAGCAATGTGGATAACAAGTCACTGAATACACAACCGAGAAACCTTGTATTTAAGGCTCAATGTTTTTTTAATGATGAAAAAAAAAAAAAAAAAAAAAAAAAAAGAGTGAAAAATCTTAGTAATGTTTCACTAGAAGAAAAGGACAAGAAAAAAAACCCACAAATTAGTTTGGACTTTGGACACAAGCCTGACATTTTTAGCAGCTTGTATATTATGAGCTTATTTGAGCGTGTCAGCTAAATGCTAAAAAATTGCAAAACGTAAAATGTGAGGGCAAAACAAGAACAAACTGTTCAGTTTATCCTTTCTGCGGCTTTCACTCTAATAATCCCCAACAGCTTTTTTTATTTCACAAACAGCACACGGGCTGACAGGACAGAATGCTAATGCAGCAGTACGTCACCAAGCAGCAGCCGGATAAGACCTGCCACATGCTGTCTTTCAAACGCACAGTCACATATTTCCAGTCAAGTCGATGCACAGGAGGCATCAACTGAGCTTCAGGGAAGTCTTTGGACTACTTCTGTCACGGTGGGAATGTGTTTATATAGTTGGCCGGTATGCAGTGTATGTACACACTTCTGCCTCTAAGTCTAATTACCTAGTGCTGTTGTATTTACTATGTGTATATTAGATCTATATGGTACTGTGCCAGGCAGAGGCATCAGCGAAGGAATTCACACACACACAGAGACGGGGGGGGGGTATGTGAGCGATACCTGTGACTAAACTTATGAGACAGACAGGACTATTTATGACACACACACACAAAGTAGGGCAACATTGGAGATAGCCGTTATCAGTTAGATACAACCTGATGGACTCAAGGGAGGGAGAAAATGTGCGCGCGTTCGCGTTTCTTTAAGTGTGTGTGTGTTCACACTGGTGGACGACAAACTGCACATATTAGCGATAAACCCATTTGCCGATATTTATTGGCCCGAATTTTAATGTCTGTCATTAAAGTTTTAGTGACTTACTCTGTCCTTTAAGTAAAAAAAAGAAGAATATTGGCTGATATTTTTTATCAATATTTTAAACCTTATAATATCAATTTCAGCATCCTGCTCAAAATTTTGTATCTGCCACAGTAGTTTATTTGTTTGATTTAGGGGCAACACTTTACTTTAAGACCCCTATTTATCACCAAAATCACTCAGATCAGGATTGCTAGATGAAAATCCGTTTAATAAGTAATACTACACACAAAAGGAGCTCAGCCACAAAAGTGCATGTGAGACTCTGGTTGTAGTGAGGCAGTGCAGGTAAAGCGTGAGAGATAACCCTGACCCTTCATGCTTTTTCTGACTAACACCTCAGAGTCAAAGGTCTCCCGGGAGAGAGGTCAAATGTCACGTCTGCATTTGTATGAGAAAGTGGGTTAACTTCACTCTCTGGCTGTAAAAACAGCTTCCACCTGGTGCCTGTCACTCTTGTGTGTTACAGGGAGGTGAAAGTGCTGGATTAAACTTTAAGCAGACTTGTTTTCCTGCTTGTAAACCAGGAAATTCCTCAAATTCAGACTGGATTGAATTTGAGGTATGTTTCTTTGCACCATACAAAAATAAAATAAAACTGTAAATTGCTGTTAGTAAAATAAAAACACGTGTTTAAATATATTATTATTATTATTATTCATAAAGAGAACCAGGAGGGAACCGGAAATAGTATTCACCTACCATTAAGAAAATGTCACATAAATCAAATATATATATTTCCGTGTCGCCTGTCCTAAACTGTGGGTTATGTCACTTTAATACAGCAGCTGTACTAGATATCTAAGTCAATACAGTGAGGAAGAAGGGGGATCCAGTCAGGCTGGGAGAAACAACATAAGGGCCACTGGAAGCTGCTTGCCGTGCAAAAAGGGATATATTTATTAAAGCTTCTGGTGTGAACACAAGACCAATAAAATTCTGCCCGAGGAGGCGCATTGAACTCAAAACATGTTGTCTACCTATCCGCGTGTTAGCTTACAGCCTTTCTAATGTTCGTCTTTTGCTCCGTGTGCACTTTTGTTCACACAGTCTCATCAGAAACCTCCAAGTTTTGCAAGCGAGGAGTTTCCACTTGTGTTGTTGTCCAAGCTGGTATTTATGACCGTTCCAACGGTGATTTCAAAATGCAGAGGCATAAACTTGGCTTCTGGATACCATCCAAGCTAATGTTGCTTTCCTGACAGCACCGCATAGACATAGTGAGTGCCACTACCGACTCCTTAGCCTGTCATAATAATTGCGTTATCGACTCATCGTACAATATATACAATATATAATTAGCGCCTGTCACAATAGACTTATCATAATTGTACATGACCTTGATAATGTTTGCCAACGTGAGGTCAGACTAAACAGCAGGGTTTCCCCTACCTTTACTATATCGCCTGTTAAGGAATGAAGGACTATTGTTTGCGCCTGCGCCAAAGGTTTAATATTTAAGTGCATGTTTTATTACAGTTTCTCAATTGCTATAGCACAATTTCTGAAACCTTGCTCCATTTTCTGAAAACATTAAAACACAAAACCTCATCTTCAAGCACTATTTACAAAACCTCTGACTGACTCCTCTCTCAAAATGAAACTTTCGCCTCAAAACAGTTTTACCGGTTTTCAAAATCAAACACTGCTCTCAAATCGTAAACAAAGTGATCAAAATGATATATACTATCAAGCATTCAGTAAACAATACACCAAAAGATAGAAAACACATTGTTCAAAACATACAGTTCTCAGGGAGAAGTACATTTTTAATCGCAAAACAAATTGTCCGTCATTGTCTTTTGATGAACGGAAACATGTTCTATTCTGCTTTGCTCTTTGCAATTTTTGTTTTGTTCTTCTTCCTCCTTGTACCCCTATTTTTACAGTACTGCACCCTGCATCTCACAAACGTGTCCTTTGTCTCTGTGATGCTGCAATTCTTGTTCTTTGTGGATTTGAACATGCTAACAACAGTCTAAATCTATTG
Source organism: Coreoperca whiteheadi (assembly GCA_011952105.1). Classification (NCBI taxonomy): domain Eukaryota; kingdom Metazoa; phylum Chordata; class Actinopteri; order Centrarchiformes; family Sinipercidae; genus Coreoperca; species Coreoperca whiteheadi. The sequence continues at coordinate 23,004,961 of CM022481.1, read as the reverse complement.
AGCAGTCAGTACTGCTTGTGTCACATGATTTGAACCAGGTTACATCCACTTTGAGTGGTTGTGTTCAATCAATGACACGTGTTCTTTATTTGCATTTGATTGTTGCCACTTGCGTTCACCAGTATGGATGGCATGTGCATTAGGAGGCAGAATGTGTTTTGAGAATGAGAATGTGTTTCGAATGTGTTTTGCTCAAAGGTCTAAGTGAGATCTGAAAAATTGCGTTTTACCGTGTGAAATGGTTTAAGGTATCGACAACAGACTGTACAATTAGCTAAATGAGTTCAGGCAACTGAGAACTTTCTTCAGCCAATGGGTTTTAGCAATTGAGAAAAACTGTAACACAGCCAGAGAGTCGAATTTATTTATAGTTTTGGTTGCGTGATTTTATCTGTTTTTATTTAGGATGTTTTAATATCTTTTTCATATGTCTGAATATTCTTAAGAATTATAAGTTAATTGAAAGGGTGTAATTGCAATATTATGCTTATTATATAAGCGCCATAAAATGGTATTTAAATGATAATATCGTTTCTCGCAATTATTTCTGGGACAATATATCGTCCAACAAAAGTAGTTCCCATGACAGGCCTACCGACTCAGACATTAAATGTTTGAGATCTCTTTTAGAACTGGACAACCACACCATCTCCACACTCCCCAACATGGCTCACCCACTCGTTTAGCATTCTCCCACATCTTCTTTTCACTCTCCCATTTCACAAGTAACCCCAGCAAGCCTCCAAAGCCGTCTTTAAAAAGACACGCTACATACGCACAGCTTGGGCATATTTGTGTGCGTGTGAGACAGCGGGGGAGTGTTGGGTAGGGGGTTATCAGGTGTTCAGGAGACTAACCAGCACTCCATTTCCACGAACGTAAACGGCTTTCGGCCTCCAGTATGACACGTCTGTGCTGAGCCCGAGCATAGCTGCATGTCTGTGGTGACTTCTGGTGCAAAGGTCAGGATATGGGTTTAGGATAAAATGGTATACACCATTCACATCTGGGAAAGAAAATAGTTCAATAGCCCCGTTTACTGTCTTTCAATACTGTTGTAAAACAATCTTTACACTCACACAACTCTAATGGAGGCTTAAGTCTAACGGTCTACTGGAGGCAAACTCTAAGATCTAAATGAAAAACAAAAACATTATTTAAAGGCTGTGTATTATATCAGTTACAATGAACTTTATCAATCAAACAACGTTGCCAAAAACAGAAATGTTTTTGGCGTTTCCAACAGTCACGCTGAGACAAAGCTTTGACCACTCTTCCACCTGTCCTTTAGAAAAAGATGTGGTGCTTCGGTGGCAATACGAGATGCATGTGCTTATTCTGCAGAGCCGAGACAGTCTATGCCTGCTGTGTACATACTGGAATCGAATTGGATTACTTTCTGTGGGCTACAGTTTCAACAATACTGTATTTCTGCTCCTCCAGAGAAGAAAAATATAGTAATTAAAATGTTCCTGAATTACCAGCATTATGTAGCTCTGTACTAACAAACACGTCATGTGAATATTTAGCTTTTTGGCATTTTTTGCCTTTATTGGACAGTTGATAATATCCAGATTGACAGAAAATGAGGGGATAGAGAGACATGCGACAAAGATCCCGAGCTGGAATCCCAGCTGCCCAGTTTCAGCAGTTGATCACACCATTTTAGTTTCCACCTGGTCAACGTTTGACCTCTTTTTGCACGGAAGACGGGCAAGTGCTAGATTTTAGATTTTAAGAGCTGGACTTAAAAACACAAAAGAAATAACAGTGGTTCTTCATTACACATCTGCAACACTAAGCAGTGGCCAGTTTCTGCAAGCTTCAAGTTCTCTAAAAAAAAAAAAAACCTCTCTCGATTCAGTGGGGAAAATTCTCATGTAGATGTGATGGAAAACCAATATGAAAACAATTAAAGGCAACAAAATGTTTCCTATTACGTAGTCATGGCCCACTGACTCTTGGACAAACCTCCAATCTTGGGGCAGGGTCTCAATCTCTTGACTTTTCTGGGGGAAATTGGAAATACAACTCAACGCTATGTTTAAATGAGGCATTGCCATCCCAAAACACCAGTTGTTCTGGGCAATATGTGGCCCAGTGTGGCTAGTTTAAAGCTAAACTGCTGTTTTGCCTTATACCGAAACCACAGCTGTATTTCCCAACATTAAGTGTAAAATAACCAATATCTTGTTTTTGTTTACCAACACTGGGATTTCTCTTGCACTGATACAGCAGCCCTGTGTTTAATTAAAGACCAATATTGGCAAACCAAAAAAGGGTTCAACCCTAGTTTCTATGGAGACACTGCATACTTGGATCTGGATTTTTTTTTGTTTGGCTTCGAAAGGATGAATTTAAAGAGAAGGGAGGAGAGGAGCTTTGTGGATGATGGCTGTTTGAAAACGAGAACAGATTCCAGCTGCGGTGCGTCATCTTAGTCTCGTCCACACACACACACACACACACACACACACACACACACGAACCTAATAAAATGAACTGAGTTCCTGAGTCAATATTGTTGCAGCCCCACCTGCAGTAACACAGGGGGATTCCTCCCTAAGCCTGTGTCTAAGGTCAGCTGGACCGAGGCTTTGACTCAGATGTGGGGAGGAGAAACTCTTCCCTCATCAGAGCCCAGACATTTCAAAAGACATCAGATGCACTGACAGACCGAGAAAAAGAAAGGAGAGGAGGAGAAGGGCGAAGACAAAGAATCCCATCACGTGAAGCGGGCGAATTACCTTCCTCTTCCTTTAAATAGCCAAAGGATGCAAGGCTCGCAGCACTTTATCCACAGGAACAAGTATCTCACTGCTACTTGCAGTTGCAGATGTAGGATCAGAAACTGAAGTCCACCTCCGGTCTTACAATTTCATTTTAGATTTGAAAAAGGGTCGATGACACAGCCTCAAGCAAAACAAAAGGTTTCAAAGGAAAGCTATAGAAAAGTGTGGAAATGTAGTTCAGGCTATCTATAGGTTTAAAAAAAAAAAGAAAAAAAAAAGACAAATACATTCAACTTTGATACCCATTTAACACTGCATGAACTCATTTTAAGGTCAATGTACACACAGTCTGTTCAGATATTGTATTTATAATAAGAAAAATTGTAAAGAAACATTAAACAGAATATTAATGACTTAGAAAATGTAGTGTTTAGTAAAACAGTATTTGAGGTGATAACCTTGTTCTACTTTCATCTAAAAAACAAACGCGCTTAAAAAAAAAAAAAAAAAAAAACCTGCGGTGAAGTTATGAGGCCTCTATGAATTAGTTTCAGGGCATCTCATGCCAATGCTGACCTTTAAAAGACCCTGAATTTTAAAAAGCTTGTTTTGAAATTTTGAAAGGCTCTGCATATATGCAGGACTTGCATTTTAGTAACATTAACAACTTTGCTTTTAACAGCAGTACAGCTTGCTAACCATTTCGAAAACACAGGAAAAAAAGGACAGATTCTAACCACACAAACCCTAGATCTTCCACAGAGATGCCGCAATCCAAAGTGCCTGGTTGGCTTCGGTGCAGATACTGACTTTATTAAGTGAATCGGGTATCTGCCAGATGTGACAGATCCACAATAAATACAGTTTCCTGCAGTGTCAATGTCCTTATACGGTAAAATGCTGCGTTTCTTTTACATTCATTCAGTCACAGCAGACTTCCAACTCAGTTTTTAGCTCCACAATAATCACTGGCTTAATGTTACCTTAAATAAAAATGATCCCAATGAGTTCAATTTTATTTATATAGGCCAGTATTACAAATTATAATTTGCCTCAAAAGGGCTTTACAATCTGGACAACCTACGACACCCTCTGTCCTTAGACCCTCAATTCCACTAAGGAAAAACTACGCAAAAACCCTTTTTAACAGGGTAAAAATGGAAGAAACTTCAGGAAGAGCAGCGGAGGAGGGATCCCTCTCCCAGGACGGACAGACAAGAAATAGATTTCGTGTGTATAGTACATTTCAATGTTTGCCTTCTTTCTTTGGTCAAAAAGTTTATGTAGACTGGGAGTGACATGGTTGTAGCTTTAATTCTAACTGTATCTGTCCCCCCATAGACGGTAAAAAAGGTCAGCAATAAATCAACAGCAGCTCAAGGTTTCCTCCAGCTGTTCCCCCTGACAATAACTGATCAAATGGTGGTGGTCGGTGCTCTGCTCGAAGGCAGTGAAGCACACAGATTTTAAATCTGTGAAAAAGTGAGCACTGGTTTTGGTATCAGCAAATACATGAGGTGAGCTACAATCAACATTCCTAATTGTTGAACGTGCTTATAATAGTTAATTCAAGGACAAAAAACAACAAAAAAAAAACAACACCTGGACATTTGAAAAACAAGATAGCATTAAACTAAAATGTGGTTGTAAAATAAAGCATGGTTCAATCTTTTCAACCGCTGCTAAACTGGCTCGTAGTCTACCAGATTTAAGACACATTCTTCCAGTCACGCAGCATACAATGAAGTTATATCATATGGAGGTATTTTCAAACGTTTTTCTCTGTCACTAAACAGACCACCACCATTTGATCAGTTGTTGTCAGGGGAACAGGTGGAGGAAACCTTGAGCTCTTGTTGATTTCAACAAAGCAGTTCTGTCCTGCACTTACATCTTAAAGTTAGTACAGAATCTAAGTCAAAACCTAATATGGTGACAGTACCAATCTTGAATGGAAAAACAAAGGGAGGCAGCAGAGGCCTGTTGTCCTCAATGACTGAAAAAGACTAAATGCACACATTTCCTCTGTGGCTGCAAAGAAAAGCCTCTTTGTTTCAGGTGAGTTTCTGCCTCGGTATCGAGCCGCCCCCCCTACCACCCAGACAGAGTGGGGCATTGTGGGAAGATAAGGTATAAATCGTCTGGACCCAGTGGTGACACCTGGCCACAAATCAGACCTGCTCGCTGCCTCAACGCCTCTACAAGCAACCCACAAGGATCAAGGCTGGCAGATAACTGCGTGGCCACTGGAGGAAAAATCACTGTGTGCAAAAGTGTGTGTGTGTGTGGTAATTGCCAACCACAAGGCCGTTAAGGGCTGATGAGTTTGCGTCCTGTCTTACTCTCTCATTTACACACACACACACACACACACACACACACACACACACACACAAGAGTAAACCCCACAGGTGACATGAGACATGATATATAGCTGACAAGGCTGTCAACTGGACTAACGGTGTCGTTTAAGATGTCTCCTTACACACACATTGTTTCCTTGTTACTCATCACCTGTACATTTGACCATTCTGAAGTAAAAAAACAAACAAATATTTTAACTCTGCACTGTTTACCCAAAATTTGGCTGGAAAAACTCCCTAAAACAGCATTTATACCATATGACATACTCTCCACTGAAACTTAACCATAAATGTATATTCAAAGAAGTTATAAACACAGCAAATGTCTAATATTGGGCCTATGTATCAATCTAACTTGGACTGAAAGTAAATATTATATTAGAATTAAATACTTACTTGCTGTTTGGCATTTTTGCTTGGTAATTTACTTAAAATTAATCAATTAGACGTTTGATTGTTTCAGCTCTAGATCAGAGTATAATTTAAACTACCACTGCCCTTAGATTGGGTAAGTCCAGTGGATGGGGGGTTGGGGATTACAAAATCTTTATTGTGCAAACTACCGATGGGGTCTATCTAGCTTTGAGCTTTGACTGGACACAACCACACACACACAAACAAAATCACTGTTAATAAGTAGAGGCCCAGGCTGCTGACCATCACAGAGCAGCCATTGTTCTCCAGTGAACATCACTGGTTCATTTCAAAGTTAAGACACAAAAACAACACAGCATGGTTCTGCTATTCAAAGTTGGATGTGCACAAATACAGAATGTGTGGGTGCTTTTAAAAGGTCTTTGTTCACAAAAACGGAGCCGTTTATAGGTGCAGTTAGTATAATCCAGACTGATGTTGGCCATAATTTAAAAAAGGGCCCAGATGTGAAATAATATGATAGAAATGCCTGAGACGGATTGCTTGGATGTAGAATTAGTTAACTGGAATTTACTATCCCAGACATCTGTACACAAAGTGTGGCGAGTTTCATTCATAACAGCTTAACATCAAAATAGAAACTATTTGAATTAATTAATAAATTAAAACAGTACTGTTAAAAATAGAGACTCAGAGCAACATGGGGATGAGTATGACATCAACACAGGAAGAAAATGGAGAGAGTTTGCATCTACAGAGAATTAAAATGGGACCAGGCCAGAAAACAGGGAGACGTCTTACTAAAATATGCTAAAATATACAAAGAAGAACAGGCAAGATTGGGAATAAAGGCATGTCTCCAATATAAACCTATTCAAAAAGAAAATACAGGGCAGACTATTTCTGCAATTGTAAATAGAGAGATCGCTATTTGAGATTTCAGCGTATTTTCATATCCCTCGGCATTAAATTGGTCGAATGTAAATATAGTGAGTGTTGGCCATTAGTAAATGCAATCCAAAAATATCAGCACAGGTATTTGTATCAGCCGTGACAAAGTCAGATCAGTCTTACTGCAGCGAAACGTTTAAAGCTAGAGACAAAAACTAACTGGATAATGAGAGGAAGCATTCACTTCTGCTCCATTTACTGATAGTTTTGCTCTCATTCTCAATATAAAAAGGAGAGAGAGAAAGAGCGAGAAAAGGTCGCACATGCTTCGGTGCACGTTTGTGCGTCTCTGTGTGTGTATGTACAAGAAAGATCAATAACAGTCTGCTGAAGTTTCCCGGCGGGGGGGGGGCGGCGGCACCTTGTGATCAGGGCTATGAAGTTACACACAAACACACATGAACGTGAGCACAAGTGTGACCTTACCAGCCGTTTTTGATGCTCCCAACGTGCAGAGAATAGAGAAGCACTTAAGAATGCAGTGTGCACACATGCATGCTCACACTCTCACTCTCTCTCACACACACACACACACACACACTCAGGATGAGGCGTTGAATTATGCAGATCCTCCCACATCTCGCTCACTCAGCCTTGGAGTGACTTTGCAAATACAAATGAGCTCAAATTCAGAGGTCATTTGACAATATTCGTCCCATGTGAATGTGCATTTCATTAAAATGGGTCCTACCCTTTAATTTTAGGGCTGAAACAATTCCTCAAGTAACTCGATTACAAAAATTGATCGAGGCAAATTCCTCTGCCTTGAAGCTTCTTTTAATTTATTTTAAAGCTCACGTCAGGTTCTTTCGCAGTGATTTTGTTGTTGACAAAACAATCTCAACTCAAGGTCAACTCACTCACTTCTTGTGGAGCTCCCCCACCATACCTTATGGTCTTCATCAGCAGACCAGGTTTGGTCAGCTGTCATGGAACTGCAGATGCTTAAATTGGACATTTGTCCAAAGCAAACTCAAGCTCATAAAAAGTAGATGTTCAAACTTAAAAAGGTTAAAACAACAGTTCCATAACAACCAAGCAAATTCCATCTGCTGAAGACCATGTGATACAGCTGAAAGCCCTGGAAGAAGCGAGTCGACCTTGAGTTGAGATTGCATTGTTAACCGCGGTTTATAAAAAAGGTCAAGAATGAACTGTAAAGCTCGAAAGATAAGGGCTGAAACTAACAATTATTTTTATTATCGATTAATCTGCTGAATATTTTTAGAATAATTGTTTGGTGGCTAAAATGTCAGAAAATAGTGGAAAATAGCCATCACAATACCCCGGAAACCCAGGGAGACATCTTCGAAACGGTTGTTTCGTCTCACACACGGACCAAAACTCAAAAATATTCAATTTGCTATCACATAAGACACAGAAAAGCACACATTTCAAAAGCTGGAACCAGTGAAATTTTAGCACGTTTTCCTTAAAAATCGATTATCTGAACACTTACAGATCCATTTTCTAACCACTGACTAATCATAATGTAATCATTAGTTACATAAAAGTGCATCTAAGCTGAGGTACAAATTCTCTGACACCGACGGGTGCTTGCTTGTCCACCTCCGCACAGCTGACACTCCCGTGAACAGAACCCACCAATGGAACCCAACACCGACAAGCTACTGAACGCTGCTATGGCAACCACTTCACAGGCAGGCCATGCCCAGTAAAAACTGGTCTGAGTGTAGAACATAAGCCAAGTTCATCATAAATACGCCCTTGTTTAGTCCACACTAACCTATTCAGCGATTATTCCAAATAAATAAATAAAAGCCTACTTTCGAATAGCAGAAAAAAAGAAGATACTAGAATTTCAGTTCTGCACATCAAGACTTAAAATCCCCACTAATACTGGAAAACATTTCAAACTGAATATCACGGACAGCAGCAAAGTAAACAGACTGCAATGTCTGGGGTCAAACAACATTTGGAGGTCATTATTACAGGGCTTTTGCTATAGAGAAAATATACTGTACAATATTACAGTCAACACTGTTTAGAGCACCAAAGTAACAAATAAGGAACCGAGCAACAAAGAAAACCTGACACTGAATTTATTGGAATTATTCATTCTTAACAGTTCCAATAACACAAGTTTTATTTCCTAGGCAGAAGAAAGGTTTGGTGTCTCATTTAGGGCTGCAACCAACGATTATTTTCATTAATCTGTAAAAATTGTTTTGTCTAAAACTGCCAGAAAATAGTGATAAATGCCCATCACAATGTCAGAGTCTGAGGATTGTCTTCAAAATGCTTGATTTGTTCGACGAAGTCGAAACTTAAAAGATATTTAATTTACAATGATGTAAAACATAAACCCCAATGCAAATACTCACATTTATTGACCTGGGACCAGCAAATGTTTGGCACTTTTACTTGATAACTGATTATGAAAATAGTTGGCAGATTTTCTGTCAGTTGATAAATTAATTTACTAAACGTTTCAGCTCTAGCCTCGTTTGTGTGGGCAGCAGATCTGTACTGATCAAGTGTAGCCTACATGTCACTAGACCTTGAAACTTTTCAAACAACTTTGTACTAGAATACGAGAAATCTTGATTTATTCAAAAACTCTTGATTAGACGTAAAGCATTTAGTAACAGATATAGGGTGTTTATAAGGTCTGAAAATGTAGCTGATTTGATGCAAGAACTTGCAATGATGGCTGAACTTCTACGACACTTTATTGGCCTTAAAAGCTGACTGTCATCATAATGTCTGGGGCAGATTTCTAACTGGCATTCGAAAAGCCTTGAAATGTCTTGATGAAAGTTGCAGATATCCTGAAACTGATGCAACTGACGCCACAAGTATCCAAATTAGCAGATGACATCATTCGGGCCTTCACCAAAAAACACAGTTCAAAGAAGGAGAAGCCCTGGTCTGAGCTTAATTTCCACATGTGCAGGATTTACTGCACCAGGACATTCCAGTAGTCCGTCACAGAAAGCTTCAAATACTTTCCACTGGTTGGTTAAATTGCCTGGTATCAACAGTTTTATGTGGTGAACTCTGCCACTTACAACACTGATGGATAATGTACTGCATTTGCATCAGGCGCTGCCTCCTTTGACAAACAACTGACCAGGAACAGTAGCTTGGACAGCAGCCTCTTCCATTCCACATACACACACACACACACACACACACACACACACACACACACACAGTCAGGCCACAAATAAGAACATCCAGGGAAACTGACTGACTCGCTGGCCTCGAAGCGCATATCAACGCAAAACACAAACTGAGAAGCAAGTTACAGACAAATTATCTTTTTTCCCCCTCGTTCTTTTCCCTGATTAGAGATTTACACAGAAACCCTGTGCGCCCAGGTACACACAGATGCGGGAACACTCACACACAGTCTGGGCTTGCGTCAGCGATGTCAGCCCCAGTCACACGTCACCGCCGTCCTACTGCGCTGCTGTGTGCATGTGTGTGTGTCTGTGCGCGTCGAAGCCAGACTTATGATACTGGGTGGACAGCTAAGATCAACAAATATGAGCGGGTGGAGCAGTGTTTAGGGACGTCGCCGGCACACTGAGGTCGCCCACACAGTATTATTGTGTGTGTGTGCGTGTGTGTGTGTTCAAATTCTTCACCAGGCGGGTGGGGCTGAAAAAGACAGGGCGAGGACTGGGTGCAGCTCCATTGGGGGGCCTTCTAACAACCACCAGATGAGAGGAGTGGCGTTAGGACAAACACACAGGCCTCTTTGACTGAGGTGGTCTGTAACTTCAGGCTGCAGCACCTGCTTGTGTTTGCTGTGACAGTGTCTCAAAAATACGTTGCAGCCTATTTTGCTGCCAAACAGTAAATACAAATTTTGATTCTCTGCCCATGGATGTTTACGTTGGCTTTAGATTGCTCACTTTTGTACCACTGATTGAGTCTGACATCATCGTGTATTTGTACTGCCTTGCTAACTTTGGAATAGTATCTCAGCTGTGCCTTCATTTAACCAGAAGGATTTACGTTCAGATTGGGTAAGTGACGTATATGAGATACTCTATTTTAACGTGCATTTCATATTAAGAGCTTGCTTGGAAACACTAGCTTGTAAGTTCAAGAAGCATTAGCTGATTTTTGTGGGGAAAGCAGAACATGCTCAAAACACAACATGACATATTATTACATTTACATTTAGTCATTTAGCAGACGCTTTTATCCAAAGCGACTTACATATGAGAACATTCACAAACCGAAGGCGCAGCTTCGGGAGCATTTTGGGGTTCAGTATCTTGCTCAAGGATGCTTCGGCGCATGGCTGGGGGATCGAACCGCCGACCTTCCGATTGGCGGGCAACCGTTCTGCCATCAAGCCACGGCCACCTTATAAAGTTGTGACGACTGTGTCAGCAAACTATTTACACATCCAGCAGACACAGAGCAATGTTCAAATTCATTTGGAGTCATGTTTCAATGATTCTAAGTCCAATATTTACTCTCCTTTTAGCTTTGTTTTGGCCTCCTGACATTTCCTTGCTCTTCAGCTGCTAACTGTGCCACTATGTTCACCAGCTGCAGAATCTGTCTGCTATTTGGTCCTGCACAGGTAGAGAACAGCGGGTTTCTCAGAGCTGCTGCAGCTGATAAGCGTGAAGAGACTGAACCAAAACAGTAAAGTTGCAGGCCATTACACAACTGAGCTGAAAGACACTAAAACGCCCCGTAGAGCTGGTGGAGACTGCAGCGTTGGTTGATGATTCTCTGCGGGTTTATCACTACGATTAGTTAGCCACTCCTCTCATATTATACATTACTTTTGATTTTGATTCATTGTTAATACGGAAACATTGCTTACTGTAGCATTAACTGTACATCTCTCTACCGACTACACCCTCCCCAACCCCCCCCCATTACTGACACTGAGATCTCTCACGAGCTCACAAAAGGAATCCACGCATCATTTTAAAAACTTCACATGCCCAACATTTCGTAATGCATTCATTTCATGAGCCAAAAACATAACCGAATGTTGATATCAACACAGTTCAGCTCTCAAATTCCTTTTTTCCAGTAAAGTCCAGTTGAGTCCATCTGCGCGTCTGCTGTGATAAGTTTGTTTTGCTGGTACTTTTCCCAGACTAACGCCACCAAACCAGAAAACATTTCAACACACAGACACAGCGCCAAAAATGTTGTGGTCCCCATCTCTAAAGTTTTGGAATGTCACTTTGCGTCCTGTGTTGTTGTTTATCATAGCTGTGTGTGTGTGTGTGTGTGTGTGTGTTTGTGTGTGTGTGTACACGCTTATTTGTGGAGGGCTTGTTATGCTGGTAATTTAGTTTAACCAATCAAAACCTAATCACATCCCAAGACAGTTTCTGCAGCCAGATTTCACGATGCTACCCAATGCCCCACGCTGGCCTCGCATTGCCTACCTGCCAGAACTGTTTGAGAGACATCAGCTAATATTTGGGTCATCAATATTATTGATTTTGACATGTGATTGCACTTCCACCCTTTTGGTCAATTTATAAAATGTTGAAAATCCCGCATTTTATCCAGTTAACTGGTGTCTGAACATACAGGGCATTACACATAAACTATAAAGTGTCCCTTTAGGCAACTTATTAGAGCTGCAACTGACTATTTTCATTATCAGTGACTCTGTTGATCATTGTCAATTACTCGATGAACCGTTTAGCGTATAAAACCTCATAAAGCTGTGAAAAATGCCCATCAATATTTACGAAACTGAGAAGATGAGGCAGGTAATGTTGGGCATTTTTGCTTAAAAAATTACTTAAAAATATATACTAATTTATTGTCAAGATATTTGCCATAACCTTCCAGTTCATAAGTCAAATAATCAAGTAGTTGATTCACAGAAGATTGTTTCTGCTCTAACATTACACCGTTAGATATAATGAATTCCGGATGTTCATTTCAAATCATAACAACAATAATTATAATATTAATAGTTTCTTTATCTAAATATGTGGTCTCCTTTTACTTGTTCCTACTGTTTCCACAATTTCCTTAGACAAGAAAAGAAGCACTGAGTAAGTATGTGGACATTTAAATGTGCTATAGCTAGCAAATCAGAAGGTTTATTAATATTTTCCGTGTGTCTATGATGGAGTCGCCTTGTGCCACACTGACTTCGATTCTAAGGCCCTTACACCAAAACCTGACTATCTACTACTGACATTTTATATAGATGAAACACTTTCTTTTAATACAATTCATTGACAAAATAAACTAATTAACCCAGAAAAAAACAAAGCTACATTAAAGTTGTTTTTCATGGCTTGTGTTTTTAAAGTGTTTTAATGAATTTTAGCCACCCAAATCCAATATTTTAGTTGCAGCCCTACTTGCCACCTGCCCCTGATCACACGTAACCTGCCAACACGTGGCAAACAATAGGGTTTACTTCCCACTACTCCCAGTCATGACACAGACCGTCCCTCCTTGTTGGCCACAACTTAGACATTGATCTGCTGCAAAGCACCATGGGAGCTGGTAGCAAGCGGTGCTAAACACTCATAGTCATTGGTCCCTGAATGCTGTCTGATCCTGTGAGGTCAATGGGGGGGGGGGCTCTGATTGACAGATAGGAGGGCATATCATCTGGCTGAGAGGACAAGAAAAACCAATGGAGGCCAGAGAAGAGAAAAAAGGGGCAAGGCGGGGAGGAGGCGAGCCGGGCCTCTGAGGGATTAACACAGTCTGACAGGCTGGCTGGGACACACACACACACACACACACACACACACACACACACACAGCTTTTAGGGCAGGCTGCGCTGCTGAGCACACACAATACACTGCTTGTTTTAGAACAAGAGGAAAGAGAGAAAAGATAGATAAGAGAGAGGCCAAATCACAGAGAAGGAATGTGTGTTTGACAGAGGGAGAGAGAGCAAAGAGACGGCGAGATTATGAACCACAGGTGCTTCCCAACTAATGTGCTTCCCTGGAGAGAGAAACTCCCGCTGTGGCCCTAATGTAAATTCCATGACTCTTCCATGACTTTTCTAATTGTCCTTCCATTCTGAAACGTCTGGACTCCGCCCAAGTCTCACGGAAAGCTGTCCACAGTATTACGCGTTTGAAACTAGCTGAGAAAATACACTCAAAAACACATTTATTTCAGTTTGTTCAAATTCCCCCGAAATTCCCCACTTTCCAGAGAGAATCTATCAAGTTACCTGACCTTCCCTGCCTGGAATCCACAGCTCAAAACCCAATTTTCATTCCAGGAATTCCATGACTAGTAGGAACCCTAAAAACTACGACATATTATCCAATTGGATCCTCAGAAAGGCCTCAAACACACACAGAGAGACCATGCTGATGTGTTATTCTGGACTGCTTAGGGAGGCTACTTTAAGGAGCGCTTTGCATATATTGATCCGATTTCGGCGGCCCATCTAGGAAAATGAACTGCCTCCAAAGTAGAGCAAGTTTTCTGCCAGATTGACCAAGTTTAATTTAAGGCTCCAAGAACCTGCAAGTTTAAGTAAGAATCGATTATCTGATAAATTTCGCAACCTAAACAAATGTGCAGGCTAAATAAACACTGGGGAATGTACTGGAGGCCTGTGTAACTAGAATGACTTCTCATTGGAAACTCTGCACTGAGAAACCACGACATTGAAAGACTAACATTTTTTTAAAGCCTTAAACTCCGATAATTTCACTGGAAGACAATTTTAAAGGTTTTTCAGGAACCTATAAATGTGTGTTTGGGATATACTTTAGTTGCTGTTTTGCATCTAAATCTTGTGTTGTTGTTTTCTCTGATCTCAGTGTCTACAGACAAAGTGACTGAGGTACATAATGCTGGGCTTGATGGAACATGCTGAAAAATGAAAACTACCTATAATTAGCTGTATATTTGCCTCGTAATAGTCCGTCTATAAGCAGTAGCAGCAAGAATTTAATTTAAACCTGGAAGCAGATACTTCAGTGCTTCAGTCAAGATATTTTACCAAAGGCCGCAATTATGAATCGTTTTCATTTTTCTTCTTATTATCTCTTTTAAACAAGTTTATATAAACCTCTTTTGTCCACTATCAGTTTACTAACAGATGTTATCAAACTTACTAACCTTTCCAGTCACTGGAGAGACCGTTTCACCCATGACCCACATACAGCCTAAATCACTCTGGCTGAAATGGACTTCCTAACATGCTGATAATAAACAGTGGTGATAAATATTCTGGCTGTCCAGTGTGACCCCCATCCTTCTTTTTAACAGGCAGCAGCCAATAGACTGAGGCCAGCTGCATTAAATCCAGCTGGTACAGTGAGGGATGTGGCTGGAGCAAAGACTGGATACTGAACTGGAGAGTTTACACTCAACAGCAGAAACATTAAGTGGATCGTGATTTAATAATGTGAATTTATGAATACAGAACAGCACTGCATCATCCATGCTGTCAAATTGGGGAAAATAAATGTCAGAATTAAGTGCACCACAGCACTAGTCCAGACTGAGTGAATATGACAACTTGCAAGCAGAGAAATTACAGTCAACTTAAATGTTTAAACCGCAAAACACCCAACCAGTAAGAAACACTATAGCCTAACATGACTGCCGGTGGTTGGCTGATGAAAAGGAGCTGCAAGGTTACTCATCCAATCACGAAAATCTGTGTGTCTGTGTATTAATGTGTGTGTGTGTGTGTGTATTTACTCATACACGTGAGATAGAGATGGGCCATGACTCTGCTGTACAGGCTGTAAAACTTGCGGTCGTGATCTTTTGCCCTGCTTCGTAATGAACCCCTGTGGAGCTATTACTCACACAAGCACACACACGCATGCTGCTTGGCCATGAAATGTGACATACAACACATTTACAGCTTCAAGTGGTTGGGCTGATAGGCAGACACGTACAGCAACAGGGACGACACAGGTGGGCACGGACTCTCGGGCACATGCAGAGCTCAAATTATCTCAGGCCGGCAGAGTGTTAGGAGGAGCAAGAGGAGGCTGGAGCTGCAGCCACGCTACTGTTGCTGGTAGGACCAGAGCATCCAGGTGTCTACGGGGGTGAAATTAAGAACGAAATTAAGAAAATTAACCACTAAAATGTACAGCTTAAACACCTGCCCTATCTCCTCAGGAGCACTGAGCTGATTACTGATTAGAAACTGCAATAAAACAGTTAATTCAAGCGTAATAAAGGACTTTCCAACTGAGTTAAAAATTCTAGAAGTATAAAAGAGGGAAATGTTAAATTAAAACGGAAGACGCTCCATTAACACCCTACTCAGCCTTCACTCATTTTCACACGCCTTCCGAACTACATTTATCAGGCAGTTCAGTGACTCCGTTCCCTGTTGTCTTGTCCGTGAACGAACTACCGGCAAACCAGCGAACAAAGCAGCACAAGCAGACTAATTGCTGCGTTCGCAGTCTCCACAAAGCCCCATTTTTCGGAGATTCATGTTAGACCCCATTTTGCGGACAGCACCTCAGGAGATGGTTTGAGATGCGTTCTAGCAAGATGTTGAAAAGGTGTAAATGCATCTGTCTCTCCAAGATGCAGGCACAATCTTTACTACTCCCAAGTGGAACTACATCAGTAAGCAATCTGTGGCAATTGCCACTCATAGGGTCTGTCCCGTGACAGCTGTAGCTGAAGTGACACTGAAATTAGCCATCTTTCTCCCTACCTCATTATAGCAACAGAAAAAAAAACCGGCTCAATACGGAAGGCACACCGAGCTAGTGTAGCGTATATCTGATCCCTGATCAGTTCAAGCTGAATGATCTGTGTGGGTGAGAGAGCGTTGATCTGTAAACGTGGGGGGCGCGAGTAAGAACCTGTGAAGGCAATAAAAACTTTAACTTGCTCGTAGTCCATAAATGCAAGTCACCCATGTGTTGGTGTTAGTTTAGGTATAGCTGTAGCTAACTAGTAAAACTGCTATTCTTATAACTGCTAAAGTACAGAAGTTCTTCTTGCAGGATTTTTGTCCACTCTGGACTGGAGTGGGGCAGACCTGTATTTGCATGTATTCTGGGAAAACCAAGAAGGACTGCAATCAGATTTGATCTGGCCAACGCATCATTTATGTAGCTAAGTATGAATGTATGTGTCTTTAATTGCATGTGGTTTTAATCTGGATAAAAGAGACTTGAAATAACAAGTGCAAATGTGGCCTTAGCTTCAGTGGGATCCTCCACATACCTCTAGAATTTGCACATCTAGAGACTGTCACGACTGTGACCAAGATGCATAATTTAGCCTTTAGCTGACACAGTCAACCCACCCACCTGCTACTCCAAATGCAGCAAACTGAGCAGATTACTGAATCCTGTTCACTTCAGGTCCAGAGCTGCATCACAATACATCCAATTATGATTCTAACTGATGATGGCCTCTTAGACCTATATTAAGAATACCTTCAACCATAACTATCATCATCACTACCGACAAAAAAAAATAAAAATATCACACACACACACACTTCTTTTACAAGCCTGTCAATTACCAGGTATGTGTGTGAGACGGAGAGAGGCCTTTTTTGCTGAGCTCCTGTAGTGTGTGCTCATCACGGCTACAGCGTTACCATAGTGATGCAGCCAGCTAGTAGCCACATGACATGATGAGAGGGAGTCAAAAAGAGGGAGGGAGGGAGGGCATGGCCGATGAACACACAGAGGGACAATGCTAACAGAGATAAATGCAGTGTGTGTGTGTGTGTGTGTGTCTCATCACAGTATTGTAGTTGTGGCTGAGGACAGCCTGTTAACCAGGCCTCCACTGTGCTGCTGCCAAACACGCTGCTACTATCACCAGCTGCTGCCGAAAAACAGGTACACACCAGGCCGACACTGACCTTTCAGTCAAAGTCAAACACCAGCCAGTCAACAAAATGTTCCCCTCAGTAGTGACGGTGTTATTTCTTAGTTGTACACAATTTCTTTTCATTGAGCGTTTTGATCTCCCATGATGGTCCGTTGCCAGTTCACAAAAGAGCTAATTTAAAAAGGGAAACACAACACCTTAATCTGAACATGAACACCTCTGTATACAGACAGGTGTGTAAGAGAATAGGTGATAGCCTCGTACCTCGATTTGCCAGGTTTTTAAATTTCTAAGATGATTATCTATGGGCAATAGACAAAATATAATCAATTATGTGAATAAATATCCATACATGACAAGGGTTGCTGCACCAAAACATAGGTGTCTCAGTACATTGACAATAACTAGAGCAGTGCCAGTTCACAACGTGCCTGTTCGGAAGGGGACGATTGCTTGGCCTCTGGTACTGATGCGTGCAGCTCTCTCAATACCATCGACCTGCAGAGCCGGGGAGCCCACGCAGGTGTAGACAGCAGTTCAAGACCCACCTGTTTAGGGTTAGGCCTATGCATGCGCCACCAGTTTTACTTTTCCTTTTTTTTTTTTACTTTATTAGCAACACAGTAACATTACAATACGCCACCAGTTTTCAACGGTTTTTTGAGGTGTTCCCAAAACATGAGCCACACCTATATTATTATTAATAATAATCATTATTGTTATTCCTGCTTCTTTGTTATATGACATATAATTGACTGAATGTAGGCCAAAGACACACTACACATATGAAAAGTAAAATGTACAATTGTTCTATGTATTAAAATTGTCAAAATACACAATTAACAAAATGTGATTATAGACTAACGTTATCAGCTATTAATACAAATTAATAAATTCATGCTGGAGCTAGCCAGCTATGTCACCCCAAGTTATCGCTGGTTTCCAGAGCTTTACAAAAGGATAGGCTGACATTATTCATGGAAGACAGCTAGATAACATTAAGTTGACCACTGCGTAAGGATTATAAAAACACTAACATTAAAACTCAAATTAGCCGACGCCTCGTTAGGTATAACAAGAGGGGTTGAGAGAGGCTTGACCCTAAATTGTGGGTCTGGAACTGCGGGGGCTCTCCGGCTCTGCAGGGCGATGTTTCTCAACCGCCCGCCGAAACTACTTCACACACGACATTGCACTTCTTTGGGTACTCAGCAACGCACCCGCCAAGTGTGAAGTCGATCGGATGAACGGTGTATAAGAAAATCGATGGACAGACATACAGACAGACACTCCTTCCTTTAAAGTTAGATATTGATCCCACTGGCGAAGAGTTATTCTGGAGCACTGGCATCTGGAAATAGCTGGTAAAATAAAAGAAAATCTGATCACACATCGCTCTGGAAAACAACCCAGTCATTCCACCTAGACCAGAGGAAACCCACTATCTCCACACAACACACACTTCCTGTCGGCTTCCTGCTTCCTGCGCTGCAGGGAAACGGAGGGAGTGGCCGCTGATGTCACGGCGAGTCTGCTTACATACTGCATTCAGGGTCCCATAGGAAAGAAGGTGGATACCAGCTTCCTGCTATACCTTTCACCTCAAATTCAGGTAGTCAGTGCTATCAGAAAATACTGTTCTAGCTCATTTTGTGACAAACGTAATAACTTTGTTTTTGGCTAGTGGTTCAGCATATCATAACTAGATAATTGTATATACTATGATCAAAATGTGATTTGTGATATTGGGCTTTATAAATAAAATTGAATCATAACGAGTAAAAAATAAGCAACTTAGGTGCTCAAGGAACTTCTAGCATGAAATATTGCTGCATAAAAACAAATACAGCAACAATACGGTACTGCAGCACTACTGGGCAGGTAAGGTTTTGACCAGACCATTGACCAGAGGTGTGGTCCCTCTTGCCAGAATCGTGTATCCTTTAGTCTCTCTGCTAAACTGGAAATGTCATAGTATATCAACAGCAGCGGCATTACTGAACTTCCCTCCAACTCGGCCTTCCCAATGTAGGAATAGTCCATTAAACCAAGGCGAGCTCTTCCTCCACGCCTATTCAGCCTGTTGTACGGCACAGTCATGTGCACAGGGGTTACATGAGCTGTTACACTTCACTCTCACGTGACTCGTGTCATTTTGTCACACCATGCAGTAACAGGCAACTGTTGCTATTGCTATGTCATCTGCAGGTTTCAATGAGACAAATTCAAGACATTTTAAGACTAGGTGAAAGCTACAAGCATTTAAGATAATTTAAACAACCAGAAAAACCAGACTAATGCACCAAAACCAGCACGTCTGACTATCAAAAGCTGTGAATCTATAAATAAGCAACAGATGGTTATGGATATATAAGGATAGTGTACAATGAGATAAGACCTTTGGGTCTGTTCAGCTGAACAGGCCTGATCAAAAAGAAAATATCAGTCATACTGTGTTCACTCTGTCTTGTCTTCCAAGCACGGAAGTCTAACTGTGGCCAACTGGAAGTAGAAGTATGTAACAGGACGTAATATTTGCTTTAATTTCCAGCCCTGCTACAACTGAAAAGCTCTATAAAGTCTATTTAAGGCATTTCTTCTTTCAAAACTCTCACATTTACATCTCATAAGCTACTTCTTCCGTATTCTTCAGGCGGACACGCAATCAGACCACAGTGGGAATGTAAGCAAAGTAAATAACTTTACGTATTACCTATATTGCTGATATTTGGCAGCCTACAGAGATTATAAGACTCAGTGTTCAGCGGAGTTGAGTTGGTGGGGAAGAAGGCTTGCTCCAGGCAGGATCAATCGAGAACTGGCCGGACAAAAAAGCTGCTGTTCCCGTTTTAAACCATAAGCCTCTCTCGAGTCGGAATAAAAGTGAAAAAATTCCTTAGGTTGCATTCAGGATTGGTGGAGCTTCATCACTGTCGCAAATAATCACGCAAATTTAACAACAAAACGGTACCTAAACGCAAACCTTTTCCTGATAAGAGACACAGCCAGGTTTACATTATGCAGCACTCATCCAAAGAAAATCACACTTACACAGGAAGTGACCTCGCCATTTAACAACAACTTCGGCCTGCCCCTGCCAAGGAAAACGTCAACATAATATACATCAGACCTTCCTGATTAACAACAATGTTACATGTAAATACTGGCTTAAATAGTACTTCCTGCTAATTGCAACACAGTCACAGCCACTTCCTTATGCCTAATTGTATCGCTGGATACTTACATTTGTCAGGTGATATGAATCATCTACTCTCTTATCATTTATCTTGCACTGTATACAAGGTGTGCTTGTCCTGTACAATGTGTGTCAGTGTGTACTGTCAATGTTTTAGATATGTGCCCCCAACACTTTTGTTTATGACTTGTTTGGACTCACGGTGCCAGTGTACCAGAGCTTATAAAAAAAAATCAATAAGCTCACATGTAGGGTTGGGTATTGGGGACTGGCTCTAAATTTCTGAAAAAACAGGATTTCCTTCAGAAACCTGTGTTTCCAGGCTCCTGAAATGTCACTTTGGACTTACTGCACTCTCTATCACAAGTTATGTTCAGGACAATCTTGACCACAGCTTTCCCAGCACATGGAACTGCTGGATATCAGTTGTCAACATTCGAACTCTTGTATGCATGACACCTGGTGGGTTTTTTTTTGGGGGGGGGGGATTTCGACGGATGCTGCAGACTGTGCTCACAATCCGAAAAAAAACAAAAAACAGAGCACTTCTCTTCAAACAAGACTAAGACCATAATTTTTAGGTGACATGTAGCAGTTATTCAATGCCGCCTTACTGTGAATGGCAATGGTCGGACCTGGATGAAGGAATTAAATGCTGTGTGGTCACAAGTGTTAAAACACATGACGAGAACAAATAGGAATATGTGTGTTTTTAAGCTGAACACTGTCCACCCGCAGCCACCACAAACACACCACCAAAACCTAAAAGAAATTTAAGTTACCAGATCTGCTGTGCAAACACTGAAAGCCTACATACAAAAGTAAGATAAAGTAAACCATCCCACAATCTTTTTATCCAAATCAAACAAACTGCTGGTGTGACTGTGTCCATTTTCTAGTACATCTATTGTGCCACATCTTTCAAGCTTAGCGTTTATTATATTGTGCAAAAAAAATAAGCCCCACATCTCTGCCTACAGCGAGTCCCCACGTGACACGAGTACCTGTTATGTTACAATGAGCCCCACCATAAGTCTCACAGCAGGACTTATGCAGTTTGGGCTGCAAGATTAAAAAGTTTGAGAACCTTTGCTCCAGAATAGTCAGCCATCCACGGCTAATCTAATCACACGAATGATCTCACTGCTCTCAGTGGCAGTTGGGTCTGAAAATCAGAAATTAAACATAGTCAGTTATCAGATACGCTGATTGTGTGTGGCAAATCAAACCTAAACTCCATGACAGTCACAGATCATACTGTAAAGTTGTATTACAAAATGCAGCATATTTTGTGCGCAGCCACACTCAGGAGCAGTCTAGACAGTGTGAAGGACACTTGTGCAGCTTGGGGGCTCTACCGGCTGACATATGGGGAGGGTGTGGCATGTTAAGGAAGGCCATGCATCTGCTTACGTTTAATCATGTTATACTGGACTAAACTCCGCAGTCTTCAGCGGCAATGCTTCTTGTACAGCGGGAGAATTACAACCTAGGGAACTTCTGGACTGGGTTAATCGTTCCTCATCGAATGGAGAGGTCATGTGTGCAGTACACAACACTGGCCAACGGCTGCCCAGCTACAATCCTGATAAATTAATCGGCTCAAGAAGGAGAGGGTACCCTGTGCCCCCCCCTACACCCTTATCCGAGGAAAGGTGGGGGTGGGCTGCCCGCCTAAAAACACTGCAGCTGACGTAACTACAGTGATAGCTAGAATTTAAAAACTACCCAGCCACGAAATGCACCAGTTAAGGGATAAGGTTAGATGGATATTGACTGACTCCTTAAGGACTAGAAACATCACCAAGCCCTTGCTGTTCTCTGGCAGCTAGCTAGCTGAAGCCTGCAGGGAGGAGTTTCTTATCCTCTCATGTTGTTAGTAAACAACCACAACCAGAGTCCAGACGGGAGATTTAATTACAGCACTACTCCACAATATGTTACAGGGTCAAATTATTGCTGGTCAAACAAGCAGCTCGCATCAAGCTAGCTAACGTACGGACAATGCAGGGCGAGCCGACATGGTCTGTATAGGGCACTGAAAGGGAAATTGTGGTTATGGTTTGGAGGCTGCTAGCATCCCTGCTTTGAGCGTCCTAGCCGGTGTAGGCATTTACACCCAGCTTCTTGCTGATACTTGAAGCATTTATCTATTTGCCCTGCGTATCAAACAACCTCCCCCGTGTTACTGGGTTTTGTCAGCCATTGCAGGCACTGCTGCAAGCCCGCTCCACGACCAATATACACAGCTAACATTGGTTTAGCTGGATATATTACAGCTTTTGTTTCTCGTTTAAATAAAAAAAAACGATGCGTGTTATACGGGAATGTCAATAATAAGGCTTGGCATTGTCTTCTATTTAACACAATGACAGGGTTTATGTTTGCTCTACAGGTAATGTGCTCGCTAACTAGCTTGCTAGCCGCGATGCGTGCCGTTCCCTCTTGTATTGGAGACAACATGCCGAACTCCATTCAAAATCTGGCCAGTCAGTGTTGCCTCTCTTGTCACACACGTACACAGTTAAGAGACTATATCTCAAGATGCCCAAATATGTCGTTGGTATTCACTTCAAATTCAGCATATTTATTATGGACACAGGACAAACTGGTTATGTAAACAGTCAACTTTTCAATTATTCCTTCTAAGCTAACATTGACTTAACGTTACTCACCACATACATAACGCTAACGTTAGTTGTGGGCGGTAGTAGCTAGATAACGTTAGTGTGAAATGTTTCTAAAAGAAGGGATTTTACCTAAACATGGTGCTGATCTCTAGTAATTTGCCCATGTAGTCCCCGTGAAAAATAAAAAAAAAAATTACTTAACGATAAAGGCCTCATGTTGTGTAGTGTGTGTATATCACGACATAGTAAATCGCCAGATTTTTCAATGGAGTTTGGCGTTGGTTCTCTCCATGCACGTACGGGGACTTACCACCGAGTAAGTCAAACCAAGAAAACCACGCTGCCCACAACAGCTTGGCTTTAACCATTTCCGAGCCAAGTGGCAGCCAGTGGCAGCTTTAAGGTCTCCCATTCACCCAGGAGCGGGCCTGCGCGTCCGCGGCCTCTCCTGCTCCTTCGGGGTGGTCACCTACCTCTGTGGGCCGGCTGATCTCAAACAGGTCGAGCCGGTTGGCGTTCCAGTGGTTGATGATGTCGGCCAGTTTCCTCCTCTCCTCCTCCCTGCTCCCCGACATGGTGCACTGCCTTTCTGACCCTCTCCGTCCGTCTGTACTGTTGAATAAAACTCCCCGTAACGTTAGTCCACAGGAGAAGAAACCAAAGGTTCAGGTCTGCTGCTGTATCGCCAGTACTTCGTGTGGTCTGTCGCTCCGCTCACCGACCGACCGACCGACCTGCTGTCTGATCTGTTTCTGCTTCGCGTTCCCGGTGCGCCTCGCGCGCTCCCGATCCACTCTGGATGAATGTCCGTGCACGCGCAAAACTGTTAACTGTTTGAGGTCCAATAAATGTGATTAATGACGGTTCTGTCCTTAATTGACTCTAGTACAAAGGGTTAACAATAAGTACTATGGGTAGTAAGCAGGATTACGTCACTATGGGTTGGCCCCCATTTTTTTTATTTAAAAAAAATATTATTTTACTTATATTTATTATCTAGTCATTTGACCACGTTAATGTCAAAAAACATTCAATTATTTTCGAGGTAAATCCCACACGTTATTAATTTGTTTTATTTATTACTACTTATTTGTTTGTTTGCAAATTAAAAATACAATTATTATAAAATATATGATGTCTACACAAAGAAATTCACACATACACAAACACATGTTTACCTTCATTTACTCAGATGAATTTAAAGTGAAGAAAAGCTTGTGCAGGAGAGACGGGAAGCTAAAAGCTTATACCCAAGGGCTAAACTCAGGGCAAGATAAACAGAAATTGAATAAATAGAAATAATAAGGCATAGAAAGACTACAAGAAAGTAAAGCTAAAGAAAGAAGAAGAAGATATAAGGAAAGTCTATATTTTTATAACAATTATTTCCCATTCCAGGTGTCTAACAGTCAACACTTTAATTGGGAAGTTACCAATGTTTGTTTGTCTTTTAATGTTCCTAATAATAATAATAATAATATATTATTGTATTTTAATAGGTTGATACACATATTTGATCTGATTATTTCGTAAATAAGCCTACACATAACACACTTGCCCAAGTATTCAGGAGGCAAAAAAAGAGAAGACAGGGCATACAAACTTGGCTTGCTCTTTATGCTTTTTTATAACTTCATACTATATAGTAAGTAGCACACTGATATAAGTATACATTTCCATAGGGGTTGTTAGCTTGGGGATTGTCATTTTAGAAGTAATATATTCTTTTAATAATGTGCCTAATCATAGAACAGACTCGTGGCACCATAATGTGTATCTGAGACCATTTTGCTGCACAAATATACAATTTAAAGCTCATTACAATGAATAATTAATAAACCATTTATAATGGAACATGTCATTTTACATATAACACTGCAGTTGTTGGCCCCAAGAAAAGTGAACTTTTCTCGGTTATCCATCTATCAGAATTGTTTCTTTCTCAAACAGTGGGAGAGGAGCATACGTTGGGTTTTAGGTTGTCATTGTCTCCTAATTCAGTGCTAGCCAGCAGGTGCTGAATGCCACACAGCACTGCCAAGTCCGTCTGGACCAACACCACACACATGCACACACATCTCTGCACTGTATCCTGACAGGTTAATGAAGCAAACACAGGCATCAGTATACAAGTCTATCTATCTATCTATTCCCCTTCCTTACACTAACACACTGCAAAGAAACATCATGATAACAAAGCTTTTAATCTATCCTAAAGTCTGTATTTCTTCTAAAAAATGAGCAAAACGTGTGCCAATGGGATATAGTTAACCATTGTCCAATACAAATCAACTTACATTAATACATTTCGAAAACATCAATCGATAAAGTATCACTTTTCATGATACAAATGCAGTGGTCTGCAAAAGATATAGATTTTTTTTTGTCTTAATTAGTTGACTCCAGAATATTCAATTCTGGACAATTTGTAAAAAGCAGTTTCTCACCACAGTCGCTGTTAACAACAAAAATGTTGATTTTTAGTGACTTTTAAAGGCATTATTGTTTTCCTAACCTCAGTACAAACCCACCCATGCGCAAACACACACATCCTATTTATATGTATGGGATGGATGAGCCATTGTCTGCAGTCCTACCTAACTGATAATGTGGGTCACTGCAGGATTTCTCCCTTCCTGTGGACACACTATAACATAATCAGGCAATGCTGGTTTCCTGTCTGTGTTTGTTGACTGTGTGCTGTTGGAGGTAATAGGGTGCGTGTGTGTGTAAATGAGTGGCCGAGTGCTACATCTATGTAAACATCAGCTCTTTATTAACACATCACTGTCAGGGACTCTGAAAGGTCACCAAGTATCAGGCAGATACACGTGAAATGTCAGGAATATAGCAGCATACCAAAATAGCTGAGATACAGCGGTGTGGTTTGTCATGTGGGCCTCCCACCTACTCTCCCAGACACTGTGAGGAACAGTAGCCCTGGCTTCTTATAAACACATTAGTCACTGTGACTGAATTTGTGGGTGTGAGTGCTGCTGGGCTGACATCATGTGTGAGTAATGGATGAAAAACAGGCTTTTATCAGAGCAGTTGATCTAACCGTACACAGTGAATTACAGAAAAAAAAAAAAAGTCAACAACAACACAAACTAAAATAATTCTAAATTGATGTCATATCCCATGTTTGCCGCATAATTGAATTCCTTCAAACAAAAACAGAGGAATGAAGTCAGTATGTGAGAAGAAGTGGTGGAAAGTTACTATGTAGGCTACATTTACGCAAGTGCTGTACTTAAGTGCAATTTTGAGGTGCTTTATGTATTTATATTTTAATTTATGCTTTACTTTATACTTCTGGCCACTGTCCAGGGTGTACCCCGCCTCAGGCCCAAAGCCACTGGGATGGGCTCCAGTCACCCGCGACCCCTAACAGGAACAAGCGGTAGAAAATGACTGACTGACTGACTTTATACTTCTAATCCCACTACTACTCAGAGGGAAATATTGTACTTTTTACTCCACTACATTTATCTCACAGGTGGAGTTACAAGTTACTCTTCAGATTAAGATTTTACATAAGCAACTAAGATTTGAGAAAAGTTTTAAAAAATGAATACAAATTTGTGTAACAGAACTTTTTTTTTCTTCTTTCCTGCCTCATTAATCATCTCAGACCCCCTTCAATTTATCGTGTGACTCTTTGGAGGGGTCTGACCCCTAGGTTGGGAACCACTGGATTAAACTGCCCTACTGTATATAAAGTAGTTCAGACTAGTTCCATATAAACCAGCTATAACAGTAAAATGCTACTTACACATTGATGCATTAGAAGTAACAAGCTAATAATGCCATATATAATAATATATTAGAAACAAGAACTTTTACTTTTAATCCATTAAGTACATCTTGCTGCTAATACTTCTGCACTTGTGCTTAAGTAACACTTTGAATTCAGGATTTTTACATGTAATGGAGTATTTTTACATTGTTTGTATTTTTACTCTTACTGAAGTAAAGGATCTTCTTCCACCACTGGTGAGAAGATGTGAGGGCTTTTGTCGAACTCTTTTGACATCAACAGCAGAAGTGAGAAACCACAACAGGAAATCAACTTCACCAGATAGCCCCGCCACTTCCTGTATCTGTGATATTATCACTGCTTCAGTCACCACACACACACACACACACACACACACACACACACTAACACACACAGAGGTCACAGACAGAAGTCGCACTGATTGTTACAAATCTGTACTTACAAGAAAACCACACCAACATTCCCGCTACCGGTGTCTCATTAGGATATTTTTATTTACTGGTCATAACTGGTAACTGGAGGAGTCTATGTCTGTCAAGTTCTGATAAACAGCCACTGAGATAATGTGCTTTCATCATTTGCTTCTTTGCATTTCACACAATCAGAGATGAGACACTCATGCTGGTTTGATGTCCTCGTCCGCCTGAAGATTATTTTGTCTCCTACTCTGACTAAAACAACCCTCTCTTATCTATTAGTTTTTAAAATAAATGACGATAACATGTAGGAACGTGTTTTACTCCTTATTTACAGTAGCAGATTTAAGCAGATTACTGAATCTTTCTGGTTGTTCAAAAGCACGAAAGTTAGATTAAAGTTGATGCAAACAAAGTCTGAAGAAAAAACAGTAAGAGCTACCAACGCAAGCAAACATTTGATAATGGACGTCTAAAGAGGCAGTTCTGCACACTCAGCACTTAATCACAAAGATAGTGAACAATATGGTCATGAGCCTTAGTTTTAGTACAAGCAAACCAACGTGGAACGAAACAATGCAATTTGAAAAGAGGAAGTTGGCTGTGACGTGAATTCATCAAAACGAGGAAGCAGCAAGGTGAGCCAAAGCAGTCTGTTGTGCTGAAAATATGTTGAGGAAAAGTATTTGTCCTAAAGAACTTAACAACTTGAATCGCGGACTAACAACTATTGGATAGGCTGCCATTACATCCATGGTCCCCAGAGAATGAATCCTAATGACTCTGACTATTATTCCAGCGCCACCACGAGGTCGGCGTTTGTGACCTTGAGGGAAATGTCTCGACAACTATTGGATAGATTGTCCCGAAATTTTGATGCAGACATTCATGTACCCCACAGCATGAAATGTAATAACTTTGTTGATTTTTGACTGCTCATCCTACTGACTTTGATGATCCCGTGACATTTCCTCTCGCTCCACCAGCAGGTTGACTTTGTTCCTTTTTTTGCGAAATTTCTCAACAACTTTTGGAGGGACCGCCATGAAATTTGATACAGACATTCATGTCCCCCGCAGGGTGAATTGTTATAACTGAAGTGATCCTCTGACTTATTTATTTACTTATTTATATACTTTGGTTCATGACCAAATGCGGCAGCTGCAAAACTAATGACATTCCCATCAGCTTCAGCTGTACTGTGCGTTTTGTGCTAATGAGTGTATGTTAACATGCTAACACACTGAACGAAGATGGTGAACATGGTAAAAATTATACCTGCTACACATCAGCTGAGATGCTAGTGTGGCTGTAGACCTTTGCTAGCTGTAGCTCGCTAGTTTTGCATCGGTGTCAGTCATTTCCACATAGAATCTTGCCATTGAAATGACGATCGACTATATGTTTTAAACCTGTGGCTCGAGTTCAGCACCTGCTCCCTGTCACGCTTCTGTTAATCTCAAACAGATTATACTCCCAATTTCAGACTGAAATTTCCCCTTATCAGACCTTCCCTTTGACAACTAGCAACCCTGACATAATCTTTATCTCACTGATTCCTAAGGGAAGGGAGAATATCTTCAAGCAAGGAAGATTTAAGTAGCTAAGATTATCATCAGTAGACCAGGCTTCTTAGGAAGATAAGAAAGGAAAACGTCAAACATTAACGTCATAAGTGCTGAGAAAGCTACTGCATGGGGAGAAAGAAGATTCTGAACTGAATAAAAATTCAGCTTTTCATCTCTAAGACACCTGTGAAATACTAAACCTGCCAGCGGGGGGATAAAGTAAACTAGAGGGGCTGATATTGAGTGTAAGATAGTTGCACAAAGAGCTGCAGTGTTCAAATATGCCAGCCAGAAAAAAAAGTTATATGCACATTAAAAACATATTTCTCGCGTACCTTTAGTTGTAGACATGCAGAAAGGTGTGCTTTTATTTGTTTTATCCATGTCTGAGATATCTCCCTTCACTCCAGTACAATGGAGGTGAAAGAAATTTAATTTATAATGCTCCCAGCGTTGAATATGGTCTTTAAAACAATCCTACAGCAACTTGTCTTTCAAGAAACAGTGTCCTGGTCACTTTGCAATGTCGGTTTTTCTTTAGAGGTGTCATGTAATGAAGTATTTATACTTACTTAAGTTGAACTTTTAGGTATCTATACCTTACTGGAATAATGTGCACCTTTTACATAAGCACCACTGAGAGTATTCTGACGAGCTGCATCACTGTGTGGTATGGCGCCTGCAACGCGTCCTGGCGGAAGAACCTTCAACGCATAGTGGGAGCAGCTGAGAAGATCATTGGTGTCTCTCTCCCCTCCCTCCTGGACATTCACGGAACCCGTTTCACTCGCAGAGCCCTCGGCATTGCAGGGGATTCTACTCACCCGTCAGTCTGCTGCCATCAGGGAGGAGACTGCGGAGTCTCCAGGCCCGGACCAGGAGACTGTAGGACAGCTTCTCGCCTCTGTCGCCTAGTGCTTGCTCTTGGTGGGATTTGTTGGGTTTCTGTAAATTATAATATAAAGACTACGGTCTAGACCTGCTCCATAGGAAAAGTGCAATGAGCTAACTTTTGTTAGGAATTAGCTCGATATGAATAAAATTGAATTGAATTCTTAATAATCCTTAATTTAAGTAATGATTATGGGAGAATTTGGACTGAAAGGTCAGACAGCGTTCTCCACCATCATCAGAACACCAAATGAGCAAATATCTTTAGGAAGAATGGTATTCATCCCTCTATTAAAGTTAGAGACTTGTAGAACCTATGCCAATGAGCGCTGAAGCTGTCAGTCGTGGTGGCCCAACACCTTACAGTACTAAGCAGTGTTGGAAACGGACGTTTTTTGTCCACTTGTCACTGTGGCTGGTGGATTCCAAAATCTACCAGCCACTTTCTTAATAACCGGTGTTCTGTCGAGATGTGCTGCTTAGCAGTTCTGCGCACGTGCATGACCCACAGTCTCCCTGAAATCTTAAATCATCACGTGGCGGCGGGGGGACAGTGCCTCTGAACTGGCAGATCGGGGTGGTGGTCCCTATGTTTAAGAAGGGGGACCGGATTTCTAGGCGCAGCTGGGGGCCGGAGGGAGTCCGGTTTGGGGACCACAGGATTTCGTCTCTGCTTTTTGCAGATGATGCTGTCCTGTTGGCTTCATCAAACCAGGACCTTCAGCGTGCACTGGGACGGTTTGCAGCCGAGTGTGAAGCGGCGGGGATGAGAATCAGCACCTCCAAGTCAGAGGCCATGGTTCTCAGCCGGAAAAGAGTGGCTTGTGCCCTTCAGGTTGGTGGAGGAGTTTAAGTATCTTGGGGTCTTGTTCACGAGTGAGGGAAGGACGGAGCGGGAGATCGACAGGCAGATCGGTGCATCCTCTGCAGTGATGCGGTCGATGTACCGGTCTGTCGTGGTGAAGAAGGAGCTGAGCTGCAAGGCGAAGCTCTCTATTTACCAGTCGATCTACGTTCCTACTCTCACCTATGCTCATGAGCTTTGGGTCATGACCGAAAGGCCTAAGCTTTTGTCCTTAATGGCGTTTTTTTTCCTAACATTACTTTTACTTTGATGCTTTAAGTAGTTTTGAAACTCTGTAGATGAATATGGCTTATTCTAAGGTAACGAAAACACGATTCTTATTGTCAGGTGATTATACACTTCCTGACCGCTGTGACACGTTCAGTTGATTAGTGATTTACATACAACATAGATACAATTAGTGATCGTTTCTGCTTTCTTTGGAGTAAACAGAAGCGGGTGTTAATTGCATAAGAAGTGGTAACCACCATGGATGAACAGACACCATAAAGAAAGGCCGCACATAACGAAGGATGGTGAATGTAATGTTAAATGTATCGTAGCAATATGAAGCTGCTTCTGCTGTGCTGCTGCCTGACATAGAGCAAAAACATAAAAACAAGTACTTTGTATATGATGTAAACTACTTTTTACAAAAAAGTAAAAGTACTTTTCACTACAAATGAGTAAAAGGGACAAAATAATAACATGAAACTCAAACCAACGAGATTTCATTTTTCTTTTCATTTTAGGCTGGAATTGCCTAGCTGGATTGAAAATGTATAAAATAGCAATGTTTATTTGTCGATGAGTAAGTTTGTTTGCACTATTTGAGGTTTAGAACTAAAGGAATTAATTTAAAATCAAAGGGCGTCACTGATTTGGATTTAATATCTAAAGCGCAGATCATATAAGCAGCCCGACTTTGTTTGTTTTCAAAGTTTTCATGGATATCTTCGTGTCTGAGTACGATATAAAACCATTTTCTATATTTTGTATTACATGTTTATTATAATGCAGGATACTCAGGGCGTAGCAAGATAAAGTATTAACATTACAGTGAGTAAATGAGTTCCCACAGACTTAATTGTTTAAGTTCTCATCACTCCGCTCCTCAGAACAACCTCCCAAAAACTCACATTTACACTCAAAGTATCGGTTCTGTGAAGTCTCAAGTAAGAGTGTGTGATCCCTTCATGTCTTAAGTAAGAAAAGGCATGTGATCAGACAGGCAGCTAAAAAATGCCCCTCTCTCTCTGCATGGTGGCATGATTCAGTGTGTTATCTATCAACACACCTTTCTTTTTTCCTCTTCTGTTCTCGCCATCTGTTGCTCATATTCCAAGAGAAACATTCTTTTCTCCCGCACAGAGTAGCAGGAAACATCTGCTGTAGGGTGAATGTGGCCATACAGGATACATGCAGAGGTGGAGAGAGTATTGTAAGAATTTAAAGGTGTGAACAAGTGACTGAAAGCTCTTATACTCCAACACACCTTTCTCTGCTCATTTCTGTGAAAGCTTGGTGGGCTCCTGGGACACAAATACTCTGGATTAATGCCATGTCTGCCTAGGGAGACATCACGTACTGCCAGCATAAGCACCAATGTGTAGTTTTATTCATCACATTCATCACACTGAGGTGTGATGACATATTTTGTGTCGCATCTTTGCTGATCAGGGTCATCCACATTCATCTCAGAGATCGATGCAAAGCTTCCAGAATGGCAGAATTCAACTTTACAAACACAATATGATATAGTATGGTTTTATTTGCTCAGGGACAGTGCACAACATCACATTGACCTTAAATAAAGGAAAGAATACAAATTTCCACCTGTAGTCCCTGGACAGATTGCGAAAATAACTATTGGACTGGTCACATGAGCTGGATATCAACCAGCAGGGATCGACCACAGTGAATAAATTCCTCCCCTAACAGGATTCACATGAAGCAGTACAGGTGAGTTCTGATTTTGGAATGAATGGGAGCCACACAATTTTGCTTTAGTGAAGACTGTAGTGTTATAAAAAATACTGTACAACAAACACCTGAATGGAATGCAGCCATTATCAGTGGTATTCGTTACACCTGTATTTGTCAAGTCAAATTGTCTGCCATGAGAAAATCCTGACATTGATATATATATATAATATAATATATTACATATGTACCCCAAAATGACCTATATCAAACCCATTATAAAACTTTATTCACACGCATGTTTTAAGCATGTATTTTCCATACGATATATATCTCATATGGAAACTGTACAGTAAAATTAAATCAACGTGAACACAACAAAAAATATAAATGTAAAATCATTGATTTACTGCATACAGTGTCTTCATCAGTATTCCTTCTTTCTTCTGACTCACCATTATTGGTATTGGTGGTCCTTCAACATGAAAACAATAAATCAATAAATTAACTGCAACAACAGCACAAACCGGCTTCTACAATCAGCCTAAAAGCCTCTACGTTCCACGGGCTGCAACACACGCGCACTCGCTAAAGTTGAGTGGAGGCCGTGGTGTCATGCACAGACACACACACGCATTTACAAACGCACACACACACCCTTGACTCATTGTTATATCCTCCTGTTTTGTCCCCCCTTTATTCCCAAGTGGCAAATATCCTGCACTGTTATCTATGACACTTTAGGTTCTTTTGTTCATCAGACAAGCCAGCCATTGTTGGCCTAACTGAGAAACTTAATCATGTTGTTAAGCCTAAATGAATTGCTGCATTTATGGCTCTAATGAATTGCTATATATAGAGAGCCCCTCTTTGAACTACATCAAAGAGCACAGTAGTTCACTGGTTTTCATCCACTGTTTCTTTGTCATGTGGTGTTTTTTTTTTTTTAACAGTTTCTTTATGTTCATAAAGCGTGTCCTTTTTAATATCGCGCTCTTTTTTCTTCTCTTAATTTTCTCATTCATGCATTCAGTGTGTGCAGGAGCAGCGGCTTGATAAGGAAGTCCTCTTTGGCGACTGAACTCCGCACAGACGCCATTAACTTTTCTGACCTGTTTCATCAGCGTCATCCATGTGTTACCACTACGTTGCTCAACTGTCAAAACTCAAGAAACGACACAAAAGAGCTCACCTCTCAAAACTAGACTTAGGAACTGAATATGAATTTTAGTCAATATTCAAATAAAATTAAATGCGTCATGGGCCCTGTGATGCAGATATCTAAAACAGCAAAACATGCCAACATTGTGTTTCTAATCTCTTCTTAGCAGGTTGAGAGGATCTCATCCGCTTACTAAATGTGCCTATAATGCTATTTCCATGCATTTATGTATAACATTCATATATTCATATTATTGCAAAAAAGTGTGTCATATAAAAGCATGTATTTGTTTACATCTGTCATAAACACCTTGTTTAGGAGAGGTGGAATGTATTATGTTTTTGGCTTCTTGGGAATAAATAAACTATGCTATGATGAGCCACACAAGACGAAGAAAGGAACAGGAAAAAGCACCAAATTGAAAATCCATAGAAAAAGACCTCACTGGTAGACAGAGCTTCCTGAAAGGTGCAGAGAAAACCAGACGAACAAAAAGTAAGGAAATGAGGATCTTGCAGGCTTTGTGTGTAGAG
The DNA here is from genome assembly GCA_011952105.1 of Coreoperca whiteheadi. NCBI lineage: Eukaryota > Metazoa > Chordata > Actinopteri > Centrarchiformes > Sinipercidae > Coreoperca > Coreoperca whiteheadi. Next base: position 22,970,810 of record CM022481.1, on the reverse strand, counting down.
GTTGCCTATATCATTGCATACGGTATACATACAGACTCATACTGTACCTTTTCAGCCGTTCACGTGTTATGCATGGATAGTAGAGCTGTGCGTATGACGACGTGCTACAGGGGCTTCGCAGCGTCTGTTGATCTGTCCTGTTGACTGAACATCTATAAGTCATGAAACACAGTGAAAGTCACGCCACCCACACACAGTTGACATTGATTTTCCTACTTGTTTTTCTTCACAATGTTATAATTTTACTTGGGCTCGTGCAGTAAATTTACAAAAGCCTGTCATTTTCTCCCATATTTACATTCATACATTTGTACTTCATATGTGTTGGAACTTGGAACTGTCCGTTTTATCTCAATATTTCTGTTTGAATCAGTCCTTTAATAATGTACTTTGAGCTATGGCTTTGAATGTTGTTGAGACAAATGAGACAAATTAGGTTTTTTTGGGGGTTTTTTCGCCAAAGGCTGTGACACATTTTGTGCTGTTTTAAAAAAAAAAATATATATAAAGCTTATCAGTATCAAATGTGTCATTCTAAATGATGCGAGCAAATTCATTGGAAATTGTTGCATTTTAGTTTGCAGCTGTAGCTCACTTGTTCTTTCCTCCTTTCCAAATATCATTTCTAGCTTTCTCTCTTAATTTTCTCCATCCTTTATCCTTTCCCTCATTCCAGATGTTTTTTCTTAATCCCTCTTTCTAAATTCATTTTACCAAATGTTCTTCAAATATTGCTGTAAAGCACTTTACTTATTCATTCAGTCTGTCCAAAGACAAGGTCAGTAGGACTGGACAACATGTAACATTGGGCGGCCGTGGCTTGGTGGCAGAACGGTGGCCTGCCAATCGAAAGGTCGGCTGCTCGATCCCCCAGCCATGCGTCGAAGTATCCTTGAGCAAGATACTGAACCCCAAAATGCTCCCAAAGCTGCGCCTTCGGTTTGTGAATGTTCTCATATGTAAGTCGCTTTGGATAAAAGCGTCTGCTAAATGTAAATGTAGGTTTTACTGGACAACAAGTCTATTCTATTCTGTATCAGACCCGACGTGAAAGTGTAACAAGCAGATCCATTAACTTCCACTCTGTTGAACAAGCCATTAAACAGCAACAGAGCGAAAGTGGAACATCTTTTGTTTTGTCTAAGGCCATCTGTAATCCACCGAGACCTATTACGTTTCGGTTGCGGTCAACACGTTGATGCAAAGCAGCAGGCTAGAAACATGCTAGAAATGACGAGATGGAGGTACAGAGAGAAAAGGAAGGGAAGGTTGGAAGAGAGAGGAGGTGACAAACCCGCGGAGAGGACCTGAGTTTTACAGATGTTTGGGGAGCTTGTGTTGGGCAGCGCGGCCATTGACAGGCATCTGGAAAAGGCATCAGCGACTGTGGTTGCAAGTGTGGAGAATTCTTTTCCGAGCGTGGTTTCTTAAAACAGCTGCGGGGCTGTTTTAGGTTGACGCATGTTAACATTATAACTGGGTTGGAATAATCTGGTAAACACATGCTCAGTTTATGAAAAACAAACATGGCAGGTTACTATAGCATAAGAACATCTTATGGCCTATCGCGTTGGTTTTCATCAGAAACATAGTTCAAAGGCCTGGCTTACGCGGGACCATTTTAGGCTGCAAACCCGGCACGAACACACAACAATGATTTACCAACCTTTCAGTGTATAAATTCACTCCAAAATCTTGTTTTGTAGGAATTAAATTCAATAGACCATACGATGTTTTTCCCCCATAATGTTGTGGTATAGGATGTGGCCTCTCCATCTTGTGTTTGTAGACGAAGATCGTGTGGTGTTTCTCACCAATGATTTTGTGTGTTTTTCTTTCCGGGTTCCTGTCCTGTTAAGTGTCCGGTGACCCCTGAGCTTCATCTTACATCCCCTTGTGGGCGTGCCGACCCCTGGGTTGGGAACCGCTGACCTAAAAAGACAAAAACGGAAAACTCTTTCACGGTGTCTGCAGTAACCGCCACTTTTGGGTTTCATGGCGTTGTATTATTAGAATGTGATGTCAACTGAATAATTGATGAAAGAAACACAATTATTTATTTACTTGTTTAATTTATTCTATTAGCCCCTGAAAAACAAATACATCTGAACAAGACTGATTTCACAGCCAAACGGGTGTGACTGGACAGTTTAGTGGCAATTTAAGTGACAATTTTATTGATAGATTCGGAATTTTAGTATGATTTTTTTCTTCTTTTAGAAAAAAAAACTTTTAACATTTTGGTAATGTGATCTGGTTAGCAGGACTTGTACAACAAAGGAGATTTCCCCCCCCAGCTTATTTCCATATATCAGTCAAATGGAGAAGATATGCTGATGACACCCAAAGTACCTGACAGTGTTCTCTTTATGGCCCTATGGCAGTCTACTGACAATAAATGATGTCATTGGATGGCGGAAGAACAGGGAAACTTTGGCTGATGGAAATCTCCTATCAGAATTGTGGACAGCATATACACAGTGTACAAGTGTAGAGGACATTGTGGATTACTTACACATTTTATAATGTGTTGTCAGAGTTTAAGAGTCAGACTCAGGCCACAGCACAGCTGGCTGAGATAATGAAGACTGATTCTCACTTTGGAGGATTTGTCCTATCGTTTTGTACTCAAGTATTTCAACAAAAGAACATATGCAAACGCCAGACTCCCTCTGCCAGGCAGATGGAAAGACAGCCAGGCTTCTCAGCCAGTTCTTGTGGGGGTTTTTTGTCTTCTCCAGAACAGCATCGTTCCCTGACCAGCAGCAATGTGCAAAGTCCTCATTTGAACCATGTGCAGCCACCATTCAGCGGTACAAGCCAGCAGCAAACTGCAACCCCTCCTCTGTTCTCTGGCTCTGTGCCTGCTTGTTGTGTAGCTGGAGTGATGCTGTCCAGCAACACAGAGGTCAAAATAGTGTTTCTAAATAAATCTCCTAGCCTTATTAAAACCAGAACGGCCAGTGGATTCTGATTAAAACCATATATATAAAATCAATTCTTGCAAAAAAAATATTTCCCTGTTCAGTCAATGAGCCGACCACCCAGAGTATAAAGGCCATTAACATTTAACAGGGAAACAGGGATTAGACAGGTCACATCCCTCAAAGGCCTTGTTTGGTTGTAAAGCTCATTTTATTGAATGGACCGTGGCAACAGCGACAGCAGTAACAGTTCCCACAATCATTAAAGTGCTGCTACTTCCACACATGTTCATACACGTTGATATTTACAAATGTTTTAGCTGAGCTTTAAGGTGTAGAGTTATTATCTTAACTAATTGTACACACCTACACGGGAGTGACAGTATTTTCTGACTGCGTGCGGATATCGGCTCTGTTGTTCATAGTGGAGAAGTTGGTTTAAAGTAAATCCTTTTAGTATCTTGACATTGCATTTCATCACAACATACAGTTTCTCTACATATTGAAAAGGTTTTGCCTTACTTGAAATAGTATTGTTCAAGCAGCACAAACAAAAATCCTATTCAACATTGCTGGAGAAGTGACAAAGCTTCAGAGATGGATATCTAAAATCCCTGGCACATAAAACCAAAACCACCTGCATGGCAATAATGACAAAACTATTAACTATTAACTAACTATTAGGGAAGCAGATCAGAAAATGTTATACTGTAGGTCATTTTGGATCATTCAGACAAATTACCTTTGCCATCAAACTGGTAGGACGACTGCTGTCCACCACTAAGTGATGAAATTCACAAGACAGGGGTTTGCATATAGTATCAATCAAAAAACTACATCATCAGGATCTACATAGTGCGTGTGTGTGTGTGTGTGTGTATCAGTCTCTACCACTCCTTTGTCATCAGCACACTGTGACAGAAACACACAAAGGGCCCTACAGAACGAATTCTATTAAAACAGTAAACCAGGTACTGAGACATTCACACAGGTAACAGACTGCTAATGAGATCAGTGACCCTGCTCCCCTGTTCTCTATAAATTCTCTGTTTTGTATTAGAAATGTTTGCATTTGTTTTATGTTGCAGCCTGTGTGTACATTGTTTATGCCCAAATGATCAACTGAAAACTCGCTAAGGGGGGCCCTTAGTTGCTGTTGCTACGACTTGAGGGTTTACAGCGAGAACGGCTGGCAGATTTACCATCGAAAAAATATCCGACTTCCGACCAAGGGACACAAAAGCAGGTCTCATTTCTAGCTAGCGTCCATCGATTTTACATTTGAATATAGATGTATACATATGAAATAACGGTCACTGGCAGATTTTATCGTCTGCAGCTCGCTAGCTTATTAAGCTAACACTATCTACGTGAGTTGGTGGAAAATGCTGTCTGACTTTTTAATGGTTCCAGCGGACCTGTTTTAATATGAGAACCCTGTAAAAGGGTCTTAATTATGCCACTGACAGATACATACACGATACTATGCTAAAAGACTAAGGAAAGAAACTGCATGTCCCTGGCAAAAAAGCTTACTTACTTTCACTTTTAATGTTCCAAGAAAAAAAGGCTTTTAGGATGAGGACTAACCAATATGTTTGGTGAACATAACGCTCTCTCAGATGACCAGTTTGTCTGGGGTTGCTGGAAACGTTCCCAAATTCAGATCCGGATCAAACACAGGCAGACCAGGAACAAGGAAACACTGGATAGTTAGGCTGAAGACACTAGACGATCTGGTGGGAACGAGCAAAAGAGGGCTGGCATATGTACTGAGGGCTGATTGGGGGGAATGAGCTGCAGGTGAGGAGATGTGCGGGGGAAACCAGGTGAGGGGAATGAGGTGATGGCCAGGCAGGAGGGAGAAATGAAATGAAAACAGAAACCAAATAACGGGGAAGATTTTATGCTGGGAGGGTTCGTGACGCCCACTTGGTGAAAAGAACCACGGAACTGTCAACAAAGTGCCGGCAAAATGCTGACAATTACATCCAAATAAAATCCAGTATTAACACTAATACAACCAATTCACCTCATTTAAAAGGAGCTATTCACAGTTTGTTTCTGTTTTTTTACATGTTAACAATACGCAACACTGCCAGAGTAGCTAATTTAGACTACTTAAATGATGTGACTACAAGACGAGCAACAGGGGGGACAATCGTTGTGTGAATTCAGCATTAGTACAGCCCCATGCACGCTGTCTGACAGGCCGTGCTTCTGTTTTGAATTGGTGGCATCCTTTGTGATGTTAATATGTGGTAGGGGAAAAAATAAGTCCGCACACATCTTCCCCTGACAGTGTGGACTCTTCACATTCTTAGGTCTGTTGAGAGTAAACGGCAACACCTGCAGCGATGTAATGTTATCACGATATATGTTGATCCAGCTGACTGGTGTCAAACACTCTGTACTGTGTTTGTGTATTACAGGTGAGATAAGAGGGAGACAGAAGGCTGCACTGCCAGTTAGACCAGTTTCAAATATTCAAACTACCAATGGGTCACAGAGCTCAAATGCTGTAACACCTGTCGGCATGGAATCTGCTAACCTGCGGGACTGTGTGTGTGTGTGCATGTGTGTGTGTGCGTATGCGTGAGTGTGGTTGTGTGCATGAGTGAGTGAGTAAGCAGCAGAAACCAGTTTGTGCAGAATCAGCTGGCCGGCTCGTTCCTGAAAACAATGGGATTGAGAGCTATTTGGCATCCCGTTTGTCGGGGGAAATGAGCACTTGCTGGATTAAAACACAATGAAGGCAACACCAGTGTAAATCTGTCCTCTGTTTGCTGACACAGTTTCAAAAGACATCTTGTGGGTACAACTTTGAAGCAATGACATAGAAATTACCCTCCTCAATATTATAATTACATTTAGGATGTTGACATGTGCAACTATTCACAGTGAATGTGACATGGCATGAATGCTGTTAGTTGATTAGTTTATTTGTCTGATTATTATCTGCACGAGGGAGGTTATGTGTTTCTCATACTCGGCCTAAGGTTTTTGGCTCCATTTGTTTGTCAGCTTGTTAGACAGCAGGGAATCTTAAAATCATGATAGATCTCAATGACATTTGGTGGAAAATTAGGACATTTAGGGCCAAAGAACAAGCACCACAATTTGGCCATTGATAGATGCTACATTTTGTCTCATAACACCTGAACGATGAGGTGAAGAACCTCATTTGTTTTTCTTCTGGCCAACTTTCCTCCCACAAATTTGGTACATACAATATTAGGATTTTTTTTAATTAATTTGTGAGATTGAAGGTCATTTTTTAACTTTGGAAGCAGAAATTGACACAAGTTCTCATCCATCCTCTTCAGTACATTGCCCATTTTTCCTAACTGTTGTCCGAATTTACATACCCAAATAAATGGAGTATATCTTAACAACAACAAAGGCTATATGCATAATCTTGGTCCCAAAAGAAAGCTAAGACCTGTGAGATTACAAGAGAAGTAGGGATTCAGGTATCTACACTCTGTCAGATAATATGCATCTAGAAAGCAGTAGAAAATTGAACTTTCTACCTCCGCCTAAAAAAACACACCTCATTTATAGTGAAAACACGTTTGAATCATAAAGGAATAAGCCTAAACTTTGTAGGAATTATTAAAATAATATCTGATAAGTAACTGTGCAAAAGTAGATGCTAAAAAAGTGAACCTAAGCAGTTTAACACACATTTTATCACAGATAAACCAGCAAATGTGGCATTTGGGCCCATTTAGATCCAGATGTGCCATTGACCTGTCTTAGGTACCAGGCAGGAAAACTAATTAGATTTCACTAATATATCATTATGGTAACTCATTCCATCAAATGCAACTTTTTTGAGTCATTTTTAGCTTGTAATCTGGCTCATATTCACCTAGGCACTCTCTCTGTACATACAGTATGCTTCTGGGGCTGCTCTGTGTGGCCTGACAAAAAGAGCTTAGCAGCCCATTGGCCGATTTGAAGAGAGAACACAGAAATACCGTCTTTTTCAATCGGAATATAACTTTTGACCTGAAGACAGCAAAGGTAAGACATACTTTATGACATAGTTATGATTTTTGTTACAGTTTTGACTGTAGATCGCTGAGATTTTGTCGCACAGCAACGCGACCGCCATTGTTGTTTTCTGCAGCGTATGCCCTTTTAGAGGGTGTAAAGCTTGTGTGGATTGCTGGAAGTGGTGAAAATAACGAAATCATGGAATTGTGATTTGCATATTTGTGTGTTTTTGGTCAAAATGAGTTTAATTGCCTGGGTTGTAATTGAGTTTCGTTCTGGCTGTGGATGCTCGGTACTGGCTTTTAGGGGAGTCTCTGCCCTTTGTATTGGTGTGACGCATGTTAGGATTGGTGCTTCATAGCCTGTGTATTGTTCATTTATACTGTACAGGACTGGACTGGACCGTGTACAGCCCCCTTTAAAGGTGATTTCCGTATTCAAGAGGATTGATACTGGGAAAATTCCATCTGGCGAGGAAGCACGTGTGATTCAAGTGAAAGCTCCAGAACAGCCATTAATGGACCTTGTGGTAAGATTGGTATATCAACTACGGAATTATTGCCATCGGTATGAACACAAATCAACTGTATTTTTAGGCAGTGTTGTGGGTTTATCAAACCAATTTTTTTAATGCTAACTCAATTGTAACTCAAATTGTGCAATTGCAACCAGGTTTAGATAGCAGGTACACATTATCTTGATACTCTCCAAAAATGAGCACTATCAGCCAATCAACATGGCAAAAAACAAAACAAAAAAACCCACAACTTCAATTAATAACCTAGTGTAGGCCTTTTTAGAGGAACGTGCAGCCCTATATTGACTCTCTTAATGATTTTAGTAAAAGAAAAACAAGATATTTATTTTTGTGTGTGTCTCTTCTTACTTGCATTGGTCAAATTCTATCTCCCAGAACCCTTCCGCCTCTGCGCCCACAATGCCTTCTGTTTCTCTGAGTGCATGAACATCATTCAAAAAAAGCAATTAATCAGCAAGTAATTCCTACACTTCTTTGCTCATTCTAACCAAAGTCCTGATGAAGTTTTAATCCAGCGGCCCAACTGATAATCACACTAACCCCGTCTCCTTTTTTTCTCTTCAGAAATCTAAAAACACTCCTGGTCCTCTGCCATCCCTGCAATAAAGGAAACACTTATGCTGCCTACGTTTCCCACAGTCCTCAGCTGCAGGCAGGCAGAAAGGACTGTAATTTGCCTGTCTAATTACCAGGCTATTTAAAGTGGTGTGAGTGTGTGTGTGTGTGTGTGTGTGTGTGTGTGTGTGTGTGTGTGTGTGTGTGCGTGTGTGTGTGTGTGTGGGGGTGGACACAAGGCACTATTGCAAAATTATACAGCACTTACACAGTATACACACACATCACAAATGCCCCTGAGCTTCACACGAATACGAGAATAGAAACACACACACACACACACACACACACACACACTCACACGCTGAGTAGCTCCCAGCAGCTACAATAAAGCTGTCAGAGTCTGCAGCATCTCGGGGAAGAGAGGAGAAAAAGAGAGGATTGCGAGATAAATGGAGAGCACACAAAGGGAGAGTTGAATAATTCATGGAAGTTTTTTTTTCTGATGGCGCTTTCCTTTTGTCATCATCCATGCCTCTCTCTCTTTATGAATATTTCCACCTCACATGCAGCGCAAGAGCAAGGAGGGGATGTTCTTGAACTGAACCTTGATAATAACAGTTTCTATTGACTTAACAAAGTATGAAGAGAACTGAGATGGGAGGCTGTGTGCACGGCATTGTTCTGCGAGCTCGCGTGACATGTTGTGCATGCCACACGCTTTTAATTATCAAAGGTCATAACAGAAACGGCAGAAAAATGGGATGCTTCGGTGTTTGGTCTTGTGTTTATTCTTGGGAAGTCCAACTTCCAGAAATATGTTTATTTATGAATTGTGGCAAAATAAATAAATATAAATAAATTTGTCTTACTGTAGGTTTATATTCAGATTTATCAACCAAACATCATGTTAACTTGGCAGTTTGGTACATTCCTTCCCTTTGTTTTAATCACTGTACAGCTCTTTATACTATAGAATATAATGTATATTCTATAATATAATCTATACTTTTATTGTAAATGTTTAATTCATATTTTACATTACTTCTTGCTCTACTTGTATTTTCCCCTACTCCGCACCACAACACCAAGGCAAATTCCCTGTATGTGAAAACCTACTTGGCAATAACCCTGCTTCTGATTCTGATACTGATGTGACGTACAAACAACATATTCAGTATAGTAAGGATAAGACAATAGCATCTGGCAGGAATGAAGTGCAACATACGTAAATCACGTGAACAAAGATAAAAACATTCCTCAAGAAGGCATCTGGTTTAAATCCAAAGTGTTGGCTTGTTTGAATGAAAATGACCTTAAACATTATGCAAACGTGCATCCACATTTTCCTGGGCAGGAAGCGGAATTTTAAAACTTGACGTTTTTAAAAAATACTTTACAGGAACCCTTTAATCAAATATTTTTGGTGACATGCAATGGTCAAAATTAGTTACTTCAACCAAAATGATAAGGGAATGATATTGCCTACGGCAGCCTTAATTATCTCAACAACTGTTAGATGGTACACACCTTCATCTTCCCCTCGGGATCAGTTGTAAGAACTTTGCTGATGTTTCTAGCACCCATTTGTCCAATACTTTGGTTTGTGACCATTTACTAAAAAAAATAATGACGTTCCCATCAGCCTCAGCTGTACTTCATGCACTCTTGTTCATCAGCAAATGTTGGCGGATTAACGGCCAAATTGTTTGGATTCAAACAGATATCAGAGTCTGCAAAATTGTAACTTTTTATTTGTGACGGTGAATAGGAGACTGCTGTGTGCAAAATAAGAGCGGGGCGTTGTCGTGTGAGTGACAGGAACAGCCCACATACCTCGTACACATTGTTCTTGCATAATGAAGATTTTGCTTCCGCCGTCAGGAATCTGGATAACATGAACAGCTTTTAATGCATCTAAATCTTCCCATTCTGTGCACATGCAGTACAATAACTACATACTATATATGTGATAGTGCTATTTCCTTTTGAATAGACAGTTTATAGGCCTGTGAATGCCGACATAGTGCTCAGAGTATCAGACATTGCATCATGTACTCTTTAAACCTGGACATTACTTATATCCTTACAACTCATTTTAACTTCTCTTAATTTTGTGGTGTTGAAATTGTGTTTAACTGTTCTTAAACTTTGCTTTCATCTTGCTGTTAGCTGCATTCATTGAATCTTATCTATTCCATTTCAAAAACCAAAGCATAAGATAGCAGACAAGGAATAATGAAGCTTTTATAATTCATGCAGATTTCATGTCAGATTCACTACATTTGGCATTTAAATGACCCTCAATGCAGCGTTCAGAGCACACTGTTGCCAACAATTTCAGATGCAGCCACACCTCCAGAAACTAATCTTCATCCCGTTTAAAAAAAAAAAAAGATGAAGAGTTTAAATAGCTTACTAATGCCTAAAAGTATTTTTATTTCATGGTTTTTGGCATGGCTGAAGAAAATTATTTCCTTTACTGTAAAAACTTCTGAACTTTTGTCCTCTCGCTCCTTTTGAGATGCTAACACACACACATTTTGCCGCTTGTGTGTGTGTGTGTGTGTGTGTGTGTGTGTGTGTGTGTGGTTCAGCTAAATAAAGCCGTGGAGTGTTGGGCTCAGCATCTCTGCATTGCCTGTTCATTGTGCTGCTGCTGGGAAAGCAACTGTAGCAACCCTGCGGATGATGCACCGTGTCAGCAAACATAACAATGGATCGTCTGGTGTCTCATACACGCACACACACACACAAACACCCACGCACACACACACACACACACGCACACGCACACGCATACACACAGAGTCACAATGGATCTTTTGCGAGTGACTCCCGGCTGTCACTGGTGTAAAACACTAAGCCTGTTTGCAATAAAAAGCCTGGTACAAACAAGACACACACACACACACACACACACACACACACACAATTGCTGCCAGGGATAAAAAAACAAATAGCAAAACATCCTTCTGAAGCAGAAGTAGGCTCTCCGGGATTTTTTTATACATTTTCCTGGAGTACAACTGAGGGTATTACAAAGCAAAAGTTCTAAATTTTTTGAAGATGGCCACTATCTCAGATTAATTGATCACAGTGCCTTAATTAAACTTCTGCCATGACTTGGCCGTGAGACATGTCAGGCTACACCAGTCAACAACGTCCAAAGTGTCCCAGAGCACACTGGTGTCAAGAGAAGGCAAAACAGCTCTGACATGCTAGTTTCCCACTGTGAAATACTTATGACTACAACAAATACAATGTTCTTGCTCAGCAGTTGTTTTTGTTCCCAACACCGGGCTGATATCATATATTCCAATCCCATAGTTACACACGGTCAGAATGCACTGATGAACATGTTTATAATAACAAAAGATCAAATGTCTGTATTATGTGAAAGGAGTCGCTCATAGTGATGAAACCCACCCAGCTTTACGGAGCCTTTTAGTGTCTTTCAGCTTGTTTTGGTTTCAGCGTTACTGTTTTAGTTCGCTCTAACTGCTCTCATAAACCTCATTTTAGCCGCAAAAAAGCCTACTGTCCACTACATTTAGCATTAGCATTTAGCATTTAAAAAGATTTCCCTCAGGAGTTGGTAGAGACCAAAACAGAGTTTAAAAGAGAGTGAATATTAGACCTATATTTATGTTGTTGTCATTTAGCCTTTCTGAGGCTATTGCATGGTTAAATCAATTAATTTTATTAGATTTTTTTTTAAAACATTTTAACAGTCCAGACCCTATGAAAGCGTATACGGGACTATATTCAAATGATTTTGAAGGGTTTCCTTCTATTTCATTCAAAACGCTCAATGGGCTAACCTATGATATTTTTCTCCCTTTGACTTGCACTGAATTGATTCTCAAAAATACAGAGCAAAGAGTGTCTTGTATCAATACGGTCTCTTTTAATTTTCAATTATGGGACGATTCCGTATTTTATGGGACGATTCCGTATTTTACGGGACGGTTGGCAACCCTAGGTGGACACAAACACGACTCCAAATGAATGGTAATGTAACTATGTAGCTGTTAGCTAACACGTTAGCCAAATCAACTTTATAAGATGTTAAACTGTTGATGTTGTTGTTTACAGCTTGTTTCCGCAGAACCCAAATGGATGAAAACTCAAATAACGCAGGTTTAACATTAGACATTTCATTAACTGTTAGTTATTAATTAGTCAGCTGGCTGACTAGATAAGCAGTGACGAAAGCAACAAGACTGCAGGCGGATTTACAGCTAAGCTAGCAGACATCAAAGCTACATTTAATGTAAACGTTTCCTGCATTGCTTTGATCCAGATACAATTTAAAAACCTTGTAATGTATCGGAGGCAACAAAATCTGATGATGTATTTTGTCATTCATTAAGAAATCATTTATGAAGTAAAATGCTTTACTTGTCCTACCTTCTCAAGACGTGATGATTTGCAGTATCTCTGTTTAAAATTAAATTTAAAATTTAAGATCAAATATTTTGGGGGGGTTTAGACTGATGTTTGAACAAACCAAGCAATGTCAAGATGGCTCTGATACATTTTAATGGACATTTTTGATTGTTTGCTGTCAATTTAAGGAGGATTCATCGATTATTCCAGAAAATAACTGACAGATTAATCGATAGTGAAAATAACCCTAATCGCTACCTTCAAAACTGATTTAAAATCGAACGACTTCAAAGAAAAAAAAACAGCCAAAGTCATAAAGTACACACAAAACATAACCATCAACAAGATGAGGGGATACTTCCACATGCTTGACGTTACATACATTGAGACACATACTGAGACATTTCGGTGTGTTAGTGAGGAGAACACGAGCTCTGAGCCAGACGGCAGCAGCAGAAGATGAGCTCATCTCTGGTTACGCTGCAGAAAATACTGAAACCGCTAATGATGGCTAACTGCTGAAGTACCCACACATGCCACCGCGGCTGGCAGAGGCTGACACCTAAATACAGCGCGAGAGGCTGGAAGCTAAACGTGAAGCTCGCCACAGACACTAGCTGCTAAAAGCAAAAGGCTGGAGTCACCGCCTGCTGTGGTTATTAAGCCTGAGGCAGAGGCTGCGAGCAGCTGCTGTGTGGTTAGCACTGATCTGATTCAGACTGAAATGTGTTTTTCAACCCATGATGATATTTTTGATAAGGTTATTTTTTATGCCAGTATTCAGTTTCTTTAAAAAAGTCTTTATGCTTGTTGGCTTTTTGGTATTCCACATTCATCAACTATTTCTTGCAACCATTTAGCTGCTTGCTACTAGGCTGTAACTTTGATGTATACTTGTGTGGACTTCTACCTAAGTGCTTCATATAGACATCCAGTGTGCTATTGATCATGTTGAGCGAGTATTTAACTAATCAAACTGGAACATCAGATCAGAGGGGGGTAAATCCATACTTTCTGTTGAGCACATGGGCACAAACACCAGTCAGAGCCTTCCTCTCTGCAACGGCCAACTCACATAGAGGCTCTCATTCTCCAGGGAAAACACACTGCAGCAGCTTGTTTGTGTCTCCACACCTCACAGGTCCGTCAGACCCTGGACCACTCCAGAAAAGGACAGACCAGCACTGCTGGAGTTTGGATCCTGATCGCATGTGCTATGCATATGGGGGGTACTGCATCTCCACATTAAGTATTGAGCCGGGGCTGGGAGGCAATTAGCTTAGCTTAGCATAAAGACTCAAAGAGGTGGGAAACAGTTGGCTTGGCTTTGTCAGATGTTAAAAGACATCCAGCAAACCTAAAGCTGACTAATTAAAATGTTGTATGTTTTCATACAAATACCAATAAAACAGTTTTTCATAAATTATGAGCACTTGAGTTTGTGGAGAATTTAACTCATTTAGGCAGCGGGACACAGAGGGACATCAGTGGAAGATTAGGGAAAGCCCAGGATGCGTTTTCCTTACTCTGCAACATATGCAAGCCCAAGCAATACAGCTTTAAAACGGTAAAGACTTATCTCTGCGACAGCAACGTCAAGTCCATCCTAGTGGACAGCTCTGAATACTGGCGGCAACTAAAAGCTGATATTAAAAAAGGATTGAGGCATTTCCACAATGGACATCTTCTGGCTGAACAACATCACAACCCTGGAATTATACAGAAAACCTATAAGCGACAACATGATCACTGAAATAAGGCAGAGGAGACTGCGATGGCTGGGCCATGTGCTGCAAACGGAGGCAGATCGCATCCAGGAGATTGCGCTGAGATGGACGGGAAGACCAAACTGACCTGGCACAGGGCTCCAACGAATGATCTGAAGATGAACCTAACTCTGGGGGGGAGGCTCAACATGTTGCCAAGGACAAGGAACGATGGAGGGAGCTCATAGCGATCGCAAACCCAACAGGGTATGATGAAGATTATCTAGTGGGGAACTACTGGTTTCATCTGTACACCAACAGTAATGTAAAACAGGGTTACGTGGCGGAACCACCTCTCGGTGAACAAAGGCCTGGTCGTCACAGATAGGTTGCCAGGCAACCAACGGAGACGCTCAATAGGAGTGCTGGGTGGATAGAGAAACTGTTGTTCTTACACCATGAAAGCACGTTTCTTCAGGTACAGGCGCTACGACAGATCATGCACCGATTAGTGTGAAACTAAACCATCTCATTGTTCAGCAACCCAATAGTACAATGAGATAATGTCTGAACAAATCACATTATGTCATATTTTACCAACAACATATGTTTCTTTGGACTACAAAGTAAATAAAAGTGTTGTTACTGTGATTATAATCACTGCTCACTTTACTCTTATTTAGCGTTTTGCTTTTCTGTGGTGCATTGTTGTAGCAGGAAGGAAATTAGTGACGTCTGAACTCTCTGTCCCTCTGCTGGTTTCCCTTTCCCACCTCCTCCCTAAACTGTAACCTTTCACCTTTGCGTCACCTCAAGTCTCTCTTTATTCTTCCCCTTGCAAGGAATGCACTTTTGAACATAAGCTGATATAGGCTTGAAAACAAACTTTCATGCTGACAGCATTAGTCAGACACACTTGGTCATGTTTAGCACTTTTCTCTCTGAGAAAACTACCCATTCCTTCTTAGCAAAACGTTTATTTTGTGCTTTTGCAAATATTTTTAACAGTTAAACCCGAGGCGTACTAAAATGGTCAGCTTCTGCATCGCAACAATTCAGGCAATTTCGGATCCTTTAGTTTTCTGTTTTAAATCATAAAAGTAGATTCAGTAATATTTTACTGAGTATTTGTTGATGTGGGGCGCCCCGGGAAGCTCAGCTGGTAGAATCCAGCCCGTGGCCCTTTGTTGCATGTCATCCCCCGTCTCTCTCCCACAGTCCCTGTCTCTCTTCAGCTGTCCCTATCAAATAAAGGCAACAAAAAAAAGAGGGTGTTTGATGTGACGGTCAATGTCAGCCACCTCGGTGGTTGCTGGGATTTCTAGTTTTTTATAACCAGATTCTTTGTATTTGCTGGGAATGTCAGTCAACAGCCAAACTTCACCCCCCGAAGCACCCCTCATTCACTCTGCATTTGGTCCAGTTTCTCCAAATCCAGAGTGACCATCACTGCAACATTTTGTAATATTCACCATTTCGTCTGTACCAGTTAACATCTAGGAAGGTTTAACTTCGTAAGTTACATTCTAACACTACAAATTAAAGGAAACAATTCTTGTTGTAGTTCCTGCAGCTGCCACTAAATGTTACAAAGGAGCCACAGTTCACTGATATATTTACAGCAGAGTATGACTATCTGACCCAGTTTGTCGTTATAACGTGAAAATGTTCTAATTTTAAGGAGGACATTTTTTATGTTATAACAAGAAACTATATTCATGTCATGTCATAGTGGCAGCAATATGCTGCCGTGGATTTTGATTACACCTTTAAAAGACTACAATTCGACTTAATTGCTGCCGGTAAATTTAATGACTGCAGCAGTAAATGCTTTTAATTGAAATGTCTGACCTGATGGAAATGCATAGTCTATAAGTGAGCGCAGCATGTGTATGAAATCATTCCAGATATGATCACGAAGGAGTTTAAAAGGTAAGATTGATATGGTTCATACAAATTAGAGAGTATATGAAATACACAGGAAAAAATGAGTTATTTTACATACCATCACTAAGTCAAAGGATATTCAGTATAAACAGACTACAACTGCATCTTGTGGTAAACTTCACCCATGTGACGTCTAAGTTTAGGAGAAAAGAAATCCTAAAAAGGTTCTTGCAAATTATATTTGACCATGGTATTCTACACCCAAAAACTCCACCATCTGATAAATAAATGACTAATTACTGTCTGTCTGGTCGGCTGGAGCTCTTTATTATTTTTGGCTTAGAAGAAGAATTTAAATAATATTAACCCAATAGCTTTGGGTTTATTAAAAATTAGATGTGGTTTTGTGTGTGTGCTCCACCCCGATATGATTCCTAGGAGGCAGTTTGATTAAATACTTATATTGAAAACTTATTTGGTTGTCTATGGGAAGCCTGTGACCTTAACTGATTCTAATGAGACTTTCATCAGATTGCAAGTAGAAATATGTTTTTTTTTATTATGATAAATGTTAGTATTCTTATTTTGTTGTTTGTAGAGGTTTAATGTCCACAATCTTTGTTCCAGAGGCTTTTCTGCACTGACAAGAAGGAAATTCAGGGAGGAACACTGGATAGTTAAAGTTATTTGTCACAAAAGTAGTCAGATTTAAAGATCTGGAGGCTGTCGGCCACTTCAATCCAAAAGGATCGGTCTCCGTGTTTAAAAGCTCGTATCAGTCAGACCGACCGCAGTCTGGTTCACGCACAGGTCTGAGATTCCAGGAGGGATTTGGGGCGAGAGAGCCGGAGGATTGGGCGAGAAAAGAGAGTTTGGAGGAGGAAGAAAGTGTGTGTGTGTATGTGAGAAACAAAGTGAGTGCGTGCGAGAGAATTCTTTCCCATGACTCTGTAGCAGTCAGACAGGTAGGGGCCTGGGATTAGAGAGTTTGACCCAGCTCAATCTGGAGTAATGAATTCTTCCTTCACAGCCCTCTATGAGGCATTAGTCCCACTTTACCGGAGACCATCAAAAGAAAGAGAAAACCTCTCCTTAATCGCCGGTTGTCAGGCCATGCTTTTAAGTCACAATCGGGAACATTTTATAAATAAACTTACGTTTTGATCATCTTTACCTGCAACTGGTAATAGGTAGTGGTTCAACAATATATCCAGTTTGTTTGCTGTGTTGCACACTCTGTAGCTAGATCACATTTCTGTCATGGGCAGTGGGAGTCACCTAAACAGAGAGCCTGAGAAAAGAGCACCACCTGCAGGAAGGCACGAGAACTGCAAAATTCCTCCAAAAAATAAGTCACATTTGACACCGAGTTTGATTTGCAGGCGGTCTCTTTGAAGTACAAGTTTTGTATTACCTCAAGACGTGATCTAAAGATCTATTTATTCTCAATGGCATTTCATTAATGCTTGCTCCCCGCCAATCTGTTCGTATTCTTTAAGCAATTTTTGTTTGTCTTTGATTTTAATATTTAATCCAAAAGTCCTCTAACAAAACTAAGAGTCTACGGCCACGGCGGCACTGCTCTGTTTTCAGAAACAGCGTCACAAAAACGAAGCTATTACGATTCATCCTGAGGGGGCCATGAAGATCTTTACCAAATTTCATAATAATCCATCCAAAAGCTGCTGATACATTTCACTCAAAACCGCAAAAATCAACCTCGTGGTGGCACAAGAGGAAAAGTCAAGGGATCACTGAAGTCATTAGGATTCATCTTCTGGCCACCATGAATGTCTGTAAAAAATAAATTCATGACAATCCATCCAACAGGCGAGTTATTTCATCGACTGACCAACTGACTAGTGAGACGAGTGTGGTTTAATTCGATTGGCTTTTCTAGTGTTTTCTGCTTCATGGGCAGTGACTGTTGGTCAGAGGTGGAGTGAAGTATTCAGATCCTTTAACAAACTCCACTACAAGTACAATTCATCATTCTAAACATACATTAAAAACATGAACACCCAACCCCCCAAAAAAAATCCCCCAAAAAAACCATAAGTAGTATTTACATCTAAAACCACCATTGAGTTCCATTCACCTCCGTTTTATTGGGTTTCAGAGGTGGATATATTGAAATAAATTCTGTAGCCATATTAACACAAAACACTGCCAAAACATTTACCTTGAACATAACATAATATATGACCTCCTTCCAGAATTTACTGAAAATGTTCGCTTCAAACACAAAACATTTACTGCTCTCGGTACTTACACCAAATGAAACCCATCCATCAAAAGATTGTTGTCAAAAAGTAATGGTGAGTAAATCCACCCTTCCCTGGCAGCAGTGAACACAGTAGATTTCTATTGTGAAGATTTTGAATTTGAACATGTCAGAGGCACAGTTTGATTTTCACCACGTTCTGTATAATTTCTAAACAATAGAACAACATGTTGTAGTGGTAACTGGGACACAGTTAATGATTAATACTAACACACGTTTCTTTAAGTTGTGTGTAACAGAGTCCTCTAGTGGCTTAGTCTCTCTGTCATTCCCACACACACACACACACACACACACACACACACACACACACACACACACACACACTTGCGAAGATGTGTATTATTAAAGTGCCCCAAGCCGGTGCGCTCACAGAGCTTTCAGCTCATATCTGAAGCAGAGCAGACATACCTTTCTGTCTGCCACTCTAATACCTGTAATTCTCTACCTCAGGGCCCGGCAGTGTGTGTGTGTGTGTGCGCGTGTGCGTGCGTATGGCGAGAGGGGTTAGCTCTTATTCCCACAGGTCCATTTCTTTAGCCAATAAAGGAGAAATGTTATTTCTGCACAGTATGTCAGCGCATAAATGTTTTAACCAAGGGCGTCACTTCGTGCTGTAACGAGGTGGGGACATAAGGCCTCAGATGAAAAAACATGTTCTAAACGGGCTTCAAATGCGATTTTATGAAATGTAATGGGGGGATCAGTATGAGGTCAGAGTAGATTATTACAGCAGGTCGGCAAAACAAATGTCATCATTAATTCCACTTGATGAATATATTATAATACGGGGGGGGGGGTGAAAGTATTAAAATGCTCTCATAAGTGTTATACTGATATTTGGATCTGAGATTAATCTTTTACTGAATGTTGGGTCTGATTCTGTCAGTTTTCATGTATTAATTTGATCACGTAAGGTATTTGAGACAGAAAGACCTTCACCTGATTCTATTGAGACATGTTGATGAGCTTATAAGTATTAAAGGGGAACTTAACTGATTTTACACAGCGTCCTCTGTGGCTCTGGAGGAGTCATCCCAAGTCTGAGTAAAGTCACGTCACTTGAAAAATAATAGGATATATTTTTTTTAGGAAAAGTCTACGCTACAACCTCGCAAGGTGAATCTAACGCTGTCTTCTTGTCACAGGATGGACGGTAAAGCTGGCAAGGAATACCATGTTTGCAACTTGCAAGTATTCATGCCAGTGGACCACTCAGGACGGTTGTATGAATGAAGAGTTGGATGTGTGAGGGTGTGCATTGACAATACATTACTTCATCCCTTAAATCTGGGTTTAATCACCGTGAATGTCCATGTTTGCTTTTTCTGGCACCATGTCAGATATTGGAACTTTTGAAAGATCTGCGCATGTTTGTTTTAATTCCAGTTAGGATGTGGATGTGAACGCTATTTACAAGTCGTAAACTGTCATATGACATGAATGTGGAACAATTAAATTATTTTGGAACAGCCACTAAACTTAGCTTAGCACAAAGACTGGAAACAGGGAGACTCTCTTCGAGGGTAAAAAACCTGTCTACCAGCACCACTAAAGGTAAAAAATTTACATATTATATCTTGTTTGTTTAATCCGTACACTGACAGTAATGTAAACAATGTATAAATGTCAGTTTGTGGTGTTACAGGGAGTTACGCGCTGAAACAGAAAGGTTTCTGATATCTCAAAACCAAGTTAGTGGACTTGCTTCCTCTAAAACACAACAGCACTTTGCTGAAAAGCGCTAGCTTCAAGCTCAACAAGTCACTGTGCCCGGCCAAGAAACAGTCCGGAACATAACCTCAGCATCTTTTTTCATTGATTAAACAAACAAGATATAGCATGTTAATTATTAATTCTATCTTCTAGCACAGAGTTGTTTGACTTTGGACAGAGCCAAGCTAGCCGCTTCTAGCGGTTTCCAGTCTTTGTGCTAAGCTAAGCTAAGCTCACTGGCTGCAGCCTTATATTTAACGGACAGATGTGAAAGTGGCATCTACTCATCAGCAAGTCAGGGAATAAGGAAATAAGGACATTTTTAGGAGAAAATATGGATTTAAGAAGTTACAAAATCCTCTCAGTTAAATCAGCTCAGTGTGGGTTGTGTCTGCAGAGGACATCACCGCTAATGTTGTCTCTCAAGCCCAACATACTGAGGTAAAACGTTGAGTAGGCCGCTTTTCTTTTCTTTTTTTTTTACTGTTGTCAACTTTGCTTGTTCATAGAGAAACCGCCAAACTGGAAAGACCGTTTAATGTGTGGCAGGTTTGGGAGCAAGGAGGAGCTCCTCCTGCAGCATGACACAACATGACAAATAGAGAATAAAAACACAGTAGACAAAGACAGAGGAAGGTTTTAGGGCCTGAGCAGCGAGGAGTTGCAGAGAGCTGTGACGAATGGCAGATGGTAAGAAATAGAAATAAAGGGAATCTTTAAATGCAGCGTGGCTGTCTCTTCAGCGGATTTATAAAAGGCAGCTGGGGATTGGGAGGGTGAGAAGTGTGTGTGTGTGTGGAGTTGAATTTGCATCTTGGTGGGGCAGAGATATTACTCTTTGAGACAGACATAAGTAAAGCCTCTGCTGTGGTTGTGTGTGGGGAGGTCTGTGCTCTGGAACACACTCTTCACCTCATGGCAGAATATTTCTTAACAAAGAATATTGATAGGGATTCTTGCAGGATGACGCTGGGAAAGCTGCAGAGTTTCAGCACTTCTTTAAAAGAGATTTACATCAGCTGCTCTGTTATCTGAAAGTTTTTGGCTTCATCTGGTTTTAAGTTGTCATCTCACTCCTGTTATTTACATGATCCTACACTTGGGAGTGGTAGGAGAAGTCGACACAGCCTTTTCTTGAGTAAAAGCGGCAATAAAACAACGTAAGACAACTCCTTTACAAGTAAAAGTCCTGCAATCTACGTTTTCCCGTTAAACTTAAGTAAACGTACAGAAGTATCATCAGCAAAATGTACGTAACTATCAAAAGTAAAAGCAATCATCATGTAGAATGGTCCCTTCCATGGTTACATTATTATACAGATTACAGCATTTATTGGATTATTGTTGCTCATGCATGAAGTGTTGTATGACGTACTGTTACATTTCAGTGTTTCACTTGATTGGTGAAATGTGTTGAAGGATATTTACACTATTACTGCGGCTGTCCAAGTTTTGAGGCTTTATTTATGGACTCTGACTCCCTCTGTTGGTCAAATAAATACCTCAATAAAAAAGTTTTCTGGGTAAAAGTTGCATTTGGATTAGGAACACGCCTTCAGATCAGGCCATTTATACTACTAAATTAGGAGATGTCTGGATTTACTAAACCTTATTTACTATGTGAACTGACCGAACCGTTATGCCAAGGAGAGAGTCATTGTAATGTCCTGTATATACTGTACGTTTCTTTGTATTGCAGAGCCTTCCCATAGACAGCCTGGTAGCTCTACGGCAGAGGAATTTGCAAACACAAATTGGATGAGAAATATTAAGTTTTGCGACGCTGCAATAGTGAAACACATGAGACAGCCGTTACTTTAAACTCCTCAGATCCGGCTGTGCACACTTTCTCGCTCTGGCCAAGTGCAAACTGATAAACTTACTTAAAGCACCAGCTTAGAAATGAGCTTACAAAACACAGGAAAGATATAAAAGCATCAACATCTACTATACTGCTAAGTCATAAATGTGGCTGGGGCTTGAATAAGGTTTTGCGACACAAACAACATACAGTACAACTCTATTGTCACTTACTGTTTAATTTAAGATTAATTCACCATTCTTTCTGCATATATGCAGACATATGCAAGTATATATTCTAAAATATAATCACTGCCTAATTGCTGGTACTGTCAAACTTTTGAATTAGATTGAATATTTGAAGTATGTTTGTGTATTTGTATGAGTCTATATATATTGTGATGTTATTGTTTAGGGTACATGTGCATATTTGGATGCATGCACACATGCACACTGTTTGCATGTCAGTCTCCACTGCACATATGCAGATGCAACCACATGCGCTGAGGCCGCTGCGTATCGTATGTACTTGTATGTTTAAAAGTATTCATGTATGTGTATGTGAATATTTTCCAAATTAAGATAACTTAAAAAACACATTTTTTAAAAAGCTATTTGGGCAAGTCAAATAACATTTACAGAAACAAAACAAATCCTTCTATGCATTTGTGTTGCATTTACAGCCACTGTAGGTGAAGAGCTTCAGACAGAAAACAACTTATAATCTATCCGACTGCATCATGTCGCTCATCTCAGCGGACGATGGCAAGTCTTAAAGAAGAGGATGACGTCAGCTAAAGATGTCTGAAAATTGATTAACAAATGGACATATGCCAAACAGTTTGGACACCAAACTGTGTCTTAACGACAGGGTGGAGCAGTCTATCAAAATGAATATCTAATAAAACCACAGCCCAACACTGGTATCACACTGCCCTTACGCTGCTCATTTATTTAATCAGTTCCTGGAGTTTCTGTATATACAGAAGTGTAAAACCATATCAGGTCTACTCAGTGGACAGGAGGGCAAGTCAAACACTGCTTGAGCTATATTTTCTTTATAGTCTTAAACGAATGGACAGTTTATTTCAAATAATCTATGTAAACAATCATTATAATTGCCAATGTAAACTGTTCCAAAGTCAAGATGTTGTAAAACACGTCATTGTCATAGCTACCATCATTTTCTGATATATAATTGGAGATTATGACTCTCAATGACACAAGCACACATAACTCTTGAGCTGGTATGTTGGATTACACATTTAAATCTGACACCACTTGACTGCCATTTTAGTATTTGTGAAAAAACAAAAAGAAATCACTGCTATTTAAAACTCCTACACGTTCAGAGCTCTGTTTTGTTTGATTTTCACACCCCGATGTAGACTGACCCATTTAAACTGGTCCAAATGCCTCAACCGGCCTCAACTGGCAAAACCAGCTTGTATCCATTTTCCCCATTCTGTCATGTTTATGATGAGTTATTTTCTCAATATCCACGTAAAGCAACATGTGGAGCACATGTGAGAAGAAGATGTGCAGAAAACATTGTGACCGGCCAGTTCAAGATTGAAATTGCTCTGATTGGTCATTGTCAAATGTAGAAAGGTGTACACAGATTTTCCTTTCCCCGCATGACCTGCCATGAACTTGACACTCGGCAACGTCATAGTCTGTCGAATGGACAGTGTCCTTGGCTGTAAAGAGGACCAGGAGGTACAAGGAGAATCATACTCACAGTTCAATGTCCACGTTAAACGGGTTTGGCCTGATGCCAGGAGTGTCAGCACAGACCGAATACACTGAATGTGCTCAGTGTAATAAAATGACTTCCTGATATCTTTAGACTTTGGAAATAATGCCATTTTAAATTCTATTGGACCTCTCTGCCCCTTTTTATAGGGCTGACTAATCTTCGGGTCAACTTATTCTCCAGAAGAACCGGTAGGTATGATGTGTTTCCCCACCACGATGGAAATCAAGTGTTTAGAGTAGGCCAGTCACGGCATGAAGTGGGTCCGAAAGTCAGAATATTTTTAGAAAGTTAAAAGAAATAGTTGGACACAGACCCCCCCCCCCCTTAATCCCACGTCGGAAAGTTGTGGGGGGGGGGAAGGGTTTCCGAAGCTATTTAATAGCCGGAGAGAAGCAGTCCTAACAGAGTATGCTGGTGCCTTTAGACCATCTCCATCACCATGCAGTCGGCACTCAGGGTAAAGTTTTAGCACTCGATCCTTAATAAGGGTTCAGTTCGCTTGAAATGAACCACTTCGTATGAAGTGCTGTCCGAGCAGATTTCAAGGCAGAAGTGTTTGCAGGTGTTCTGAAACAACAAACTTGAGGGTGAAATGAAAATCCTCCTCCCGGCTGCATCCCACTGCCTCTCTGATCTTTCTCCTAGAGCTCTGTGTCTTTTACGTGTCTTTGTAGTCTTTTGAATTGTTCAAAAGGGGCGGCGGCGCCACACTCTTTCAGACAGTCTCTCCTCGGAGGCATTCATGGTTCGGCGCTCAGCTGCACGCATGAAAACAAAGAAGAAGCAGAAGTAGTTGTATGAAGAACGAAGGAAGAGAGCTTGAGAGAGAAAGTTCAAACCCAGCTTACCTTCTCACGTCTGCACACCTGGCCAGTCACGAATGAAGTGGGTGTGAATGTCAGATAGTTGGCTTTCGGAAAGTTACAAAATCTGTCGAAAAAGGAACCTTGTGATGTTTTTGTGGAGTTTCAGAAGCTGTTTGACAATCACTTCAATTTAAGCATACTGATGCCCTTACCCAGAATGCCTTTTACCTACAAGGTCAGTTTTGGTTATGGCACTCCTGTCCTTTGTGGTGTACCACTAGGTTTGCCTTTAGGCCATATTTTATTTTCCTTAGATGTGCTCCTACCGGGGTCTGTTTCTTAAACTTGGGTGTAGCGCTTCTGAATTGTCTCGAGGATGTCAAATGCTGGATGGCTAAAAGCTTTCTCCATTTTAATAAAAGAGTGGAACATCCTCACCATCTGTCTCACAAATGTGGGAATATGGGGACAGCTCTACATCCTGTCCTTTACCTCTGAAACCTGAATTATCATATATATTTCAATATATTAAAATCTGATTACAGGTTTAATTGCAAAGTTTAACCAATTAATGTGTTCAAGTCAAGTCATGAACAATACAAAACAAAAAACAATACAAAAATGCAACACTAGCAACAAAACAGCTGAAATAATCTAGTTTTGAGCATCACTGAGGTAAAAGCATGTACAGTACCGTTCTTGTCACACTGAATATGGTGAATATGAATACAATGTCCACCAGTCAATGATTTATCTGAAACTATATGGCTTCTCTGTGCTGATATGGACAGTTTCACATAATTGGCTGACGTGATTAGTCCTGTGATAACCTATAGCCTAATCTGTGAAAGACGACCATCCAAACATCAGACAGTACAGACAGAACTGACATTTCAGGTTGAATCTTGAATCTTCAAAAATGAACTGAACTAACTACGCTACAGTGCTTCGAATTAGACCACATTGACCAGATCTGGGTTTTAATAAGGGGCCCGACACTCCAGTCTGAAGTACATATCTGAAGCACAGCTGAGATAAAAGAGTGGACTGCGGTGTCGCCGTGTGTTAGTCGTATTTTTCAAATAACAACAAGCTATCAATGTAGTAAAAAATGATGAGCTGGCACCGTCATAAAAGAAAAGGATCATAAATTGAATGCGGTAAGCCATTGCTCTGTCCCACGGCCACTGTATGTACGGCCAATAACTCTAATGTACATACGACGACTCTCAACTGCTACTGAACACAGCCACAGAGGAACGTAAGACTAAAAAAATCTGAAGCGCAAAGAACTGGGATGAAAAGATGTACAGAAAAACACTGAGGAGGAAGAAGGAAACAGATGGACTGAATAAGAAAAGTGTGTCATGTTTATGGTCAAAACATCGTTTAATAATTCAAAGAAGGGAGGTGTACAGGCTGATATGACCGAATCACGTACATATGTAGCATGTGGGAGGCAATGATAAGGGATCCTCTCTGCAAATACCATGTGTGCGCGTGTGTGAAGGCTGGACTTTGTTCTCAGCTACTGAGTTTATCACTGACACAATCATTTTCAGCAGAAAGAGCCTCCTCTGACTTCACCCTGAAGCGGTGCAGCTGCTATATGAGGCCATTCATCTTAAAATAACCCCCCACACACACACCAGTTAAGTTAACAGTTATTGTTTTTCATATTTCTTTCAAAAGGTAGAGGGTCTGTGGAGGTCTTTTTCTTTTTGAGAGGCAGCCATGATCAGCCGTAACTTCAAGAATGTGTTGGTGGTCTCTGTCGGGTTTCTGTCTCTGTTCACGGCTTATGGAGGCCTGCAGAGTTTACAGGTAGGTGGAAAGCGATTGACTCATGAAGGAACGACTGATTAAGAGACTTTTAACGGCTTATGTTGATAGATTTTGTTTCGGTAAAATATTTTTTCTTTCTTTAGTCATAAAGAGCCTTTTAATTTACCCTTAAAATTGAGAAAATAATTGGTTTTGGAAGTTCCCATCTCCCTATATTTGAACTATAGTAGAACATTTATCAGTTTTATCCCTTAAAATGAGATTAATTGTCCATTTAAACACCATGACTTAAAGATGCGAGTTAGTGTTTAAGGGATTGATTCATGGGTTGATTCATAGAGGTACTAAGGGAGGGCATTACTCACAAGTTTTTCATGTGTGGACTCATTCGTGTATCGACAATAAACTCATTAAATGCACTTTTTAATTCCATTAATTGATATTTGACTGATTACCTTAAAATTGTACTTAATTTGGTAAACCTTTAAATCAGAAATAATGGGTTTTGTAATAGTTTAAATGTTAGTTTCCTGCCTCCCTATAATTTCTTTATATTAGAACACTTGTTTTTTACCCCTTAAATACCCTTCATTTTGAATTAATTTAAGATTCATTGTTCATTTAGAATTCTATACTGGACCTCATGGAAGTTAGTACAGTATGTCTTTTGTGAAGCACTTTGTAACTTGTTTTTTGTGCTACATGAACAGCGTGCTGAACTTTGAAATTGAAGGTAGCTATTTATTGTACGCTGTTATTCTTTGATTGCTAAGACAGTCAGCCTTTAAAAATACTCTTAAAGTGAGAAATAGTGGGTTTTAAAATCGACATAGCTTGAATGGCAAGTTCACATCTCCTTGTATGTTCATCATATTAGAACGTGCCTTGTCAAAATTAAGGGGTTGATAAAGGCCTCGAAAAATCATGTTAGAATATTAAAAAGGAGTAATCAAGTGGTTTAGTATTGGACTTTCACAAAAGGTTTTTTTTTTTGGGTATGATACACTCATCTCATAACTCATGACATGCGATTCTTCTCTACATGATAGATGATCCATAAGGTACTTTTCATAATAAAAAAAGTATATTTCTCACTATCTATCGGCAGTATCTGTGGCGGTATTACTCAGATTGGAATTATGTGGCATCGCCCGCCCACAGCAGATGTTTTAATTAAATTAGAGGCGTATCTATCTGTTCTGCCAGATGCATGCGACACAGATGACTACATAATACTTATGCTTCAAAATAATTACCTACTGTCAAGTTCAAACATTCATTTTAATGATAATACACCCATCCCACCATATTTCCACTTTTAGCGCTTTGGAAGAGAGACCTTGTTAAAATGTCCCAAATCAGCTGCTTTTGCTGAACTTCTTAGTTTTGCGAACAGATTTGGTTCAAATGAAAATAAACTGCGTTATTAATCAATCAATCGAACAAGAGGGATTTAAGGGATTCTTCCACGCGTACGAACAAGACTCAGAAAAAAGCAAAAGGGGTTTGGGATGAGAAAAAAAAAGGAGAAGAAACTGTTCCTGCGTGAGACCCTTTGTCCTCTAATGGAGTCCTGTCCCTTTCTGTGCAGAGCAGTCTGAACGCAGAGCAGGGGATGGGGGTGGCGTCTCTGAGCGTCATCTACGCCTCCATCATCATCTCCTCCATGTTCCTGCCGCCCATCATGATCAAAAATCTGGGCTGCAAATGGACCATTGTTGTTGGCATGGCCTGCTACGTGTCCTACTCCTTCGGAAACCTCTACCTTAGTTGGTAATCAACCCGTCAGAGTCAATGAACCCGTCGGGGTCACGGTGGCTGTTGGATATTAGTCATCGCTCATTTTGTTAATTATATTTCTGCATTTTGTTCCTGTTTGTAGGCAGTACCAAGATTGTACTTCATGACGAAATCAAGTGAGACACGCTGGAGACCATAACTTCATTACAAAATAAATATTCATTTAAAAAAAAGTGCATTATAGATGTGAAAATACTGAACCACGTAAAGTGAACCCTTCATTCCTGCAGTGTTTACAAAAAAAGAGGGGGGGAAGGTGGCACCTCTAGCTAATGCAGGGTCAGTTTTAGGGTTTGGATCAAAAAAGGACAAATATGAAGCATGGCGGTGCTTCGTTAGGGCACCGACATAACTAATGACCATGTTTGAGAGTTGGTTCACCTCACTTACATGCCAGATTTTCAAGTCTCTCAATCTCTGAGATTGTTTGCCCAGAATCCAGTGCTGGTAAATGTTTCTTTGTGGTTTTGGTAATAATATATAATATATATAATATATAATAATAATAATAATAATTATGATAATAATTACTTTATATAGCACCTTTAAAAACAGAGTTTACAAAGTGCTTCGGCAGACAAAGCAAAGCAAAAATGCAGGAGACCCAGAAGGCAATATGACAACAGGAAGCCAAACAGTAAGGCCAAACAAAGGCAAGACAAAGTTAAGGTAAAAATTTAAACAAAAGATAAAAACATTTTTAAAAAACCATGTCAATAAAATGAGCACAAATAAAAAGCAATAGAAAGACTATATCACATAAAAGCAAGTCTATAAAAATGGGCTTAAGGAAGTGATTTAAGGGGTCACTGAACTTGCAGAGGAGCCTCAACTCCTCAGGCAGCTCGTTCCAAAGCCGAGGGGCCCTGATGGCAACAGGGTAAATTGACCCTTGAAACACTGACAAAAACAGTACGATGACTAAGATGACACAAACTCATCCAAAATGAGCCTTTAAAAGCATATTATCAAAACTTTCCGCCACTGACACGGCTCCTGTAGCTAATAGCACCAACCCAGTAAGCTCTGATGTGGTGATTTGTAGGTCAACACACACCAAGAAGTCCAGGTTGAAATCTTGGCTAAATTGGTTTGAAACGTTTTCGGGTGTTTTCGGGTCTAGATGACATAAATCTATTGCTTCAACAACATTTCAGTTAGTATAATTCTAATGTGTATATTCCCACCACCACTCGATACGCCGCAACGTGCTCACAGAACATTTGCAGTCTGCAGTTATAGCTGGTTCTTTATTTTGCCGTGGAAAGGGCTACAAAGGTATATTTAAAAAAAAAAAAAAAAGAGCTTTAAAGCATTGCAAGATTGAATTCCCCTTTGCTCTCTCACACAGGTACACCCTCATTCCCACCTCAGTGATCCTGGGTTTGGGTGGCTCCCCTCTGTGGTCGGCTAAATGCACCTACCTGACCATCTCCGGGAACACGCAGGCGGCCAGGGAGGGCAACAAGGGCTCCGATGTCATCAACCAATACTTTGGCATCTTCTTTTTCATCTTTCAGTCGTCTGCCGTTTGGGGAAACCTCATGTCGTCGCTCATCTTTGGACAGGACACCAACGTAGGTAGGAAGACAACTGAAACTCATTTGTGTAGAGGAAATGTCAGTGGCAGTAGAAGTACTTTAATAAATCGTGAGTAATCTGAACTAGTACTGAAGAGCTGGTTTACTTAGTTCTTTAGTTCATCTAATGTTTACTGAGGTAACTGATGATTGTAATCAGGAACGTAACTAAGTACATTTACTCAAGTACTGTACTTAGGTACGATTATGACATACTTGTACCCTTTTACCCAAGTATTTCCATTTTATACTACTTTTTACTTATATTCCATTCTTACATTTCAGAGGGAATTAATGTACTTTTTACTCCACTACATTTGTCTGACAGCTTTAGCTACTTTTTTCATTAAAAACAGCCCATTGGCTTCGACAGCACTTGACGATCCAGAGTTACACATTTAGGAAGAGCTATTGGCAGAAATGGAATATAAAATTATATAATATAAGTACATTTTCACTAGTGTATAATCACCTGAAACTAAGAATAGCTGTGTTTTCATTACTCTAGAGTGAGCCGTTTTTATCCACGGGGGCCGCCATGTTGCACCGCCACGTTTCAACAGTAGCCGAGAACGGACGAAACAAACACTGGCTCTAGATCGGGCCGTTCGCTTTGTTCGCGAGTTACGCGGCCACCGTAGTGAAGCGGAGAGTGAGGCGAATGTCGCCGCCAGATGCCACTAAATCCTACACGCTGGACCCTTAACTAAAGCACTAAAATCACATCAGCTGGAGAGCGGCACTTCTGTGGACCGTAAAGCGTGAGGCTGCACGTCTGAACGCAGAAGTTTAATGAGCGGGAGTTGTTTTCTCAAACAATTCTTTCAGACTAATTCAGCATATTTGAAGGCAAAATCCTGCCATCATAAGAAAAACCACTACACATACGTACTTCATCATGTTGTTCTTACGTGTCGATTATATTAAGCGTTTTTCATGACTGGCATCCTTTCACTTTGGTCCGGGATCTAATTTGGTCCGGAATCTTCCCTCAACGCAACAACGCCTCGGCCTCGGTTTCCATCTTACATCCGGTGCGTAGCTGATACTGCTACGCAAACCCACCAGTGGGCAAGGTCTAACTGCTGGCTTACAGCCTTTTTTTTTTTATGGGTTCAATTTAAAAGAGAATAAGAATGGGTGTGTTGCCAAATATGCAGTATATTATCAGCTTATCAGCTTAGATGACGACGGGGCACTTTTTGAGGTGCATTTCTTGGACGAACAAGCACCGTTATGAAATTCAATTCTGTTTGTTTGTTAAAAGTATTTAGATCTAGGAAATGTTCAAAACAGGCCTTTGACTCCACTCCGTCTAAGTGAAATGGATTGTTGTTGTTTTTTTCTGACAGCTAACATCACAGCTGAGCAGCTGCAGACCTGTGGAGCAGCTGATTGCGGCCTCAATATCAGCGTCAACAGCACCACCACCACCCGACCTGCTCAGGAACTAGTGTGGACACTTGTCGGATGCTACATTGGTAACGCCAGTGTTTACTTTTGGCATCACAATCAAGTTTCTATACAGTCCCCTAAACATACAGGCAGCAATCAAGGCACATGGGAGACGATTGCCCTCTGGGCTTTCTGCCAGAAAGACCTTTCTCCCAGAAAGCCTAACTAGTTCGATAGGTTTAGGCACCAAAACTACTTGGGTAGGGTTAGGAAAAAAGAAAGACAGAAAGCCTTTCTGCCAGAAAGCCCTCAAGGCAAACGTCTCCCACGTGCTCAATCAAGACAGGTGTTTTTTTGGACTAATTGGAAGACACTTCACTGGCCAAGTCAGTCATATGACCTCAACTGATCCAAAACAGAGAAGATCACCAGGGAAGAAGTATTTGCGGATGTCTGACTGTCAGAGATGTGAGAGAAAAGACAACCACTGACAGTAACATCTAAAATATAGTGAGTTAAGTAGACTTTATTTTAACTGCTCAATTACTTGTCATCCAGTAAAATTGGAGATTTGTGAGTTTAAACGGGCGACAGTACAAGGGCTAGTGTTTATCTGATTTGGACGTGCACACCCTCAGATTAAAAGGATGGTTTACGGGCGCTCTGGTGGCACGGTCTCCCCTCATCCTGTCATCTCTTTACTCTTGACTCGCTATTAAAGACAAAAAAAAGTCCAAAAGTAATCAAAAGCAAAGCAAGCAATTAATAGTTTGGTATTTTGAGTGATACACTTATAGTATGGGCTTTCTTTCTGGGAAAAGAAAAACTATCGTAAAGCTATAGATTTTTATCACACCACATGTTGGTTACATTTTATAGTTCTTGGCTAGGCATTCTCGTCTTGCCAGCTAGCTAACTTATGCTGTTTTATAAAAGTGAATATAACACGGAGTCTTTGAGGGAGTCTTCCAGAAACTGCCACCGTTTTGAAGAATACATGTTTAAATCTTTTCCAGATAGCCTGTGTTTCCATTTTTTCTATACCAGCAGGAAACATGGGGAGATGATTTTCACCCATTTTAATGGACAGTGATACTTTCCTAGATTTGTGTCGTAAAAAAAAAGTAATGAACCTTAAACATATTCTTTGTACAAAAACCTTTACAGTGAGGCGAGTGGTAAAATTCTGATTAGAACTGGTGGCGATACTGGCATTAAAATGACTCAATCTTTAACACACCTTCAGTCAGCACTCGCTCAGACCACAGTTGCACCTGCATGTTATACTCCATGGCAATCAGTGTTGTCTGTCCTGTGTTGTGTGGTAGGTGTGGGCGTGCTCGCCATGGTCATTGTGGCAGTGTTTCTGGACAACATCGACCAGGAGCAGGCCAGCCAGTTCCGTGGGAACCGGGAGCCGTTCTGCCACACCTTCCTGGCCACGTTCAGACTGCTGAAGAACTGGAGGCTGGTGACCCTCATCCCTCTCACCATGTACAGCGGCTTTGAACAGAGCTTCCTCTCGGGGGAGTACACCAAGGTGAGATCTCCAAATATGAATCAGTAGCCATTTTGTCTCTACTTGACGCTTGATCCTGAGTAATTCTCCCTTTTACTATTAATAATTATCAAAGCTACTCTGAAAATGTTTAAAGAGGACGCTGATTTAGCATTATTCTCCTCTAACACTGTTACAATGCACAGATTTTTTACTCCATGCATTCTTCTTCCTTCGCCAAACCTTGCCTCGCCTACATTGCCCACAATTCAACTCGACCTCCCGCAGTTTGTTATGCTAGAACCAGCTGCTGACGCCTCGAACTGTTAGCCTCAAGCAGAGTAGATGAGGAGCTACAGAGGCCTGCTGAGCTCACTTCTTTCTAACTCCACACCACTAGGTTTATTTTCCCACTTTCAAACTTGTAGTCTTCAGCCCCAACTGGCGCTGACTCAAGCGACATCACTTTGAGGCATTTTGAGCAGCTCCCTCTGGACACACAAAAGGCTTTAATCAACTTTTTTCCCACATATGCAGTAATACTCGCCAAGACCTGTAAACGGACTTTGATGTGTAAAATCGGTTCCCCTTTAAACACACTGGAAATAGTGACATTATATTGGTGGGAGGCAACAAATGTGAAGAGATGACTGCGCTAGCATGAAAGAGTATTTCAGGATGTTGTGCTAAAAATATGAGTGTGTGCAGATCATCACAGAGAAGATAATATCATTGGCCAAACGTCTTGTAACTTAATTTAGTAATATGAGGCTATTACAAAACTGTCAGTCTGATGAACCGACACATCCCCCTCTGCGCGTCATAGCTACGTCAGCCTGCTTTAAAAGCAAACAAACAAACTAGATGTGGGTAGATTTGTAGGCGTGTCGAAAAGCCGTTTAAATAAGTGTTTTGTAAAATTACACATTTATGCATTTCTGTTCTCCTGGTTAGGCCTCGCGTACAATCATTTTCCTCAAAATATGATCACTAAGCCTCTGGTACGATAGTTTAACGTTTCCTGCCTGGCAACGCTGTGGAGGACAAGTGTTTGTGGCCAACTCCTGACAAAAAATATCTGGGTGTTTAGGTCCTACATGACCCTCCTTTTATCTAACTTTTGCTAACTGGATATCTATGAGATATGAGGTATTTATTTGTGTATGAGATATTGGATATAGAATTAATTTGCTTTGTAAATCCATGTTGCTTCACTGCAGAACTACGTGACGTGTGCTTTGGGGATCCATTTTGTTGGCTTTACCATGATGTGCTTCGGAGCCTCTAATTCTCTTTGCTCCTTCCTCTTCGGGAGACTCGCTCGGTACACCGGGAGAGCGGCGCTCTTCTTCCTGGGTAAAATCTCTTTTTATAGTTACACGTGTGCGTGTGGTGACTTTCTAAGAAAAAGGAAAGCTAGGATTAGGATTCATCACTTTCTGTGAGAAGAAGATTTCCTGCCAAATTTCGAATTCGGACAAACAGCTCAAATCCGTTTGATTAAGGAGGAACGAGGTGTTCTCTTCTGCTGCAGCCTCATTTTTTCTTTAGAGTCAGATCAGGTGGCTGTTGTGGGTATTTTATATTATAAATATGATTTTGCGGAACAAAGCATTCAATTTGTCATCAGCAATTCCCGAGTTGTCCTCATAAATCTTGGTTACTGCGCTGTAGAAGAAGACTCTTTTTATGGAGACTAAACAATACGTGTGTGAAAGGCCCGGTCTGAATGAACTCCTGACGTCCATTTGGTTTGCATGTTTGTCCATTTTCAGCTGCAGTGATCAACTTTTCTTGCATCATTGCGCTCTTGTTCTGGAAGCCTCATCCTGACCAGCTGGCCGTCTTCTTTGTGTTTCCCGCTCTGTGGGGTATGGCAGACGCTATCTGGCAAACTCAGACCAATGGTAAGAAACCCCCAACTCCTTCGCTCTCCTGAAGAAATGGATATTGTAAATCCGCAGAGTAATTTGTATGATAGTTGTTTGTGTTTATCCATCGTCCTCATGATAACCAACACATCGAGCTTTATCTGCAGCAGTGGAAAGGTCGACGCGTACCTATCTTGACAACTATTGGCCATATTGCTATGAAATTTGGCATAGAGTGGTTCCCAGAGGATGATTCTTAACTCAAAAATGTGTTTCTTATGTTTAAGTCTCCTAAAAATGTCAGACCTCAGACCTTATCTGAGCATAGTTTGTCACCAGAGACGTGTTTTCACATTCCTCTACTGAAGGGGGAGATGTCTGTACACTTCCCTAAAATCTGAGATTCAAACGTCACAAATCCGAAAGCCGCCGGCAAAGAAACCTGAAACCCTGTCGGTACAGAGAGGGAGAGTTTGCACTATCGTGGTGAAAGTTTTGACAGCAAACATGGTAGAGTTTTTGGATGTAAACCGGACCCTGGAGCTTCCTTCGACTATCTACGAACGTTACGTAATGACAACGTGAGCACGCTGTAATCTCGTAACAGATTCTATGTTTCACAAACACTAACGCTGTTCCAGCCACTGCCAATTACAAGCTAACAAACAACAAATAAAGGACACTAACTACACTCTGATACGTCTGCTTGTCGCTGATTTTGGTGCACAACAGACTCCTCATCTGGGTCTGACTGAGGCTCCAACATGGACGGCTGACTCTACGCACCGCTCTCTCACCACGGATGTATAATAACACGTCTCTCACCCACATCCATCCTTTTTTATGTGGAATAACCATGTGAAACAAAATATTAATCATAGAAGAGTTTTTGTTTTACACACTTCAAAACACGTCTGGACGGGAACTTTAATGATTTCCGTGAACTCCTGGGCGTTTGACAACAGGAATTAAAGTCTGTGCAAATGTTTTCTCCCATCAATCCAATAGATGTTGAGCTACTTGCGCAGGTAACTGAAAACTTTAATCTGCTGGTGGTGCTATAGGAAAAGTCAGGGGCTCACCAAAGTCATCATGGACCACGAATATCTGTAAGGAATGTCAGGGTAATTCATCCAAAAATTGTCGAGATATGTTTGGATCAAAGTGATGACTAATTGACCAACCAACATTGCCACCCCTGGAACAATTCCGCTGGCTTGGCTTAAAAGGGATCTTCTCTCAGGGTTGTGACTGATCTAACAGCTCCACATGCTTGTGAAGACTATGGAAAAAGCTAGCTAGTGGGCCTTGAGTAAGATTATTTGTCAAACTATTTCACAACGTCAAGAATGAACGTTCGCACTCCTGACCTCTTGTCTCCACCATCAGGTTAAAACTGATCACTCATTGATCCAAGGTATCAAAACATAACTTACCACTGGATTTCTATAAAAATGTGTCGCAGATATACATTTTCCCCAGAGGATAAATCCTTATGTTTTATTACCCACCAATCTTTCTCCAGCACCATCCTTAATGCCAAACTTTCTAACTATCACAATCAAATTATCAGATTGTCTTGAAATTTACTGAGCACGTTCATTCTCCCCAGAGGAGATGACCCCTTTCACTTTGGTCACTCGATAAGATCCCTCTAGCGCCGCCCTCAGGACATTTTAGTCTCACCCCTTATAAAGCTCTAAGTGGAGCGAAATCATTAGTATTATGTTTGTTCTATCTACACTTAGAGTATTGTGGGGCCTCTTGGGGGCTTTAGACTTAG
Organism: Coreoperca whiteheadi; assembly: GCA_011952105.1. Lineage (NCBI taxonomy): Eukaryota > Metazoa > Chordata > Actinopteri > Centrarchiformes > Sinipercidae > Coreoperca > Coreoperca whiteheadi. The sequence continues at coordinate 22,934,729 of CM022481.1, read as the reverse complement.
TTTTTGTCTTTCCAAGGGTTTCTTGGACCCAACCCAATCACTGCTTCTTTAAATTTAACTCATTATACAATCACATACCGTATAATACAAATGATTATGGCTGTTGGGAGTTTGTCAACACCTGAACTAACTTTATTTTTGTTGGTCCTTTGTCTGCTTTCTGTCCTGCAGCTCTTTATGGCATCCTTTTCCCCCGGGAGAAAGAGGCAGCATTTGCCAACTACCGTATGTGGGAGTCACTTGGTTTCGTAATTGCCTTTGCCTACAGCACCTTCTTATGCCTGGAGTATAAACTGTACATCCTGCTGGCTGTTCTGCTGGTGACCATGGTCACTTACCCCATAGTGGAGTACCACGAACATAAGAATCCCACGCCGCCTGTTGAGGAGGGGACCTACCTAAATCACAAGGAAATCTTTCAAACAGATGAGAACAAGATCATTTGCCAGACAGAAATGTAGAGACTGAATTTCAAGTGTTTTAATTTGTTTTCGTTTACATCATGCTCTCACTGCAAATCACTTGTCTGATACTAATGCTGAATTTTTGCAAATTGCTTTAAAAATACCACACTGAATAAACTCAAAAATCCGTGATGACGAGAGATTTTAAAGGGTCAATCAGAAACTTTTCCACTGAAAAATGCACACTGTTTTTTTATTTGCACTGGTTCAGCCACCCCCCAAACCCTCTTTTCCCCATTTGTGGAACAGTACCACAAATAATAACATCAGATTTCAAAAGCCAGCAAGTTACAGCAGAGATCCAAAAAAGCCACCAGTGAAAATTAATGCAGTATTAATAATACTGCATATTTGACTTGACGATGAGTCTGTAGCTTTTTTGGATTAAATATTCTGTATTTTATCGTGATATTTATCCCCGTGAAGCTGAAAATGCAGGTTATATGCAGGTTTTCAGAATATGTGCTGGGAAAACTAGGACCTCAGAATCGTCAAGTAAATGTGTTGTTGGTTGTGATCTTCTCCACCCAGACTTCTTGCCTTTATTTTTTTTGTACAGTGTTTAAGTGCTGTTGTATCTGGATGTGTCCAATTATCACCCCAACATCTTTTGCACAACAAAACAGCACTGTTTCACATTTTTATAAATGTTACTCTACTGTAACTGATATATCTAACTGAAACGATATACTGTAAATTTTAAGAGCTTAAAACAGCACAGTGCAAAATAAATGTTTCAATATTGTAAGCTTTGTGTCAAAGTATGATAGAATTTAAATATTACTTCTCCAAACAACAACTTTAATCTCACGTTATAAAACTGTTTTGACCACATTGCTTATAGACATGTGTTGCTCTTGCTAGCTAACAGCATTACAGTGAGAAATGGCAGCTAGTAGCAGGATTAATGCTAGTCCAGTGGTGGAAAGTAACTAAGGACATTTACTCAAGTACTGTACTTAAGTACAATTTTGAGGTACTTGCACTTTGCTTGAGGCTTTTCGATGTCTACTCTAGAGCTCAGAGTGAAATATTGTACTTTTTACCCCATACTTGCACACAAAACATACTAAGAGCTTTTAAAATGTGGCTTGTCATAAATTACACTACCCAACAGTTTATATAAGTAGAGCTGAAACAATTAGTCGATTAATCAATTAGTTGATCGACAACAAAGTGGAAACTATTTTGATAATCGTTTAAGTTATTTCTCATGCAAAAACATTTCATGGTTCCAGCTTCACAAATATGAAGATTTGGTGCTTTTCCCTTTTAATTATATAAATGTTAATTTAGTTTTAATAATATTGAGGTTTGGACTGTTGTTTGGACACAACAAGCGTTGTGAAGGTGTCACGTTGGGCTCTGGGTCAATGTGTCTCAATGGGTTTCTCACTCTTTTCATAATTTGTACAAACCAGTCAATCGATTAATGGAGAAAATAATCAGCTGATTAACCCATAAGGAAGATATTCATTAGTAGCAGTCCGATACAAAATAGTTCAAAATGAGCTCCACCTCAACAATAACAGTAAAATCTTGCTTTTACATTAACACATGAGTAATAATAATCTAATGATATAATATATACAGTAATAGTATAATAGTAACAAGGGACATTTTACTGCATTGAGTACTTTTACATTTAATACTTTAAGTACATTTTCCTGATTATACTTACATACTTTTACTTGAGTAATATTTCAATGCAGGACATTTCTCCAGCACTTTCTGGACAAGAACGTTCACCACATTTTTATAACATTACGATATATTTTTTTTTAATGCGTAAAAAAAAGGTTAGACCAATAGGTGTGTTGTGCCCACACCTATAGTCTGTACGAGTTTACAAAATGTTTTCAAATGTGGCCTGAGGTGTGTTTTAGATTATGCAGAGGAAATTGTGGACATCTGTGTTTTTGTGGAGATTACTTTCCTGTTACATCACATTTTTTACTTGACTTCTTTTGTCTTTTTAATATTATAAAACTGGGTTTAAAACTATATTGCATTTAAAATTGTAATGCCTCAGGTGATGATTAGGGGTTTGGATAACGATCTGGACCAAGATTAGGAGTCCAAAATAAACAATACCATCATCTGCAAACGTGAGGACATCAACAGATTCTCCTTTTTACAATTTCAGGGTAATTAAGGACATACAGGGACAACATGCTGCATTTCAAATGGTGCTTTTATTGCAATGTGTTGCATTCCCACATTCATAGATGTTATAGATTTGTTAGTCAAAGCATCATTTCCTCAAGGTTGGCATCCTCACCTTGGAAAAAAAAGAAGCAGAGGGATCAAATGCACGAGGTGTTTGTGTTTTGAGTGTAGTAGAGAAGTGTGTGTGTGTAAACTTGAGCAGCCACGAACACATGAATGAACAAACCTCCAAATTTAGACTTCCAGTAGATGCAAATAAAGAGAGTTTTTTTTTTTAGTTTTTTTTTTTAATTGTCAAACAAAACGAGATTTGTTTGTGTTTTCAGCCTGCAGGGCTCTCACTCCCTGCAGGGACTGGACCCGGCCTGAGACTGATTGTCTACAACATTCCAAAGAAAAGGTAGATTTCTTTATATTCACGTTACACACCTGAACAGGGGGGTTGGGGGTATTAAAACAGTCAGAGAGAGCGAGAGAGAGAGAGACAGAAAGAGAAAATATAACATGCATAAAATTTACCCAGATATGGAGGGATAGTATGCAAGGACAACATTCCACCCACCGCCTCCTCCGGTGTTGTATGATGTAAGAACCACTTTGTGCTCATCTGAAAAGCACTATGTGCGTATTTGGCCGTGTTAATGTGCAGATAAATGCACTGCATATCCAAACAGAGGCCCAGGAACAGTCACTATCTTTTAATCTTTCTTAATAATGTAAGTCCTCAATGCAGGAAACTCTGCCGCCTGGACTCAAACCGATACTTCGAAAATGATTTACCAAGAAGTTCTGAGATGGGTTTTGTTTTTTTCTATTTTTCTGTTTGTATATTTATTAGAAAAGCATGTGGGTGAATCATCAGTAGACTTTCGAGCACCTTTTTTATTACCTCATTATTGTTTTTGACCATGTTTTTT
>CM022481.1:22900906-22925190 GCA_011952105.1 Coreoperca whiteheadi | reverse complement strand
AAGAGAAAGAGAGAAGAGGGAAGGGAGAGGGATTAAAAGAGACGGAGGGAAGGGGTAAATTTTTACGGTCAAACGGTTAAATGGCCATAACAGTCTTTTTTTTTTTTAATATACTAATAAAAATAAAACCTCCTCCCAGGGGGAGAAAGACATGTAAGTTCCAAACTGAGCAGCATCCCGTCTGTCTCCCATCCATCAACCCATCCATCCGTTCCGGCTGTTGTCAAAGCTTGTTCTGATGATCGTGAAGATGAAGATGATGAAGATGATTACGATGAGAGCAGAAGATTTTTGAACTAAACAAAAACAATTCAACCAAAAAAAAAAAAAAATGAAATAAAAATTATAATGAAAAAACAGAGAAGACGTAATAGAATAATATGTAGAAGAAGAAGCAGAGCTCGGGAAAAACTCAAACTTCCACCAGGCACTGTAGCTGATAGAGAGATACAGTCGCAGAACCAGCTGATACTGAGCTTCTATCCCACAATGCCACAGAGGTCTGAAACCTTAACATTCCCACATCGCTGAGAGACAGGTAGAGGAAAACAAAACAAAAAACAAACAAACGAAAATAAAAGCCAGAGGTGCTGCTGCGTGGGATACTCCCACACTTAAACGCTGAGCTCGGCTGTATGCTGAAACTCATGCTCCCAAGATGCACTGCTGCTGCTGCTGCTGCTGCTGCTGCTGCTGCTGCTGCGGCTGCGACGGCCTGACAGAAACCGTCCCATCAGAGAAACAAAACAAAAAAGGAGGCCGGCCCTGACGACAACTTGGCAAATCTACAATGATGTCGCAGTTGTTTTCTTGGGTCAGGAAGCAGGAAGTAGGTCACCAAGGAATGAGCAGCAAGACAACACTGCCTTTAATAGGCTGAGGCAGACAGACAGGTTGTCAAACAGATTAGACAGGCAGGTTTAAATACACTGCTGCTCCTTCTGACGTGAGTCTTTTCATAAAAGTTCTGGGCGGTAACACGACCGGCCCCGAACACCCCGCCCCGCACAGTAGTGGTCAGGCTGTGTAACTCCACCGACAGCCAGACCTCTCCGTCCAAACATCCACCCTTCCCTCCATTCATCCATCCAAAAGGTGAGACAGAGACAGCAATGGGTCTGGTGCACCGACCTCCGAGGAGGAGGCGTAGAAGTGAGGAGTAGAGGGTGTAGGAGAGCTGAAGGGGTGGGGTTGTCACTCGGTGAGCAGCTGCTGGAGGAGGCTCTTCTGCTGGGCCTGGTTGTTCTGGGGGCCCTGCGGCCCGGGGCCCTTCTGGGAGGCCGCAGCTCCGATGGAGGCCTGGTTCAGGTAGGAGTCACTGCCAACCAGGTTCACTGTGCACTGGACGTCCGCGAACACCTGAACCTGCTGCACCTGCAGAAACAGGAGCAACAGTGACACTGATACCAGTATTTGAGGGTTTTAAAACTCTGCAGTTACAATCATAATAAGGACCCCTTAAACTTGGTGGTTACTTATGTACTGACATTTTATAGCCGAAACATTTCAGTGCTGTCCGGTAAACAAACCATGCATGTAATAACAACACTGTAATTGACCTCACACCTGTCTCATACCAATATGCAGTATCTGTCCCATGCCAATAATATAGGCCAATGCCAATGTATTGGTTGAGCTGTAGTCTTTATGCTACTGAATATGAAATTGAGGTTTATTTGAGACTGGGTATCTGCAGGTTTCAGAAACAGACTTTAAAGGACTAAAAGATTACTCGTAGTTAAGAAACAAGGGAAAAATCCATTAACACCAGCCTGTCCCTGGTAATCACAAAGGTTGACACTGTGAAGAGAAAACACAAATCTACAAAAAAACCCAAAACAAAACAAGTTCTTAGTGGCGCGATCTCCAACTTGTGCTATGATAACGCCTAATACAATCCTGTTTTAAATTGACAGAAACAGAGTCACTTTCAACAATCTAAATGAGCAAAACACCCCGAGTTACGCACGATTTCCTTTCCGTGGAGGTCAAATTTAGAACAAACAAGCAACAGATGCCACCATGATGCCGTCATTTCCAACATGCTGTAAACCAGGGCAGAACAAGGTGAACTGTACATATTATTATAATTTATGGGCTTAAAACGTTAGGGAAATGCATTCCCTGCACCACAAAGTCGAAAGGGTGAGCGGACGGAAAAGACGAGACGGCATCCCTTCAAGACAATAAAGTCCCGGAGGTTCACAGTCACGAACCTGTTGGTCGCTGCACGCTGAACCCACGTTGCTGAGGTTACTGTTGCTCATGCCACCCGGCTGCCCCATGGGAGGTAATGAGCCGACACCACCCGAGCCTCCGGCCATGGAGACGGTGATGCTCATGTTGTTGTAAACCCCCTGCTGGCCAAAGACCTGCCCTGCACTCTGTCCTGCACTCTGTCCTGACTGACTGAACAGGCTGCGGTAAACAATCAGGGAAGACAGCACATTATACTGAGGGCAAACGTGAAAGGCTCTCATTTAAATACACAAATGGAATAAACTCATACATAGTTGTTAATGCAGGTGGGATAACGAGTGATTTTCAGCCAATGTTTGCATGGGCCTTACACACTTCCTAACCTGTTGCTGCCCATGCCTGCCTGTTGCCAGCTCTTCATGTCTGGTGACTGGTAGCCAGGAGGTGGCGCTTGCTGAAGCAGAGGACTCTGGGAGGTGGAGTTTTGAGGCGATAACAACGGGCTGGTCGGGCTCATCTCAGGAGGGAAAGATGGGTCTTGCTGGATAGCTTTGAAATAGGAAAAGTGAAAAAAGTCGGGTCACGTAAGACAAATAACTTTTAATTTTTAAATATATTATGTGAAAAAGTGCAACGCAGGACAATAAGACACTACCGGTAATTTGGGGAAATTTTTAGTAAGATTCCTCTCCACCTTTGCTGCTACTTCTTAAAATGTAGGACATTTTAAGTTATTAAGCAGTTAGTGTTGTTAAGTTTTACACTGCTCCTTCTCTTGCCTGTCAAACCAATCAGGTTTTTCCCTTTGGGCTTTCTGTGGATGAATTAGAGGGTTTTCGGTGTCTGCTCTTTGCTAACGCTAACTACCTCGTTCATGTTATATTTACAATATTCATCCCATATTCACAACAAAGTGAAAAGATGAAATACACCACTGGGCATTTTTACAATCGCGAGTGTGTAGGGTTTTCCATAGCTGGACACTGGGTGCATGAATAATACAATGCTGAAGTATAATCATGTACAGTAAAAAGTAGCAAAACAAACATTGATTTGATATGAAAGTGCAGTGGATTAATAGTCGGGTCTTTCAGCTGTTGCCTCGAACTCACCAGACCCTCCAAACTGCTGAAACAGGCTCTGCTGCAAAGAGGAGTTCACGGTGCTGCTGAACTGGCCCTGCACGGCGCCCATCAGCGTCTGGTTGTTCAGGGGAACTCTGCTGGACAGTTTGCTGTCCAGAGGGCCCCCGGTCAAGGGGCTGAAGTGACTTGGTGAGGTAGGGGATTTTCCCGGCATTGGGTTGTACCCTGGTGGGAAGTTAAACTGCTGCTGCTGCTGCTGAGGGGTTGTTGGGGGACCTTTGGGGACCCTGGCAGTTCCAAAGGACACCACGGCTCCAGTCGGAGCACCTGCCATGTTCTGTCTCATCAGCATGACCTTCTGCTGGAAAAGCTGGCGCTGGCGGTGCTGAATGCTGTAGAGTTCCCTCTGACGCTGGGCCAGCATCTGGGCATTCAGCGGAGGCTGCTGAGAGATTTGATGTAAAAGAACTTGTTACGTAGAACTTCTCTTTTTTCAAAGTAAATACACCTTGTTATTTAAGAAGTCGTTCGTACAGGGTATCTGCAGGTTTCGGAAAGCCAAATTTAGACTTCTGAGAGTTTTGTACACTACCTGAAGGTCAATGTAAGGCCAATTTAGCAACCACAGTAAAGAGGAGATATACCACAAGAAAGTAATCTATTACAAGCTAATAATTAACGCGTTGGGGTAGTCATGTCATTGTGCCGTTGTTTCAAGCTGTAGCTTTAATAAGCTCCTGGTACAAAAAACAAGTTTATTTAAGGTTATACATTTACAGTGCAAAAACTACAATGCACAATAGCTGAAGATGGAATTAACCTATAATTTGAAATAGCATTACTTCAAAATTCTATATTAAATACAAATAATAGTCCAATAGTATTTCTTAACTCAACTGCTTACTGCCTTTTAAATTGAGCCACTTTCCCCTTCTATTTGAACCTGTATTATCTGATTGTTGGCCACTTGGGGCAGCGGCACAAGGCGTAAAGACAGAAAAATCTGTGGTAGCAAAACGTTGCTGCACATCCAGCGGACCCACAGCCACATTAGTTTAGTTAGTCGCTAACTTAAAGCTTTTTTTGTTGCTGGAAGCAAATGACAGTGGCGAGAGCGAACCAAAATATCAGGCTGTAAAACCAAAAAGAAGCTGAAAGACGCTAACATGCCCCGCGGAGCTGAGAGGACAGAGCTGATAATTATCTCTGGGTTCATCACTACGAGCAACTCTGCACACAATTACTTAGTCCATTGTGAAGATAAAGATATTGTTTACAGCAGCTTTTGTTTTAACTGTTTTGGTAGTCTTTCAGGCTCTGTATAAAAACAGCAGTGGGCGGTCAGGGTGAGCTGAGCATCATTTGTTGCCACTGAGACTCACTTGTGAGGGCATTTGAGGTTGTTGAACCCCCTGACGAATCCCTATGTTCACATGCTGGGCGCCTCCTGGAAACGGATTCATGCCTGCCATCCTGTTCTGGAGCTGAGACGGAGGGACAGAGAAAGAGCGAAAAAAGGAAATAAGCAGAGGTCAGACTGGTGTTGAAGGATGAGAGGATGATAATTGAGAGAAGGGAAGGCAGGATTTAACAAAACAAATAAATTAGATCATTGACAGATGTAGAAAAATATACATTTTTGAAGGGGTGGAGACAGAAGAGAAGAGTGACAGCGAGGGAGAGCATAGTCGAATAGTAGTGATGAGGGAGGAAAGGGAAGTGGAGAGTTCTTTTAAGAGCATTTTAAATCAATATGTTAAAAAATGAAATCAGAAAATTCATAATGATATCGTAGGATTCAGACTAACACAAAAAGCTACAAATCAATACTTTGTGCTATTCATTACACCTCTCAGCATTTGTCTTTCACAGTCAGGAGCGATGAGAAAAGTGTGTATTGTACATGAAAGGACTGAGAGCACATAACTCAAAAGTGTACATTTTGTATTGATTGTGTATTATAGCCTTTGAATCATTTGAATAAATTATAACTAATAAGGTTTCTGAACACGTGTTTCCCTGCATTGTTGTGACTCTACACATTAAGCACATTGGGTCACAGCAGAGTCCAAAAGCTCCAAAAGCGAGTCAATCTCCACAGAGCCCCATGTTAAAATGCCCAACGTTACAGCAGAAATAAACATGTTTACAGCCTGGCACAAAGAACGGTTTTGGTGTCTATAGCTGATTTCCCCTTCATACAGTCATACGGTCTATGATCACAGGTAGCAACATCTTCCATCCCAAATGGAATACAGTCCTAATGAAATGAAATACAAAATAAAGACAAACCACCACCTCTGTGTCCTCACCTGCTGCGGGCCCTGCAGCCTCTGCTGCAGCTGCAGACGCAGCTGGTTGGGTGGCAGCCTGAGCTGAGTGCCAATCCCCTGCGGTCGCGTCACGCCTGGCCTCAGCCCCACGCCCGTCGTCCCACCAGGGAAAGAGCCTCGGGGGGCTCCAAACCCCAGACCCTGTGGCCCCACTGTGACCAGCTCTGGAGGAAACTGAGCTTGTGGAGCTGGTGTAAACTGGGAGGGGTAGGTGGGGAGTTTAGGGTCCACGGACACTGGAGTAGCAGTGGATTGCTGGGTTGGGAAGCTTTGGGGCAAAGGGTCAAAACAGCCACCCTGAGAAGAGGCAGACAAAAATAGGGCAGAGAGATATTAATGATAAACAGCTCATAGCCATGTAATTTGAATAACAGGAAATACATTTTGCTACATTCAATATGGTGAATTATTGTATTTAAAAATCTGTTGCTTCCATATTAATGTGAGCTGCAAGTTACGTTTCTGGAGAAAACTGGAGTAAAGTTGTAGATTACTTGCAAAGTGAAAACACCTCCAGTTTTACTTAAAAGCAGTCCAGCAGAGGGTTTTTTCCATATCCAGCTTGGTGGCACAAATATGCAGAGGCTATCAACATTTCAATTGAGCAACTGTTTTGTTTGTTGTGATTAATTATAGTAACACTGTACAATTAATGACGATTCAGAATCATAATCAGCTTTATTGCCAAGTCGGTTTACACATACAAGGTATTTGCTTTGGTATTTTGGTGCAAAAACAATAAACATAGTAGAAATATAAAGCAAGTACAGCAGGTCAAGATTCATAAATATAAAATATAAATACGATAATAAAGAAAATGTACAATATGACTATTATTTAAATTATGCAAAATATTGTGCAAAATATCTACATGGGGATGTGTAAAAGTTTACAGTATTTCTGTACTATGAGGGGGGTGGGAGGACTCATCCCCATCAGAGATTAGCCCAAGGAGGGTGGTGTCATCCGGAAACTTCAGGAGCTTGACGGACCGGTGACTGGAGGTGCAGCTGTTGGTGTTCAGGGAGAAGAGCAGAGGGGAAGGAACGCAGCCTTGAGGGGAAACTGGTGCCGATGGTCCGGGAGTCAGAGACATGTCTCACCAGCCTCACATGCTGCCTCCGGTCGGACAGGAAGTCTGTGATCCACCTGCAGGTGGAGTCATGCACACTCAGCTGGGAGAGCTTGTCCTGTAGCAGAGCCAGGATGATGGTGTTGACGGCGCGGCGGAAATCCTCAAACAGGAACCTGGAGTGGGATCCTGAGGAGTCCAGGTGTTGGAGGATAAAGTAGAGGGCTATGTTTACCGCACTGTCTACAGACCTGTTGGCACTGTAGGCGAATTGCAGGTAGTCCAGGAGAGGGTCTGTGATGGCTTTGAGGTGGGACGACACAAAGCGCTCAAAAGACGTCATTACCACAGAAGTCAGGGCGACGGGTCTGTAGTTGTTACGTCCTGTGGTCCTTAGGTTTTTGGGGACGGCGATGATGGTGGAGGATTTGGTTTGTAGTTGGTGATCAGTCTGAGCCCCCTCCAGACAGAACCAGAGCTGTTGGCTGAGAACTGGTGTGGTTGTCTCTGAGTACAGTTGTTTAGTTTCTCTCACCGCCTTGCTAAACCTGTTCTTTGACTCCCGAAGCCGGTCCCTGTCTCCACTACCGAACGCCGCTTCCTCGTCCAACCTTGGCTGTCTGAGTTAGGCTGTGAACCAGGGTTTGTCTTTCTTATAACTCGCCCTGGTGCGTGGTGGTCACAGCAGACCATCATAGTAGCTGATGTGTGAAGTCACACCCTCTGTGAATTCATCCAGACTGTTGTTCAGCAGTCCTGAAAACATCTCAGTCAGTACAGTCCAAGCACGCCCCAAGGTCCTCCACAGCTTAACTGGTCCACTGCTTTGATGTCACCTCAACAGGTTTACAGAGCTTTAATTTCTGCCTGCAAACAGGTGGACCATGAAGTGGTCAGAGTGTCCCAATGCAGCACGGGGGACGGCGTGATATGCACTGCTTATTGTAATGTAACTGATCCAGAATATTCTCCTCTTTGGCCAGAAATGTAATAAACTAGCTTTATTTTGGGAGTTCATGGCTGAGTTTCGCTTGTTAACGTCACCGAGGTCCAAAATTAAGGAGTCTCCATTCCACACACAGTACCTGGTCGGCGAGCATGCGGTGGAATGTAAACGCCGACCACAGTGAATGAAACAAACTCACATGGGGAGTAGAAGGGTTTACGGCTTATGAATAAATATCCCAGGTCAGGAGAACTATGCTGCTGAATCACTGTCTCATCGTTACACCAGCCACTGTTGATGTAAAAACAGATACCTCCACCTTTCGTTCTGCCGGAAAGTTCTGTCGCACAGAGATGGAAGCCTGCCAGCTACAGTGCAGAGTCCGGTATCGATCCACACAGCCACGTCTCCGTGAAGCAGAAGACGGAAGATGAATAAAAGTCTCTGTTTTTCCTCACCAGTAGCTGAAGCTCATCCAGTTTATTGTACAGTGAGTGCACACGGGAGGTGGACAAGCGCACCGGCAAGTTTCCCTCTCCTCCGGCGTTTCACTGCATGAGCAACAGTGAGAACACCTTTGACCCGAATGTCCAATAATTCCACTGATGAAAGCATAAATGACAGAAATAAGTCCGCTGTTGTATTTCTGTTGTGAAAGAGCTCCGGGTATCACAGCATGAAACTGAATTTCAAAGACAAAACATCGCACACGAAAACACAGAGGCAGCCATCCCCAGCACCATCTTGAAAATTCACTGATCTTAAAGGGACAGTTGACCCCAAAATCAGGAGATATATTTTAAAAAGGAAGACATCTCTACAGCCAATATCTCCAAAAATCGGAAACTCACACCAAAACAATCTAGATGGCAATCAAAATAGCACTATAGATAAAAAGAATAAAAACATCTATTTTTGATTTAGGGGTGAACTGTCCCTTTAACACTAAACATTTAGCGCCTTTCCTAACTGCTCTTATGCTCACTAAACTCTTTATACCTGTGCACATCAACTGCCCGGCTCTCTCAAGTATTGCACACTTACCTGTACCAGTTTGTCAATACCCAGGGCCTTATCCAGCTCAGCCAGTTCACTCTCATCAGTCCCACTGAGGAAGGAGACGAGCTGCTCTAACAGAGCTTTCTCGTCGTTTCGGCCTTCAGGTGAGGTCGGAGGGCCCAGCACTTCATCCAGCGTGCAGGGAACACACTGCCTGCTCACATAGAGAAACACAGCATCTCATGCCACAGGTGCACTTTATCATCTGCAATGGGTTGAATGAACTGTTTCAGCATTTTTTCTCCCACAATTTCAGAACTAAAAAACGTACACTTAAATGACAACAGATTGAGAGTACTGTAACACTTACTCTTGTGGTGATGCCAAGGGAGCTTGTAAAGGGGTTCCAAGACCATCAAAGGACAAGGTGTCAGAGAGAGCCAGAGGCTGGAATTGGGAGTCTCCCACATCCATCTTGGTTAGGCCTGAAACAGAATATAACACAGTTTCACCCTAGAAAAACACACTGAATTTGGAATCAAAATAATCAGATTTAAAAATTATAACTCAATTGTGTTCATGCACAGTATGTAGCACCTTGCTAGATTTGAACAGTAACATAGCATCAGCTTAAAATCCTACTTTTGATGCCAAATTTATAACCTTGCTTCAATGATGTAGCATTGTACTGCTCTCTTCTACAGTATGGTGCAAAGCTATATCGCTTGTGGAGTCACATAAGTAACAGTATACAGTCTGACCACACCCAATGGTGATACCTAGTATGGTCATTTATGTAGGATTACTGAAACTTTCAGACCAAAGAGGTCAGCTCAACAATGCCTAACTGCTACAGAAGATTTAGTGTCATGTTACTAACAAACGGGGTTCCCATAGCTGTCATTTTACAGGACATTTCTTGTACATTTTTAATGACTAATTGTGACAGTAGCGTCAACAGTATTATGTTGCCTTGTATACCAGCGCTTGAACTGAATGGGTTGATAACTTCTGACTCTGGAAACAGGCTGTTGTCTTTGGGGGTCTGGAAGGGGTCGCCCTGTCCCTGCGACTGTGCCTGGCTTGGAGTGGGGGGACTACAGAAATCAAAAGACGACTGACTCTGCAGGCTGCAGCCAGAGGGCGGCCCGCCATCACTGAGCCCTGCAAAACAAACACAAGCACATGGAAAATGAGGGGGAAAGTGTCTATAACATTTAGTGCATAAAATGAGATGACATTCTGCACTGTTCTGCAGTGTTGCAGAAAAGTAAACTATTCTGGTTTGTGTCTGTTGACACTGCAATACCTCCTAATAGCCACTAGGGGGCATACAGACTAACAATGTGTAGGTGAATGGATAAAATAGAGGGACCTGTCTGGATCATAACTAATAATAATACTTATAACAATAATAATTACAGAATGATCTAAATTCCAATAAAATTTCATTAAAAACACAATATTTTTAATTTCTTGACATGAAAATGTAAAAAAACAATACTATAACACTCAGCAGTTTGAATTAGATACTGATACTGCACTTTAATGTCCAAAGGTAGTATGCAGGTAGTATATTATGCTTAACTCTTCCCTCATCTAAATCACACACCCCCCTGCCTTGCAAAGCTGAAATTGTACCTCTGTTAGGAGTACCGGGAGGCTCTCTCTTCACATTTATGTTGCGGGGAGTGCTGGCTTCGCTAGGCTGAAGCTGACTGGGTGACTGCAGTTTGATCTGGGGGGAAGGGGAGTGGAGCTGGGGCGACGACGATTGCAACTGAGGAAGGGACTGGGGCTGGGACATAGGGGACTGGAGCTGAGGCACGGGGGACTGGAGTGGCGTTGAGGCCTGGGGTTGCGGGCCTGGAGACTGGAGTTGGGGGCCTCCTCCAGGGGTTGTTGAATCCTCACAGCCCTGTTTGGCCCCACTTGGGCCTCTCAGGCCAGGCAGCAGCTGGGTGAGAGGGTCCATGTCAACAGGGCCACCAGACATCTGAGGGCGGGAAACGGAGAGTAAAGCAAAAAAACAAATGGAAAGGGATAGAGATGAGGAAAAAGACAGTGTGGAAGAATGAATGGTGTAATGGCGTGAAAGAGTAACGAATTAAAGAATAATTGGCGGCAGAAAAGGGGGGCAGACGATCAGTGACAGAGAGATGGAAAGAGACAAAAGGTCAAAGGCCAGCAAGCTTCAAAGGCTGCAGCTGGTAGCTAAGCTTACAGTAGAGACAAAGTCCAAGAAACTAAACATTCAACAAGATTTACAACGGCTGTCCGATCACTGCCAATGCAGGAGCAAAGCTCAATAGAGGGCAATTCCAATGCTTAATTGTGAAGTATTCTTTCTCATAGAGCGCCTGTGTAAATCTGAAGGCAAAAATAGCATCCATGCATGAGTGCCACCCCTGAAGGGGCATGCACATTTCAATTATTAGGTCATTACAGTTGTGATTTTGGCGTCATTGACTCTGATGGGACCAAGTTGCAGTGCAGTGTGGTTGGTCAGACTGGCTGTTGACAGATGGGTTTACCACAAACACAATGCAGGTATGCTGAATGCATGTTCAGCCTAGCTTGATTAATATAAGACTGGTCTGCATGAGGTGATGGCTATACTGGCTAAAAATCATTCTGCTCTATCAGGCCAGCCCTAGCACACTTTAACTTCACGGTCACTCAGTTCAAATCACGCGGCGGTTGTGAAGATCAGCAATGCCTCTGGAGAAACCCCTGATGAGGCTTTTAAACTAAAGCGATTTAGCGTCTACCTCAATTCTGAATTGGCTGTTTTATTACTTTAAAGATGCAGTAGCTAACTACAACACATTATAAACTGCAACAGTGACCAGTTTGGCACTTAAGTAAACCTGAACTGGGATCTTTCATGTGGCAATTCTAGGTCAGCTCAAAAAGCGAGCATTCAAAGTCATAAATTGGAACTTGAGCATTTAAGTTTTGTGAAAATTTCCGTGACTGAATGGCAGAGTGAAAACCACGGCTGTTAATGCCCACTAATATCCAGCTACACAGCCCGGCCATCAACACCCAGGCACTGTTAGACAGAGATAGTGGTGTGACAGATGATGTTTTTATTTACTAAACTTTTCTCTATTCTAAACACAAGAACATTCTCTCAGCATAACTGTCAAATGTCAAATATTTGGACTAGTTTGGGATATTTCATATCTCAACGACACCGACGGACAACAACTGTACCGTTGAGTCTCGGCTATCCCTGCGGCTTTCTCTGCGGTTCTCTCCGACGGGGCTTGATTTGGGACTGACGCAGGCTGAGCTGCTGGAAACTCTGGATGCACTTCCTGCTGCAGCAGTAGACCCCGTACAGGCCACTCCCTCCACGCTGGCTCTCTTCTCCACTTTTACCCTAACCGTCTGGAGGCTGAGAGCAGATGGAGGTGGCAGGTCCCCCAAGTCCTTCAAAACCAAAATACGTTTCAGTGACTATTTCTCATGGCGTCATGACTCAAGAGAACAAATAATATGTATATACAGTATATATATGTAAAATAAACACTGATACATTTATGGATTTTAAAAATAATAATGAAAATAATGAGTCCTAAATGCAAAAGAATGAAAATCCATAAAGATCTGAACATACTAAGACCGGACAGAACTTTATATGTAAAATTTCAATATTAATTGCATAGAAAAATTAAGAAATGTAAAAGGCATATATAACGGTCACCTTTTCGTCTGTATCCAGGAGAAAACGGAGTAGTTGATGGTCCTGTGGCTCTCTGGAGCCAGACTTGGAAGCTGTCAGTACCGGACTGGCAGGCGGCTCCTTCTTAATCTCAACTTGGTTTTTGTTTATTCCTTCCTCAACGATGGCGGAGGCATCGTTGGGACTACTGTCCTGGAGCAGCCGGTGCAGGATCTTGTGTCGTTCTGTTAGAGTACTGTGCGACGCGGGGCACTGAGGGGCAGGAGGAGGGTTAGGAGGATGAGGTGATGAGTTGCAGTGGATGCTGTTGTTGTTGGATTCAACTCCTGTCCCACTGCCATCCAGGAGCTGATTGGGTTTGGGGTTACCCAGCTGTGAGGCAGAAGGAGGGGCTTTAACAGAGTCCTCTTCCCCTCCTTCTCCTCCCTCTGGGGGTTTTGCCGATGGAGGCCGGGAAGAGGAGCCGGTAGGTGTACTGGCTTGTCTATGAAGGACAGGACAGGACAGGGAGAAGGGCCCTGTTGGCCCACTGCTGGCACCGCTACTACCATCACTGCCAGACTGCTGCCTGTTGAGGCTGCCTCCACTGCTTAGTGCCCCGGCTGGGGAATGGAGGCCTGGTGTGGAAGGAGAGAAGGGGTTCCCCGGTATCCGAGGGCTTCCCCCTAACCCAGGACTAGCCCGTGGCATCCTGGGTGACATAAAAGAGGTAGGGGTGGCTGTGAGTGGGCCGCTCAAAGGAGAGTGGCTGTTGACCTGCTGGGAACAGGTCCGATTGGGCGTCAGGTAGCCTGTGGGTGTGGCTGTGTTATGTCCGTGGGAGGAGGCGTTGCTGTTGTTGGGGTGAAGGCCCGAGGTGGCGAGGCCTGAGCCTTGGGTCCAGTTGCTGCCGGGAGGAAGGGAAGGGGAGCGGGAGGGAGTTTGGGCAAGGCTGCCAAGGTTTGGTGGAAGGCTGGGGTTAGTGTTTTCCTGAGAGCTAGCAGTGTTGTGTTCCCTGGGAGAAAGGTGGAAAATAAAGAACAACTGTAACCTGAAGAGACCACATGGCAGAGCAAAAAAAGCACTGTCAAGTCCATAGGGTGTACATTTCATACTGTATATTGAAATGCAAGATTACACTGTGTTTCATCGTATTTTTTGTTGTTTTATTTGAACTCTGAACTTGAGCTGTCTTCAAACACGCAAAAAGAGATGATGATCAGAAACCTGGATTCAGGTGGAGTTCACATGCCACAGTGCATATCAAGGCTTTTGAAAGCATGATATGGTGTTAAAAAAAACAACCTGGACACATTTATTGTGTTTGTTATGCGATAAAACAACAGTCTGGAATCAGCTCCAAAAAGGAGCGTAATGTTCCGTTGGAATACATGGAACTCATTAGTGCATGAATCTACACAGTACCTGTCAATAGTGTGAATGCCCATAATGAAGGGCTGTACTTCAGGGTTGGGGGGGCAGCAGAACTTGCAGCGGGTCTGAGCGCTGAGCGGGGTGCCATCGCTTAATGCGAAATGGTACAACGGGCTGATAGCGGTGCCGTGGGTCGTCACTGTTGGGAACGCCAACACACACACACACACACACACACACACAGGACAAGAGAAACAGACAACAACAACAGGGTTTAGACTTTGGCCTCATCTCTTGTTTGTTTTCTGCCCTTTTCCTTTGCCAGATGAATCCAGGCTTAAAGAGCTCTGACTCCCCTAAGGCCTAAATGATACTTCTGCATCACGGCGTTGCAGTAGCTACACCAGAAGTGATTTCAGTATTGGGATAATCCAATACTGGTCTGTCCTCCCTTTATCCTTGTACCCACATGCATTGATTTTATATCTACGGTAATTATGTGCTTACAATCCCCTTGTAACAGAACGATGAAAAAGCTTAACTTGATAAGAAAAAGGTAATTTGTCTTGAAATACAGAGAGACATACAATTGTGCCGGAAAAGAAGACAGCCTTTGATGCTTCACCTCAGGCTGCACCACACTGCTTAACTTTGGTTTGGAATCATTGCATCCACACCTGCTATGATTTCACCGTAAAACATTCCAGGCTTTTACCACATGTGACTTAGATGGCTTTGCAGCAACTTTAGAACACAGGGTTTTCGTATCAACTTGGGTGTCCGCCCTTGCAGTTCAGCTGCGGGCTTTTAGACTTTAAGGTAGACCAAGATCGATTTCAAGATGTGGTGGACAGTTGGATTATACGGCCCTGAGTTTAGCAGTTGGAATTTGACTGTTTCGATCCACTTTTGAAAGCTAGACTGAAGTGGAACAGAAACAGATAGTTGATTAATCTATTAGTCAATCGACAAAAAAATGTAGCAGCAGCTATTGATCATTTTTGGTAATTTTTCAAGCACTTAAGTAATATTTCAAGCGAGCTGCCAAACGTGTTGGTTACGGCTTCTGAAGTGTGAGGATTTTCTGTTAGGGTTTGGCCGGCGACGAGGTAAGGAGGACCCAGATGCAGACAGTAGGGAGGGATGGAGTTTTTATTCTTTCTTACCCAGCGGTGGACAGGCGAACTCGAAAAAACAGACAGGAAACCAGGAAAACAAAGAAGCACGAGGAGGTAGCGAAAACACTTGGGAAGGCTGGGAAGGCAACACGCGAACATCACACGACACCGACACTGACATAGATACAATGATCCCACACCGAGACAAGGAGACACAAGAACTAAATAACTACAGGGGAGGTGAAGGTAACGAGACACAGGTGCAGGACATCATAGGTGAACACAATCAGGGAATCAGGGACAGGAAATAAATTGACAGAGACAGGGGGGAAACAGACATCTACCAAAATAAAACAGGAAGAAACCAGACCGAAAACAATAAACATCCCCAAAACACACCCCATAACCCCCACAACATGACATTTTCTGCTTTTGTCGTTTCTTACATAAGAGTATATATTTGGCTTACAGCATCTTTTTGGTAAGTAAAGCAATTTGAAATGGTCACCTTGAGCTCTGGGAAATAGTGGTGGGCATTTTCAGTCGATTTATTGATCCATTGATAGTTGAAGCTCTATACTGAAGCTCTGTCTGTTCTTATCTCCCCTCTTCTGTTTGCCTTCACAATCTTTCCTGTGCTTTCCGCTTGATAACTCTGTATATACAGTAGACTAAATCTGAAGGGGATGCAGAATCGGAACTAAGCTCACACTACACATCTCCTGCAAGTATGAAAAGTTACAGAAATGTAGCATTCAAGTCGTTCTATTATAACGATACACTGAAGTAGTGCTGAAACTCTGGTAACCATGACAAAGCTGGCAGAGAGCGTGTCAATGACTTCTGGGAGTGAAGCCGAACAATTAATTGCGGCTACTCACCCTCATGCAGCAGCTTCTTGGCGTGGGAGGGCTCTTTGCCTTGCGGCTGAAAGAAAGCGTAGATGCACTTCCTGACCAGGTCCTCCCAGCCAGGCCGGCCAGTCGCTCGCAAAGCACTGGTTTCTATGGAGATGATCTTCCCTGGAGCGGAGCACCACACACACACACACACAGAAAGATCAGTCTACACAGATTTCAACATCTGCGGTAGCTTCTGCACATTCAGGGTTCACACTGTGACCCCCCCCCATGAAAGGTTCTATAGTTTTCAAGTTGGAACATTTCCTAAAATGCACTTTAATCCTGCTTTTTTTCTTGGGTTTTCAGTCCACCTAGACATAAATATCAATATAACATAATAAAATAAAAGTGTAAAGCATGATAAAAGTGTCTGTATATTCTGCCCCATGCATGAAATGATTGAAACGACAATTTCTCTGACTCTACCGATGTGAAGCACACATCTCAAAATTCCATTGTATTCCAGCAATACAATGGCTTTTGCAAATCCTGACTATTATATTACACCTGTGTGTGTGTGTGTGTGTTACCTGTGGGGTCCTGCTTAGTGATGAAAGACTCAGTGCTGAAAGGCTGGGCGCGAGGTATCCGACAGGCAATACAGATCAGGCAGCTTTGCAGGTCTGAAGAAAGAAAAGACACAAGTGGTGAGGTTTGTGTGTGCGTCTGGTGTCTGTAAGCCAAAGAAATAAAAAAAAAAAAAAGGTAGAGGGGACAGAGGAAGGAAAAAAGAGAAAGAACAGTTGTGACTGCGAACAAACATTCAAACTGCCATTGAAAAGATGCACAGTGGTGAAATTAGACTATAAATAACCATGTACATGAATAATGCCACACGATCAAGGTTTACCTTACGCTCTACTTTCCACAAAACACTCTATTTCTGTTTCTATTTCTAATTTCCCTCTCAGATACACACAGGTGTTACACGACAACCTGTCAAAACTCAACAAGCGGATAATCATTTTGGTGTAGTATTAATGAGAAGTTATAATGGCCAATCAGTGGTTGGAAACTGAGAGCCGCCAATAATATGCAAACAACAGACGCTGGGACGTAAAATCGACACAAAGATAGAAAGAAGCAGGACACCGTGAGCACAGTTCTACAATCCACAGAGGCCCGTTCTTATCAAAAGCAGGCAGATCTCAACACAGTAAATCTGCACTGCAGGAACTACAATATATAATGTTATCAAGGCCACTGCGCCGACGACTCCCAAAATATCTGAAATGTCCCGCAAAATTCTGGTCACTGTCCAACAGACAGATAGTGGAAGTTGAGTAAAAAAAGAAACAAAGATAAGATAAAACTTTTTTTTTTTCTATCAACAATGTATCGCTGTTTTAAAAAAAATAATACTAATTTGAATCCTTCGTGAAATAGCCCACATTCACAGTTAAATAGAAGAATAAGGGCCAAAAGACATTTTTCTTCATTTGATACATTTTAACAGGTAGGCTGCTCATCGGTGTTCAATTTTGTAGTATAAATATACATACATTGAAAAACAAAAATACTCCTCCTCCACTCGGCATGGCAGAGAACTAAAGTCCCAACTGGAGACCATTTCAGTGAGTCATGTGTGGAACATTTTGAATGACCGGGTTGAAATACGTTCCAATTTTCCACACAAACAAACATTTAATCGCCGTTTTAAACTGTGATTCACCGGCGCGTACAGGAGCCACCTGATTGGTTTGATCGCTCGATAAGCTGAATTTAGAAGCAAGAGGAGGTTAAAGCAGTCCTTAGGGGCGATTTCAGCTTTCTATTTTTATATATATATTTCCAAATCCAGGAAATCAACCAGCAACATTGGCTTGGGGAAATAACAAAGCAACCATAATAAAAGACATGAGACTGGCAAAGAAATTACAAACTTAAAGCTACAGTGATGAAACACCGACAATCATTTTCAAAATAATAGTAACAAAGTCTTTTACAGAAATAAAGACAAAAGAAGGATTTTAAAAAAAAACAAAAAAAACCGTTATAATTATATTATTATCAGCTTTCCCTGCCTAAATCCTCCGTACTGATGTTGGCTTAAACAACTGTACAATGTACAGTACAACTGTACAATGACTGAGTGTAGGAAATGCCTGCAGGCTGTGTGCACGTACCATCTCCCTCCTCCTGCATGGTCCGTGGTTGGGACACGGTGAAACACTGCATGAACTCATATTGCTGCCGAGCCTCCGGATTTTCGGAATCCAACTCGTCCGGCGGCCTCTTCAGCATGCGACAGTTAAAGGTGTGGCTGTTCCTTCGGCCGGGTTCCTGCGGCCACGGCACACCGTTTACTGGACAAAGGGCACAATAAACACACTGTTCAGTATTGATGAGTAAAACGACCATTAACTGTTGTTATTGACACGAAAAAAGGAAATGCATTCCTTGGGGAAATGTCAAAGGTACCCAAAGGCAGAGAAGAAGAAGAGTACTTGCAAGTAAACATGAACGCAGGTTTTAAAAAAAAAAAAAAACGAAACGAAAAAAAACTGGTTTTGCAAATGATTTATGAGTACGAAAATGCACTCAACAAATTTTAATTCTGGGTGCCATTATTATTTAAGCCACCATCCCCATAAACATTGTTGCATCAAATATTTTTTATTTATTTAAATATTTTCTTTCCCCTGACTTAAAAGAATACACCGGTTGGAAAATCCTTTTTTTTTTTTTTTTTTCCTCACTTATCTCTTTACGCTAGAATCTTTGAAAGCTCTGTTCGCACAAGAGCAGTCCTGGGGCCCGTTTCAAAGATGATATAATTTCCCTTTCCCCTCATTTTGAACATATCACTAATCAAAACAAAAGGCACGCTTGCGATCCATGCATGAGCCCGTGAAAGCCCAATAAATTCTGAAATGTGGACGTTGCCGCCGTTTGCGATCTGAGTCTAAATGATGCTCGCAAACTGCGTTTTTGGGAAACAGGCATCTGATTTCCAATATTTCACTGTAAAGCAATCTTTTTGTGCCACGGCGCACAGTCCAACACATTTCCTGCCAAATCTTCTCTCGTCTCATTTCAAATGTTTTTTCAAGTCTGCTAGAAGATGCCACTTTTGACGACGGTTCATTCAGAAGCAGTCGTTGGCAATGAAATTCTCAGTTTTGTGTATTTTCCTAATTTTGCCCAATTGTTGTAATAGTTCCTAGAACAAAGCAACCTAAAATCCCACCCAGATGTATTGAAAGACCCTCCTGTTTAAATGATCTGCGTGTTTCACTGAGATGGCAAAAAGTTAATTTGTTTTGAGTTTCTCTATGTGGGTTTTTGGCGATCTTTGTTTCCAGGGAGAAAGGAGGAACCACGACTGTTCAACCTTGTCGTCTACTGCACTCTGTTAGATATTGTCCTTATATGAACCCCCTCAGGCCCCCTCCATTTTCATTACGATCTCTTCTCAAGGTTGTGGCTAAAAATCAAAATAACATTATCACAGTGAAGAAAGTCATTGTTTCGCTCGTCCCTCGCTCCTAAAAATCGCCCACGCATACGCTGCCGCTCTACTCTGACGTTGCTGTTTCTTCCCTCTCCTAGCACATTTTGCAGCTTTGTGTAGAACACTTAAAACTGTGTTAATTAAAAATTTTACATGGTGTGTCATTCTACCTTTCTTCATAGCTCTTCAAATTTGTTTTAGCTACAGTATTTTCCATCAATAAACCAAGTTAATTATCTATATTAAGGACCGTATACTTATTTTTCAGCCAAAACCCATCCCCTGAGTTTTACTGCTTCCTTAATGGGTTTCATTTACATGGAAACTGTTAAATTTGACACTGAAAATGTAATTACCAAATATCTTTCAAAAAATAAACTTAAACCTAGGATTAGACAGCTGACGCATGCACAGTCAGTTTTCTCAGTTCAAACCCATAGTCCCGGCTCACTCACCCAAGCTTTTGGGCAACAGATTCCGAACAAATTCATTGTGGTCTCCCACATGGAGGATGCTGTAGACACTTGAGGTCATCAGCTCCTCCTGGCCGTATCCAAGGTAACTAGTCACGTTCTCGGAAACAAAGACGATGCGGCCCTCCCGATTGACGACGAAGAAGAACCCATCAAGGGCCTGAATGAGCAGAAGAAGGAGGAGGAGGAGGAGGAGTAAAAGACAGTCAGATTGCGTGTGTCGAGCTGGAGTGAACATCCCAGCAGTGGTGCTGGGGAGGAAATGTTGTGTAAGATTGTGTATGTATTATTCACCTCTAGCAGCATGGGCCCCAGTGCCTCTTTCTCCACCAGCCCCTGGCTACTGGAGGAGATGTCGCTCTTCTGCACCTCATCATCTGGAGACAGAAGAGCTGCTTTCTCTGTCGTGGGGGAGGGGGGGGAGCAAACACAAACCAGAAATCTGAATACGTAGCCTGTAGAGTAACATACTCCATTCATTTTTCATTTATGTGGTCATAAAATACTATAGCTTTGAATAGACTGCAGACAAAAAAAGAACTCTTTTTATCTTTGCATCGCAACAAATCGCACAAAAACTCAAAAAAGCAAACCGCTTCATAGCAGAGTATGTGGTTAAGCTTCTGACAAATCACTCCAGAGAGAGTGTTTGTGTGTGTGTGTGTGTGTTCCCTCACCCTGCTCACGCCGCTTCATCTGCTGGATTTGGTCCACGGTGCTCTTGAGGATGTGGCACTTGTCGGGCTTGACACTGAGGCTGGCAATGTCGCCCATGTTGGATGACAGAAGCTCAGCCAGCTCCTCGATGTAGCGGCACTCCAGCTCCCGTCTCCGCTTCTCCAGACTGCAGAGAGAGAAAAAAAGCAACAAAAAAACAAAAACAAAACAAAAACACATTTGTAGACAGCCATGAGTTTCAAACATGTAATCACTTGCATTTGGTCCTTGCCCACTAGGGAAGAGGGTTGCGATTTCAAGTTGTCAACAAAAGAACTTTTTTAATATCAGTTAATCTGCTCTTTATTTTCTCAATTAACTAAAGAATGATTGGGTCCATAGTAGTGTCTTCACATTTTGTTCAAACAACAGTCCAAAACCCAAAGATATTTACTAAATTACTATTTACTATAATGCTACACATTGATCCAGCAAATCTTCAAATTTGAGAAGCAGGAAACATCAAAAATTGGCTTTTAATTGATTATTAAATTAATTGCAGATTGATTTTCGGTCAATCAATTGACCATATAAATTGACTTGATGCCTCTGTTTTCACATTTTTAGTCCATCCTAACATGTTGCTGTTTAATGGCAACTAAAATTAGCCAAAGATTAAATTTAGCTTACTGGAGCATTTAAAACGTCTGATCACAAGAGTGAAAAAGTGAAACTTTATCAAACAACAGGTGGTTTAAATTATCAGCGTCAGAGTTTGGAAATGTATAAGCAACATCACAGTGTACTGTGTAGGGTAAGTGCAGTGCTGTTTCACGCAGCTGCCTGTAATTTGTTCCGTAGTATGTAAACATGACAGTCAAACACGGACACAACATATTTAAAAGCAACTTAAATCTGCCTTTATCTGTAGTCTCTTCAGGCTCCACGCATGGCCTTGTGCTTAGCCTTATTCTCGAGTTTCAGTAATATACTTCCAAACCGACGAGTTACAGCCAGGTATGTGGTAAACATGAAAAAAGGAAACGTGTGTATACGTGAGTGTGCGCGTGTGTGTGTGTGTGTGTGAGACGACAACAGCAAAAGTAGGTCAGTGCGTTGGCCAGCCAGAACACACAGGCGTGGTGACCGAGGGAGGGAGGGGGAGGACGCTGCTGTGTGAATGCGCAGGCCAGTGGCTGCGTGTAGTTGCTGTAGAAATGCTAGCTGGGCTGTTACATCAGCTTACATCAGCTATTGGGTCTTATAGACTCTCTCTCTCACACACACACACACACACACACTACACTACACTACACTACACTGAGAACATTCATTCCTTAACCACTACATGACCAACCTTAACCCTAAAGCTGCATCTAACCTTAACCCTAGATCAGGGTCTAAACTTCGTCTCATTTAGTCACCCTATAGATATATGTATGTATATATATATATATACAGATAGAGAGAGAGAGAGAGAGACACACACAAGATTTCACACACAAGACAGCATTCAAAAGCCCTCAAAGTTTTCACCCTGCTAAAAGGCCCGATGGGCCTTTGTGAGCCACAGTTTCCCCAACTGCACATCTTCACAGCGTCGTCACTCATCAAGCAGCTTGTCTTGTGCTCTGTGGAGGGAGTAAGTGGCCATTTATGAGGCCAAATTATTGGGAGGCGCAACAGGAGCGAGGAGTTGTGTGACAAGTCCGTATTCTGATACACAAAAATACTGTGGTTACTAGCCTTGGGCAATATTATAGTTTTTACAGTGTTTGAAAAAGTTGTTTCACAATGACTGTGCCATTTCTCATCACATTATTTAACAATGTTTGGGTAATGTAATGTCTAATGGTCTTTGACACACACAGGTCACGTGTTTTTTTTTTAGGGCTACAACAAACTTTTCACTATCAATTCATCTGCTGATCATTTTCTCAATCAACAGATTATTTATTTGGTCTCTCAAATGTCAACGAATGACTGTTACAATTTCCTACGGTTTCATTTTGTCTGAGAAGTAGTGCAAAAGATATTTGCATTAACAATTATATCAAACAGAGCGGAGCAGCAAATCCTCACATTCGAGAAGGTGAAACAGGGGAGTGTTTGGTATTTTCGCTTGAGAAGGGACTTAAATGATAATTCGACAATACAAAATGACCACATTAAATCAAAGCGGCAATGAGAAGCGTGATGATCCACCGTTCAACAATTAGTTGAGCAGGAGCTTTCTACTCCTTGCACCCCACTTTTTGGCAATGATGTTCGGTATGTTCCCCCAGTATCAAGCTGTGTGTCCCTTAAATTCACATGTTAGTGTTTAATTCCTGCAGCATGTCTTTGCCTGGTTATGTAACAAAGCAAAAAACATGTGGCAGGGCCTTTACCTTTGCCCCGATGTGTCGCATGGTGAGCCCTTCCTCTTGCGTGACTCTGGCGTGGCAGGGTCCAGGGGGTTTTCCCCTACTGCACTCATTTTCAGCTTCAACTGCCCTGTAGAGGAGGAACACGCCGTAAAGCAAGGAAAGGTCACTAACCACAAATCCCCCCCACAGCCCAAACATTCAGTCTCATCTTTTTTCATTTCATCAGAACGCGTTTTGCCGCAGATTTCCTGAAACACTTGTAAAGTGGCTACTGGAGCTTTCAACTGCCACCGACACATTCAAGTGATACAGCTGGGTTCGCTTTGCAGACACAATCACCACTTACGTAACGGCTGTTGCTGTCATACAGTAATTATAATTGCATTATATTATGTGGCGTAATGCCAGTGGTGAGGTCCACGTAATTCACAGCTCATATGAACTTCAGATTCATATTCAGTCACAGTTCACTGTGCTGTCAGTACAGCAAAACAAACACAGAAAAGCAAAACACAACACTGCATTTCTTTGATTTTTAAAGTTGTATACGGAGGGATAACATGGACTACGATTTTATGTTTTTTAAATGTAGCAACAAACAAGCATCCACATAAATGAATAAAAACAAAACATAAACAGTTATGTCAGAATTGCTGAAAAGTCTGTAATTCTTTAAGCTGTGTAGTACTTTAACTCACAAAAACCTTAATACAAGGCTGTTCAAAGAAACAAAAATGTTCATGTTCATTCATTATAACTTGTATTAGCAAAAATACATTAAGTTCTAAGTTATTGCATCACAGCACCTTAAGTACTCTAAGATTGCCAGGGGAGTCAGCCTTAACATGATATGTATTAGCTGCAAAATGAATACCAATATTATCAAACTCGCAATAAGTGCAATGTTCAAATCGCAGAAGCTGCAGTTTTTGGATCAAGGTAAAATGTGTGACAAAGCAGCACTATAATGAAGCGCTGTAGTGCTGCAGAGATGCCAGCTGGCCTACAAATCCTGTTCACCAGATGTAAGAAAACATGTTTGTTTGGTACAGACCCCAGCAAATGTCACAAAATAATCAGTCTTACTAATCGTGAATCATGTCGCAATTGTTGTATCTGTCAAAATAGCCGCAATATGATTTTTTTTTTTTTTTTACCATATCATGCAGCCCTTATATGTATAATATGTAGCCAGTGAAGCAGATTTGTGTCAATCCCCTGAAGGAGTAGCACATCTACCGCTTTGGATTTAGTTAACATTACAATATTTATTTAGATTTATTTATACAAACATAACATTTGTCTTGGTATTTGGATAAAAACATAGCTGTAAGGGATGCACAAAGTAACATACAGCAAAATTCCAGTACAGTCTTGCGACAAACCCGGGGGCTGGTGCCTATGCGACTCTACGGCAGTTTTTAACGCTGTAGTTTGTGGTGATATCGTGTTGGAGTGCATTATATTGAAAAGGCTCCCTGACATTTTGTGTTGTATGTTGCTGACATTCCTCTTCAGTCTCCCTTAATGGACTAGTGCCTGTTCTCTCTCTCTCTCTCTCTCTCTCTCTCTCTCTCTCTCTCTCTCTCTCTCTCTCCCCCTCTCCCCCCCCCCCCCTCCCCCCCCCTCCCCC
>CM022481.1:22782378-22900881 GCA_011952105.1 Coreoperca whiteheadi | reverse complement strand
TCTCTCTCTCTCTCTCTCTCTCTCTCTCTCTCTCTCTCTCTCTCTCTCTCTCTCTCTCTCTCTCTCTCTCTCTCTCTCTCTGCATCCGGAGGGTAACCACGGCAACAACAACAACAAAAAAACGCTGCAACGTTTGATGAAGCCCACCGTGTACGGAGGATACTTAACAGGGCCAAGTATTAAAGTTAAAGCCCTTTTAATGGTATCAGAAACTGAATTAAGACCACTTTATTAGTCCATATGCACACACAAGGCAGCAAAAAGCAGAAAAAGAATATAAATTTCTGTCATGTTTAACAAAGTTTAGAGACAGACAGGGATTATTACTTTATTACCAACCTGTTTTTTGTTCCCAAAAACCTGGTTTCTGAAAGAATTTGAGGCTCGGAAAGCCTTCAATTTATTCCTGGGAACTGTACACATCTTGACGAGGAGGCAAAAATGCACACGACAAAAGATGGACTCGAGTCTCTTAATCTATAAAAACCCATCCATGCTGTGGTATCTTAGTGAAAATGTGTAATTATTAATGGACATACAGACAAACTACAGACACAAAAAAACTTCGGCTGCACAATTCATCGCAATATTATCAAAATCGCAATATGGCCAACATCCAAATCGCAGAAGCTGCAGGCTTTTGATGAAAGGTAAAATGTGTGACAAAGCAGCATGAAAAGGAAGTGCTGTAGTGCTGCAGAGATGCCAGCTGGCCTACAGATCTTGTTCTCAAGAAGTAGGACAACATCTGTGTTTGGTACAGACCCCAACACGCGTCACATCATCATGATTTTATGATTTTAAGTTTTTTCCGTGAAAATGAAAATGCAAAAACGATCACTCCCACTAATAGTGAATCGTAATATCTGTCAAAATACTCGCAATATGGTTTTTTTGGGGTTTTTTTTTTTACCGGATCGTGCAGAAATACAAAATAAAAAACCTTTAAGTCCACGGGCAACCCGCAAACAACAAGCCACCATTGTCACAGTGTTGGGTACCGATGCCAGGCCACGCTGCTCACAAGATGCTAATCCTTCCTGACTAGCCTTGTTTACATTTCACCACAAATCACCCCCCTCCTCCTCGGCCCTGCTGACACGCAGCACTTAAAAAAGATCCATCCACCACGGTGAGAGATGAGAACGCTGCTTCACATTAGCACACAATGAAAAATAGCCTAGTTTCTCTGAGACTGGGCTTAAATAACAGCTGAAACTGTAAGTATGGTCAAGTCAAAGTATTACCTGAGAAAACCAAGGAAGCTTTGCAACAAACAACATGCAACACAAAACTCAACAAACAGGACCAGGGCTTACTACAGTGTGTGTGTGTGCGTGCGTGAGAATGTCCAGGCCTGTTTGCACCCACCAATAGCAGTAGCAGTACTTCAGTCAGCCCTTGAAAGGTGCTTGTTATCATTAGCCAATATAATACCTGAGGTTTTGGTACAGATACCAAAACCACATTTCTTTTGATATATTACGTTGCAGAGCACAAACATGTTTATGTGAAATGTCAATCATAATTTCCCAAAGCCCAAGTTGGCATTTTCAAATGCCTTGTTTTGCCTGACCAACAGTCAACAACACAAAGTTATTCAGCTTAACATCACAGAGCACACAAAAATCCGTAGGGCTTCACAATATATCGAAATATTATCGAAATCGCAACGTGGCTAAGTGAAATATCCAAATCTCAGAAGCTGCAATTTGTTTTGATAAAAGGTCAAATGAAGACGAAGGCCTTTTCACACGGGGAGCGACACTCCGCCTGTGTACTCACTTGGACCTGCAGGGTCGCACAGCGCTCCCCACGTGAATAGACCAGGAGCTCTGTGAGTGGTAACCAGGGAAACGGCTTCTGTGCACTACTGTATCCCTGCCGGTACAACTGTTTTGTCTTTAAAGCTTCGCTTAAGTTAAAACTATGGGCTACATAGCGTTACCTAATGCCTACAGTCTTGTGCAAATACTCTGCCATGCGTAAGCCCTCCTGTTTATGAGGCCTACATAATGCAGGGAACTCACAAACGGAAAGGATCTGTCAGCCGCTCGTCCACTGATTTGCAGAAAAAGGCTCAAGACAATTCAACTCTGGTAGCGGGTGGGTGTGAGATGCGCAAACTGAAACTGCTCAAAACAAATATGTGGATTATCTTGAGTAACCGGGTCATGATTTCTGGAAAGAGACATTGCTGTTGTGTTTTTCAAATGTATTTATTTTTGGCATATATATATATATATATATATAAAAAAGTGTGTGTGTGTGTGTGTGTATAAAAAAAGACATTTCTACAGCTGATATCTCCAAAACTCAGCAACTCACACCAAAACAATCTAGATGGACAAACGGCACGACGGGTAACAGGAAAAATATGTATTTCTGATTTTGGCGTGAACTGTCCCTTTAAATGATCCATTTTCCGTTGATCATCTAATCTTTTCAGCCGTAATGCAAAGTGACAGCAGTTGTAAACAGAGAAGAGAGGCTCCATCTTTCCCGACTGGATTTGCCATCATAACGCTGTTCATACACGAAGTTCTTCTTTTCCTTTCGGCTGCTCCCTTTCAGGGGTCGCCACAGTGAATCATGCGCCTCCATCTAACCCTGTCCTCTGCGTCCTCTTCACTCACAACAATTAACTTCATGTCCTCTCTAACCACATCCATAAATCTCCTCTTTGGTCTTCCTCTAGACCTCCTGCCTGGCTGCTCCAACCTCAGCATCCTTCTACCAATATATTCACAGTCTCTCCTCTGAACATGTCCAAACCACCTCAGTCTGGCCTCTCTGGCTTTATCTCCGAAACATCTAACATGAGCTGTCCCTCTGATGGACTCGTTCCTGATCCTGTCCATCCTCGTCACTCCCAAAGAGAACCTCAACATCTTAAGCTCTGCTACCTCCAGCTCTGCCTCTTGTCTTTTCTTCAGTGCCACTGTCTCTAAGCTGTACAACATCGCTGGTCTCACCACCGTCTTGAACACCTTTCCTTTCATTCTTGCTGATACTCTTTTATCACACAACACACCTGACACTTTTCTCCACCCGTTCCAACCTGCTTGCACTCGCCTCTTCACCTCTTTTCCACAGTCTCCATTGCTCTGAACCGTTGACCCTAAGTACTTAAAGTCCTGCACCTTCTTCACCTCTGCTCCCTGTAACCTCACCGTTCCACCTGGGTCCCTCTCATTGACACAGATGTATTCTGTCTTACTGCGGCTAAGCTTCATTCCTCTGTTTTCCAGAGCAGACCTCCATCTCTCTAGATTCTCCTCCACCTGCTCCCTGCTCTCACTACAAATAACAATGTCATCCGCAAACATCATAGTCCATGGAGATTCCTGTCTAACCTCATCTGTCAGCCTGTCCATCACCAGAGCAAACAAGAAGAGGCTCAGAGCCGATCCTTGATGCAGACCCACCTCCACCTTGAACTCCTCTGTCGCACCTACAGCACACCTCACCACGGCCTTACAGCTCTCATACATGTCCTGCACCACTCTAACATACTTCTCTGCCACTCCAGACTTCGAAGTCGAACGACTCAAAATGATCCCAGTGCATTTCTCCCGATAAGTCAACACAGGTACAGTTTATTGTTGGAAGAGAGCGTACGATACAGTAACTCATGGCGTGCAAGGCAACACCAACTGCATACGCTGCGCTCATGACACATGAACACGCTCCTGCTGTGTGTTCATAGTGTGAAAACATGCCACAAACATTGTTCATTTTCCTAAAGAGCAAGGCAATGAGGGAAACCTGGCTAAAGTGTGTATGGTCGACAAGCTCATCAGCCATGCAGAACAAGCCATCAACAGCCATTACCATATTCCTGCGCTTTCCCGTTTCCCCTACCATTGTGATTATGTTTCCTGAACATCAGTTATTATCACCTGATGTTGTGTTTATGATTAAGGCAACGCCATTAAATTTGGTAGCCAGCTTTGCTTCCACATCCCAACAGTGCTATCCTACAAAAAGCAATATAAAGAACATGGAGTACATGGTGGGGTGAACTCGATGAACTCTTTAACAGCAGTCTATTACATAGATGCAGCTGGGGTCTGACAGTGCTTGCAGAATGGAGCAACACTTTGACCAATGCTCATAATGTAAACAGTCAGCCGGTTCCCTCTTAATCTAATGCACTCTACTGCACATGCTAAACAAGAGTTCTGGGGTCATGTATTGTATTGCTTTATACAGCTTTACTACAGCATCAATGGTTGGAATAGAAACTTTAAAAAGAAAACGAAACCATCATTTACAATTTTGGCTTCCAGCGATTATGAAAACAAGATAATTGAGATAAAACGATTCTTGTGCCGCAATCCGTTTCACAATGATGCTCTCGTTTGTCTTGTGTATTTAGGTCAGCTCGAAGTTGAAAAGTTGACGGAGGGTTATAACTGCTATAACTTTCTAGTCACTATTATTAGTTTAAACATGGACAGTTTACCCCCAAATGAAAAATACATATTTGGTTTGGTGTGAGTTGCTGAGTTTTGCCGATATCGGCCGTAGTGATGTCTGCATTTTTTCAATATAATGGGAATATAGGGCACTCGGCCGTTGGTGTGTTTTTTTTGAAAAACTCAACAGCAATGAAGAAATCATGAAATCAAGAAATCATGACCCGGTTACTGCTCGTGAAACTGCTCACGTCAAATCTCCTCTACTCATAGCTTAACAAATGACATATTATTTACACTCTTCTTACTCACCGTTGGTTGAAGTCATTGCATCTCCCGACAGAAACACAACGGTCGAATTTCAGCGTTATGTAACGTGACGACTGTTCGTCAACTCGAGTAGTTCACCTGTCTCTCCTCTGCTCCACTCCGTGTGGGGGCCCTGATAAGCCCACCCGCCCCCCCAAAGCAGTGAACCTAGGCAAACACTGCGCAGCTGTCATCCTCTTGCACTCTAAGCTGAGAAGATATTTCTTATTTCATGGGCTATTAGGGATTTTTGGGGTAATGCATATACAGCCTAATGTTAAAAAATGTTTTTTTAAAGTTCTATAAAAGCATGATGTTTCCCAAATCAATGGGTGATCGTGTTAAATAATGGTGATCTCAATATTGACCAAACTAATCGTGACTATGATTTTTGTCATAATCGAGCAGCCCTGCCTTAGACAACTTCTTTTCCCCTCTGTGTGTAAATTTTAAAACTTTTTCCTCCTCCTTCCTTACATAATGCTTTCTAGCAAAAATAAAATCAAATCAAATTAAGATTGATTGATTTACATACATGCAACAGTTTGGCTGCTGTTTCACCCCATTTACACTTAGACACTGCATGTGTCTTGGGCAGAGCGGTTCAACCACTGAAGGATCTGTGTGGATGAGGGAGCTGCCGTGTTGCGGAGCTAGAGCCGTGTCATAAATACAATTTACTGATGTCTCTTTTAGGTTATATATAGTATATTTAGCTAAACTGTTATTGTAATTAAACTGCTAAAGTGCAAAATGTATGCTTTCTGGTGTTTTTGTCAGCTACCAAGCAGATTCACGTGCATTACCACCTCCTTAGGGACTGGAGGGGGCGTCAACAAAGACGTATTGCAATCAGATCTGTGATCTGGCCAACAGAGATGCATATTCTGTATGTGGTGTAATGACATCAAAGTGTCTTAAATTGCATCTAGATTTTATCATTTTAAAAGGGTTCAAAACATTTATTTAGTTTGTACCATATACTGCAAATCTACTGTACACACAGGGTTACTGTCGTGGGTTTAAGGTGCTTTAAGTGTCGGATGACTTGCTGAATAACTGACCTTTGCTTGTCTCTAGACTGTGATAAAGAGTTGCTAAAAACAAGACCAGAACAAGACCACCAGGGTTAAAAAGGGCACATGTTAAAGGTTCAAGCTACATTCATTCACTCATGGCAGTCAGTGAATGATTTGGCTTACTGTATTTGATACTATCTCCCTGCAGTCTCTCAGACAACACCGTCGCTGTGAGAGCCCTGTTGTTTTCTTATTCGTTTACTGTGGAAAGCTAAAGTTGACGCGCTGCTGTTGTCACATCACAACACTTGTGCTTCACATGAAATACCTAGAAAAGCGAAATACAAATGTGTCTTCAATGTGAAGGCAGCAGCAGGCCTTTACTGTGAAACCTCGTTGGGAAGGAGTTACATTTTGTCTCGTGAGGAAAAGGAAAATTATGGAGGTACGACGGTCAGATGAAGAGGCACAGAAACGTTTTATAGTTCGGGCAAACCATAAACTTCCATCAGGTAATGAAGACAGGTGATGTCTTTTCTAGGGATGGGTATCATTAGGATTTTATTGATACCGATACTGCTTATCATGACCAATACTTTATTGATCCTTCTCCATGATTTTTTGCAAAGAATAAATTATTATGTTTTTCTTCTCAACTTCATACCACGCAGGTATGAGGATATTTGATAATGTGCCTCTGGAAGGCAGGGTGATAACGGTGGTTAAGGGCTGTAGTCATTTCTCTACAGTTGAAAATATTAAGCAATACAACCATAAACAATACAAAGTCTCTGGTTGTCAGGATAGCTCACTGTGACATTCTGCTGTTTTTTTCCTGTGTCACGTTCCCTCGTCTAGGGATGGAGAATCGGTTGGGTGTCTTGACTTCTGCCATCCACTGACAAAGCTGTGGCTGCCGCTTGACTGACGTTGTCTATGCGATTATTTAGGAACATGAATTAGAGGGGCTTAACACTGATGCTAACTGTGTCCTCCTGAATTAATAACTACAGACTTATTTTTATAACGATACCGAGTGTTACCTTGACTTGACGAGGTTGAGGCAGTTGCATTTTTAGTTCAGGCAAATCCCACCTGCATCGGAGTCCGGAGGCTGCACGGAGGTCGTAACGCTAGGGGCAGCAGCACCAAAGCTATCAAACACGCTGCACTGCCTCAGATTTACATAATGTTGTATTTGTAAGTGCTTCATGAGGTTGCTGGTGTTGCCCGCTTTACACAGAGCTACCTTTTTACATATGTGGCGTTGGTCATCATGAGGGGACTGAATGAATTACATAAATACCAATAACCGCACCGTTTGTCCATGAGTTTAGCAAATATTCCGGTACTGACCAGTCACCGGTACCCATCCCCAGTCTATTCCATCATTTACCTGTCTTCCCAACATACAGATGGCGGCACAAAAGCAGCATGGGCCCTGATCTCTACTTCTAAGCTCTAATAATAATCTTCTTCTTCTTCTTCTTTTCCTTTCGGCTGCTCCTTTTCAGGGGTCGCCACAGCGAATCATGCGCCTCCATCTTACCCTGTCCTCTGCATCCTCTTCACTCACACCAATTAACTTCATGTCCTCTCTCACTACATCCATAAATAATAATAATAATAATAATAATAATAATAATACCAATAATCTGTATTTAGCACCTTTCATACAAAACATGCAGCTCAAAAAGCTTTACATTTACAAAGGAATAAAAACAAGAAAACACAAATTAAGCTGAAAAGAAAGCAGGTAAAGATAAAGTGCCTAGCGTTGCAGAGAAAGTTTTTATTTATTTTTTTATTTAAAGGCATAAAAGGTCGTTTAAAAACAGCACGTGGGACTACATGTGAAACACGAATCCACTAGGTTAAAGAGAAATGTTTTTGAGTGCCGTTAAAACATTTCAACAGAGCCTGCTTCTCTAACATCTTTAGGAAGGCTATTTCCCAGTTTGGGAGCACAACGCAAAAAAGCTCCAGGTTTCTTTTTTCGTGGGGTTTTGAATAACTAAAAAAGAAAACAAAACAAAAAAACAGCAGTCGAGGATCTAAGGGCTCGTGAAGGAACATAAAACAACAGGGGTCTGGGTCTGTACACAATACCTGTAATCCCACATGAGGAACTGCAACTGTTACCTGTAACATAATGGTATGTCCTCTATGCACTATGAACTGAAGTTCAGCAGCATTTCTCTTTTTTAAAATGGGCTCTTGTTTACACGGAGCAACTAACTCTCTTACTAAACATGCACTATGGAGGGGAAGCCAGCACATGCTCCACAACAACTGTTAATTGGATTTTTTCAAATACCAATATCATGTTTTTACACAATTTATACCCAGTACACTGTGAACTTTCCCACATGCATGAACACTTACTCAGCAACCCATTTATACACATAAACATCTACCAACCACTTACTATTACTAATTCAAAAAGGTTGCCAAATTGTTCAGTCAGTCATTTTTATACTGATAGCCAGTAGTCTAATAGTTTAACAGCCTAAATCGGTGGTACAACATTAAATCTACTGTCTTACACCGCCCAGTGATGAAAAAGTAAGATCCATTATAAGAAATTAAAATGTTCAAATGATCCACTTAATCCACTTCTCTTTGTTTCTGTCTTTCTCATCCACACACGTAAAAATTAGGAACCATCTACAGCAAGATTCACATAACTTTCTCTTTTCTCTCAGGCTGAAAAACACTAAACAAAGCACAGCTAACAGCATTCATCTATGCATCCAGCCAGGTAATACGGTAAAACGTGAGGCTTCATTAAAAAAAATAAAAAATCTCTGCTGCTAAATTGATGCTTTTAACTGATCCTTTTGAATGACCAATCAAAAGGTACCTCCGCAAAAACCAAAACAGCTTTCACAGCTTGCACTTTTAATGACGTCCAGTGTGTGTTGCATGTGAGTGAAACAATCAGAATTAGAAGTGCTACAGCTGCAGTGTGAGCATAGCCTCTGTCACACTTTCACACGTACCAGCCTTGCAGTAAACAGAAAAGAAAGGGGGGTGGGGAATGCGCAGAAGAAAAACAACTGCAAGTCTAATCCACACACCTGCAGACCAGATCAGCCTCCTGCACCTTCTGACCTCACCCCCCCTCTCTATGTGACGTACGGTGGGGGAATCGAGCCTTCAGTCGCCAAAGAAGAAGAAGCAGAAAAAGAAGCAGCAGCGGCGACAGCGCAGCAGAGCCAGACCGCTGAGAAATACAGCCTCCACAGGCTCTCCATTACCACCGCCTGCCGTCTCAGTATCTTTAGCTTTGTCTTTTTTTCTCTCTCAAAGCAATCTCCTCCTTCGGCTTCTCATTCCAGAAGCTAAACTGATCACTTCACACACACACACACACACACACACACACACACACACACACACACACACACACACACACACACTCAACAGTGGCAATGTATGGCGCGCAGTGAGGAAGAGACCACCAGGTAGAGAGTAGGGAGTAAAGGATGTGGATTACCAGGAGAGAGGTAGGGGGAGGACAGAGTAAATGAGGGAGAGGAAGGGATGGAAAGAGCAACACTGACACAAACACACATTCATTAACGTTATTAGTCTGCCTAATGTACATACAAGCTTTCACTAGTTTCCATTGTTGAGGCTTCTTTGAGAATCCATATAATTTTTGGACATCCTGGTATACGTGTGTGAAGCACAGAGCGATGACCAGGAGCAACGGGTTTCCTACATGGTCAGTAGCGCTCCAGTTCAGGCCTCATGTCTTGGTCCTGATATACACTAAAACGGTACAAATTGTTACACAAACAAAAAAAAAAAAAAACCTCCTCGACATCTCCAGAGATTTGAATCCCTTTTCACGACTTTCTCAATCTCTAATATGGCGCACAAAATTTCATATTATTCCAGGAATGTCATGACCAGTGGGAACCCTTATGTGGAGTATTTCACTGTATAGATAAAGATAACAGCGTATTGATATTTTATGCTGCAGTTGCTAATGTAATGTGATTAAGAAAACAACACTATTATTTTATAAATAAGATCACCACACTGCTCATGCACACAGCGTGACCACCCCTCTCTGCTGCACTGAGTTGGTGCAGCCCTTTGAGAAGCTGCTCAGTCACTGTTGCTAAGGCCCACCCTCTCGAATATAGGACATGACCAGAGAATGTATACAGCTTGAGTCCATCAGGGCCACAGTGCACCCACTGACTCCTGGATTGTATTCATACGTGTTTGTGTGAAACTGGGAGTATTCACATATGAACAGGCCGGTGGCCAATCATCATTATTGATAGTGTGCAGCTTCACTAAAGTACAGGTAGCAGGTTTAAATGGGCAGCGGTCGCCGTCCTGCTGAGAAGACACATCAAGCCGAGGAAATGTCTTCTGTTGTGGGAATCTGTCTGCGCGTGGCCTCCATGAGGTCAGATTTACTCATAATTCAATCAATGAACAAGACAATTACGCCATTACTCTGCTGTTGATGAACTACTACATGAAGGCGCATTACCACTTGCATCACTAAAGTCACTAAATGTTTCTCCACAAAATCTACAAGTCAGTAAGCAGCATAATTGTTTAAACAATTTCTATTAAAAAGGTTGCCTGATTATTAATTATCCGTTACGTTCTCTCTCACACACATTTATAGCAGATGATTTGCAGCCATCTGACATTTAATGACCTTTAGTTTCACACGGAACACAGTTGTGAGCGGTTTCATGTAGGAACTATCTTGTAGAAAGAAAATAGTTCCCACATGAAACTGCTCACAACAAATCTGTCGACTATCTTGACTGACTCATGATTTCTGGACAGAGACTTTCTCCACGGCCGATATCCCCGAAACCCGGCAACTCACACCAAAACTCTCTAGATGGATAAACAGCACCACAGGTAAGAGGAAAAATATGTATTTTTGATTTGGGGGTGAACTGTCCCTTTAAGGCCTCTAAAAGTGGAGTTTCATACTGTGACATTAATAGAAACCAGCAGCGGGGTTGGAAAATCTAAAAACACTAGGGAGTGCTATGGAAAAAAGTCAAGGGCAATGTATACACAATTTGTGGTAAAAGGGTTTGAGCATGTTAATACACTGGTTTGGTCCTTTAAGAGTCCCTGCTTCTCAACTGAACACCCTGTTAAGTTCCAGCCCATTGTTTCCCACCATCTGTGTACACCCAGATCCAGGATGTTTACCAAGAGTAAGAAATAACCTTGGACGGCACATAGCTCCACACACACACACACACACACACACAATACACTTAGTCAGACTCCTTGGTGTATAGAATACATAGTGTAAAGCAGTGTGCAGTGGTGAGTTACAGCCAGTGGACTGCTGCTACTCATCGGTGTAGCAATGCGAGCGGAAAACTGAGATCTATGATAAAAGATACAGAAGGAAAATGTTCTAACAAATCATGCAACATTTCTATAAATATAATCAGTAAAATGATTAATATTCTTTAAAACAACATTAGTGTATGACGTCATCCATTTAGACGGGCAGATCTGCCTCTCTCGGTGCCTACGTGTGTCATTGCTCACCGAATTTGTCAGGGCATTTTCAATCTCAAACACGTTCACTGCCAGACTGATAATTCCACAATGAATATTCATCATTTATTGGACTCCACTGGTGTCTGTGTAATTTGGAGTGCAAGTGTGGGCGTGTGTGTCCTTGTTTCAACTCGCGAAACACTAGGGGAGGCCTGGTCAGACATGCTGGGATGTTCAGAGCCATGCAGCCTGTTTGGGGCCACAAGTCTCCGAGCGCACAGCACAGTGGAACAATGCAGAAGGGCCAGTGAGAGAGAGAGAGAGAGGTATTATGTTTCATCTTGCTTAACTATTAATTTAACCTGAACTAACTGGTCGTCTTCAAAATTTAATTGACAGACTATTAAGTCTGTGTGGAGACAGTGAAGACTGGAGGAATTCAAATTCAGCCAATTATGCAGTCTGTTTCATGCACTGAATGAAAAACCTTCCTTACTTCCATTTATTTTTCACCCAGCGACTTTCTTCCATAGTTTTTGAATCATGACAACTGACAGTGTTCAAAGTATTAACATCCCCCCCCCCCCACTGTAGATCTTAACACAACTTCCATTTGCTCTGTAAAACACATCAAGGGCCAAAATAATGGGCAACAGTCAAACACAAAAAGCCAATAAAACTTGTCCTTTCAAATGCAAGACTCACACTGCATTTACACCCTTTAAAATCAATACAAATGAACAGTTATTATGCCATTTCAAATATGGCACTACTGAAACCTGCTTACTTGCTACTGGTCTGTTTTAAATTCAATTTCATACATCTTACAAGCTGCATTTTGGATTTGTCATTATTGTCAAACCGATTAGTTGATCAACAGAAAATGAGTCGTCATCAGCTTTGATAATACACTAATTTGTTAAGGGGAAAATACCAAATATTCGCTGGTTCATGCCTCTCGCATGTGATGATTTGCTGCTCTTCTCTCTTTTATATCAATGTAAATTGAATATTTGTGGATTTTGGATGGCTGATCTTAAACAACAAATCAATTTGTTGATGTTACCTTGAGCTCTCAGAACTCGTGATCAGCACTATTTGTCACTTTCACATCAATTTTAGAGAAAACGCTTCATCGAAAAAACTATTGACAGAATAATAGATATTGAACACAGTCGATCGTTGCAGTCCCACTAGCAACATTACGAAACAAGCATGGAACCCGTCCAGGCACATGGCGCATGTGTGCACATCAAGTCCACGGCTCATTTTCAGCTCAATGCAGCAAAATCACCAGCTCCTGTGTCTTGCTTTACTTCTCTGAATATCGAAACGTTGACCTCTGTTCACCTCTACCACAGCCATCCTACAAACATGACCCCAAGCCTTAGTTAGAAGCGCAGTTCACATTAAATAATAAATAAAGCAGTGTATTTTCAATCAATACAGTAAATCAGAACATAGTCCAAATAAGAATTTATTCTAGAAATAGCCAGTGAGAATCAGTGTTGGATAATAAACATACTGTAGTTGCAGAGGAAGGACCCAAAACACACAACAGGCTGTGGGCCGCAACACTGTATTCACCTGTGGCTTAAAAGTAGCACACATATTGCAGCACTCAAAACAGAGCACACATCGCTGACCAGCCACACTTTACTTACTTGATCTAGGGCTCTAGTGGGTGAGTCATGTGGTGGCAGTGGTGGCCTTTTCTAGGGCTCGGAGCAAAGACAAAGGGGAGGAAGGGGGAGACTGGGAGTGAGATCAGTGGTGGGCGAGCAGCTTGGAGTCGAGGTGATGGGGCGGTGGTGGTGGGGTTATGGCTCCACGGCCGCTGTGTCGCTCGGCACCATGACCAGGTGCTGGGAGAAGCCTGTTGGCCTCTGACCGGGGGAAGAGAACAGAGAAAAGAAACGGAACACTGTTAGAACGCAATGCAGCAGCTTCTTCATCTGGCGTTGGACAAATCGTACTGACAAGAGTTAATTTGCCAATGTCAAGCCACAATACCTCATTTTCATTAAGTGAACATGAGTACTATTATGTTGCAGATTAAGTGATGCTTTACTTTCAGTAGTACTGTCAAAGTTCACTTTAAATTGACAGTGAAATCTGTCCCTTTTTACTGTATTTACAAATGTTAAAAAGAGGAGGCATCTGAAACCTCACTTGCTCATGGTGTGGTGATTGCCTGCTCACCTGTGGCACATTTGTAAGTTTTTGTTTCGTGTCCACCCTCCTTTACAACCAAACAATGAAATCCCTTGCGGGGGGTTCGAGTCACGATTTTAAAAGATATTTTTTCCTGCAAAATGCAATAAGGCCAAAACATGATGGTCTTGGATTTTTTAAGACTTCATGTGCAACACAGTTGAAGAGTAATAAAGCCCTACACCACCTGCGGGGATTATTCCACATCTTTTTTTTTTTTAATTAAATGTAGGTTTTCCGATACAGCTATACACAGTCAGTGCTAAATGCACGGACTAAGAAGACCACAGACTTTAATAATCGGTTTTAGCACACACAGTGCAGAAAAGTCTGCACACAGATTCAATCAAAGAAGTACCAACGCGTGCTGTGTTGTGAATGTGTCATGACATTAACCTGCAAGCTGACCTAAGGTCAAAGGGGTTTGAAACTCCATTAGAAACCGCGTACAGTCTGCTTCACCAGCAGGAAAAAGTGGGAGGACAAGAATTACATTTTATAGCTTCCTGTGGTTACCATACAGATGACAATAAAACTTGAAATTGAAGAACTTGAACTTGAAAATACAGAACATTGTAACACATAGTTCCCTCGTCTCCTCTCTGTCATCATAAGTCATCATCCTCACGTTTGGAAGAGTCTGAAGTCTTGTTTATTATTAGCTGGTTGTAAATGACTATCTGGGTCTATGTCCATGGCTGTTTCTGATCCTCTGCAGTCCTCTCCCAATCGGCTTCTGTTTCCATCTGTTCAGCTGACACATAGTTGACCTGTGGATCAGTAGATAGGGAGGAGAAAGTGCAGTTGTAAGAGCTGCGCACGCTGATGATTTTCCTGGTGGTGAGGCAGACTGTACTGTAGTAGTGCTGAATCAATCGGCAGCCAAAAATATTGCTGCATCACAGCTCTACAAAACAAGGGGGAGGGGGGCACTGATTTTAGACGATCTGTTTCCTTGCTGTGTGAGCAGCTACATGGCACGAGAGAAATGTTTTCTAAAGCATTTTATGAAACACGATTAACGCCAGCCCCAAAACCGCCAACTGATGAAGTATTCCTCCTAATCCCGTCCCTTTCATGGTGGCGCTACCAGGGCACCTCGGTTTCCTCTGGCCACGAAATTATCAGAAACTCGCAAGTCAAAAGCTTTGTGAGGAGTGGTTTGCCTGAGATATGGCCTCGGTCTGGTCTTTCAACGACAAGCTCATCGGATTTTATCGGCTCACATATTTCCAGAGTGTAAATTACACCTTGTGGACTGGACTGAATGAGTTAACAGGTACACAGGCTTGTTCAAAGCTCATGTAAGTTTTCTGTTCAGCAATAATACCCCCTATTTTTTCCCCCTACACAACACGCAAAGAAGCATTTGCTGATTTTGTACCTGGTCAAAACTAGGGATGGGAATTTTGTTTTGAAGAAAAAAACAGCAACAACAAAAGTTGACAAAATATGAATGAATAAAGAATAAATAAGACAAAATAAATAGCTAAATTAACATCCGCACTGTTCAGTATGAGTTAATTGCTTAAGTAGCAGGAAACACCATGGGAATACTCAATTAAAGTTAAAGTACCTCTAAATTGTACTAGTACAATTCTGCAGTTAGTTACATTCCACCACTGCTCTCTACTAAACCACATATTCTCTTATTTACTCTGTCAAGCTCTGAGATTCATGCTACAGCTTTGTTCTGATTCTGAACCATTATTTCAGAATCAGAAATACTTTATTAATCCCGGCGGGGAAAATCTTTGTCACAGCAGCTCACTATCGCGTCACGTCAATGAATTGAACTCAAATCAGAAACGTTTTTTTTCTTCCTTATCACAACATGTCATCTGTCACAATATTTTGCTGTTAACGTATCGGTCACGAACATTAACTCGTGGTTCGCTGCTGCCGAGTCAAGAGATGAACTATAAACGTTCAAGGGAAACATTTACCGTATCTGGTGAAAACAACAGGCTCCTGACGTTATTGATTTTCTTTCCAGCATTGCATCTCACCAACTAGGTAACAACGTAGCGTGAAGTCAACATTTAACAGACTCATACCTACCACCGCACCGTCGTCTGCAGAATGATGAAGAGATGCTCTGACACTTTTCAATCTGCGACTGACTGACAAACTACAGCTGGATAGCTAACTGGCTAACACAGCAAACAGTTGAGGTAAGCCGGAGTGACGTGACGGTTGTCAGGGACAGGGTTAATTAGAGTTTAATAGAAAGGGGAAATTATGGGTTCATAGTTTATTAACTTTCCAGCAATGTATTTCACAAACTAGTTAGCAGCTTACCGTGTTTTAAATGCACCACCGTCCGCTCAGCTCAATGGTGCGTTCACACCAGACGCGAATGAAGCGATAAGTGCGAGGGATTGACACGTCAAGTCAATGCAAACACGCAAATAGACAATCTGGTTACTACCCGCCATAAAAACACGAGAGAGAGAGAGAGCGAGAGGGGATAAAATAATTGTGGCTGTGTGTGGATACCGGGAGCTGAACGATATGTCCTCGTGTCATTAGAAACAGGAACCTTTTGGACGAAAGTGAGCGAGGAGGTCGGACCATCTGGAAAAATGTTCATTGCTCACTGGGACCGGCCCAGTATGAAGTACTGCTAAGCCCCTCCCATGACACGAATTCGCGTCTGTTGTGTAGTGAATGTACACGCGAATGGAGCGAATAAACTCAAATTGTTCAAGCGTCCAACTTGATACGAATAGCGCGATTTATTCGCGTCTGGTGCGAACGCCCCATAATACATGGACTGCTGCACTGTGCTGAGTATTGTAGCCATAGTGACGGCCCACATTTCCCAGCATGCACAGCCTAGTGCTGAAAGCAGTTTTTAAAGTTAGCTGCCTTGTGTTCCAAAATGCAACGTTACTTTTTGTTAGTGTTTGTTCAGAACACGGTGGTTTATGTTGGCAGTTGTCACATTTGTGCTGGTTTATAGTTTTAACCATTAGTGAGGTGGCTGTTACATTTCATGACACCAGCTGTATTTTTATAGATATGACGTGAAATCATGAGAGCTGCATCCTCTTCACACATTACAGTTACTGTGGCAGCGAATTATGGTGGATAAAGATTCCAGTAATACAGTCGTATCAACAATATCCCTTCTTTCTGCCTAACATACTGGTAATAAAACAATTTTATGTTGCA
Source organism: Coreoperca whiteheadi (assembly GCA_011952105.1). Lineage (NCBI taxonomy): Eukaryota > Metazoa > Chordata > Actinopteri > Centrarchiformes > Sinipercidae > Coreoperca > Coreoperca whiteheadi. Next base: position 22,884,233 of record CM022481.1, on the reverse strand, counting down.
CACATTAAATTTGCTTGCAGCAAAGGCAAGGAAAACCTGCCTCCATACATGTACTTACTGACAAACCACATCGTTTGATAATGTCAAGTACTCAACCATACAATTTATCAAAAATGATAAAGCCTGCTTTCCACACAGTCCTTGATTTTTTTACGTTCAGTAAACCAGCTGGCTTGTTTTGGAACAGCATGACGGTCTTTAGGCCGCATCTATCAGTGCTTGTAAATAAGTACAAGGACTACGTGACAAATGGCGCAGATGTAAAAAGGTCAGCTCGCTTATACAAGCATGTGCTATCAGCTAGAAGAAGGTCAACGAGAGAGTCCAAACTCAGAGCCCAGGTCTTTTTTTAAATTATAATCTAATTTAGCACGTTACAAGGTGAACAAGTCAGTGCGTCACATTGCGTCGTAACACTCACAATACTGTCATGAGACAATGCTGTCTCACCTTACTATGCAACGAGGAAACGATGTCAACATTTACGCCCAAACGAAAACCAGATTGATCACTTGTTGATTTATGCCAAGATTGGCCTATTAACACAACTAAAATTCAAGAGGGAGATCATCCCTTTATCCAAAACACATCACACGCTGCATTGTATATACTTGCCATCATTTAGTGCTAGTAAGTACATAAAAGAGAGCTGCAGAAGCAGTTTAACGTTTGTTTGGGAGACCTGCCTCAACATTGCATTCGATTTGCTGATAGTCTTTGGATCAAATTATTAATGTAAAATTTTCATAAAAAAGGTGCTCAACTCTCAGTCACACTGTTTACAATGCAGTGAGACTAACGAAAGCAATATGGTAGCATGCTTTGGTTGTCATGCTTTCTAGCCATGGCAAAGACTTTTGAAATGCTGCCACACATCAGGTGACATTTTCTAAACATTAGAGTAATCCAATCATACCATGGCTCACTAGTCAGCTAGTTACAGTTGAGTAAGTCAATAATCTGAAAACAAAACTACGGTCATCTGTTCACAAGGGATGCAGTTTATGGACATCAATTTTAATTTCCTTAGACTTAGCTTGTGGGGTTGCCGTGTTCCAACACGTTTAACACCTTGGAATTGATCTCACTTGTTGTAACAACTTGCTATAACAAATCCCCCGTTAACTAACTAAGAGTTTTGCCCAGTACAAAGTATCAACCAGATACCAGTGCTTTATTCATTTTTCTCAGGTTAAATTCTGTACACTTCACTGTGTGTCTGTTTACATCAGTTGTTACTAAGTGGAGACGCAGACACAACAACATTCTTTTAGAATTGAAACTAGAATTATATTGTTTTAGAAGAATAATGAAACTTTTTTCAAAATGTACAATTTGTTCAATAATTAGCCAATTAATAGCTTAGTCGATCAATGGAAAACTAATCTGCAAATTTTTTGATAATCAATTCATCATTTCAGTCATTTTTCAAGAGGAAATGCCCAACATTTGCAGGTTCAGGTTTCTCAAATGTGAGGATTTTATGCTTTTCTTGGTCATGTATGAAAGTAAACTGTAAATATCTTTGGATTTGGAATATTGGTCTGACAAAACAAGAAATTTAAATGTCACCTTGGACTCCCAAAAATTACAATGGGCATTTTTTTCCCCTATTTTCTCACAGTTTATTGACAAAACTACGAATCCATTAATTGAGACAATAATCAGCATTGCAATCCCTACTAAAATACTAATATTAGTATGCAGCGTCGAGTCTCATGTGGAAGGATAACATCTGACATAATGCTGGATCTGTTCAGAATTGGCCCTAGTTTGTTTTTAATAAAATCAATGAACAAAAACAAGAGAGTTACATCTTCTTTATTGTAACTCCAGATGCCCTAGACCTCATAACCCCTCAACCCTGTATGGCAAACCAAAAGACTGCCAACAGAATATACGGGGACTACATACATCTACATACAGTAGAACAGACTAAGAGACAGCAAATGGCATAATTCACCATACAGATGAGAAGCCACTTCAAAAACAAAGGGATATTTCTGCTGGACAGATTTGGTCATTTACATGCTTAACCAGGTGTTTGCATATGTCAATACTTTCCTCAAAAAACAATTCTATCCAAATTAAGATTAAAACTATAACAGAAAGTTGAAGTAAAAAATAAGTTGCTTCCCACTGGTGAAATGTAAGCTATATATAAAAATCAAACAAATGCGCACATATAAGGAAAAAATGGATTCTCCCAATGGGTTAAAAGGTTTAGAAATAAAATAAAATATTCAATGGCATCATGTCACTAGGCAGATTCTTAATATAACATTAATGTGTAATACTCTCAAAATCATCCATCCATCCATCCATCTTCTTCCGCTTATCTCAAAGTCAAAATTGGGCTAAAATATAGGCGGAAACAGACAAATTACTCACCGACTGCAGGTAAACTGGGGTTTTAGTCAGCAGAACGGGTAAACACAATATCTCTCGTTAACCTGATTCCACACAGTAAGGTGCTTTCTTGTGTGTCGTCAGTGACATGATTCCCTTTGTGTAGACACTGTAGACTGCAGTCATCTCTAGCATTGTCACCAAACCTGTTTTTCCTTTACACCTATTTAGTTGTCAAGTGTGGCCAAAAAGTGTCGGTACTGGAGATGAAAACCACACCTCAGTGGCCTGTATTTCAGCTGAATGGGACAAGGAAAAAAGTAAGGGAAGCTTGATGGACAATTCTTTGGATATTATCAGAGGGAGGGTGAGCTGCTTTAGCCTTTTGACTGTTAAATATACGTCACTAAGTCAAATGAAAAACAGACCTAATAATTATAAAAGACCTTAAGAATACTTAAGGTATACGTACATTTTGACCTGGTGATGGCGCTAGAGTAAAGGTTAAGGTATAACCAAATTTAACACAATTCATCTTGTGAGGAACATGACTGTCTGTACCAAATTTCATGGCATATACATCTAAACTGTTATCAAGACCATTCTCCTAAAACGTCAACCTCGTGGTGGCACTGTAGGAAAACTCTGCAGATCACCAAAGCCATTTGGATACACCGTCTGGGAGCCATGAATATCTGTACAAAATGTCATGGTAATCCATCCAGTATTTGTGGAGATTTCAGCTTTGACCAGAGTGGTCAACTGGCCATCCCTAAAGACACGCGGCTAGCATGGCTAAGAAGCAGTTTTACTGTCCACAAACTGACAACATGACCACAGGCATCTATGCTGTTCATTAAATAACCATGTCGACCAAGCAAATCAGCTTCCTCACAGTAAAACTCATAATCAATAATCGTCACTGCAAAGTTCTTCCTGTAAAGCAGCTGCACAATGTGTTGAGTTTGCAGCGTCTTAACAGCATACTGACATCAGAAAAGGGTCGACCATTACACTGAAATAGGCCTCACATGCTAGTCTCTGCATGCACATGCTTTCTGACAACTATTACTCACATTTTCCTGCCGCTCTTTGAGTCTTTGGCTTTTCTTCAATTCAGGTTAGGCAGTAAAAAAATACAGGCTGGGAGAACCCTAGCCATTTAGACACTTTGGCATGCAGTGAAAACTTGTGCATTGAGTACAATGTCCGACACTGGGATGCTGTGTCTGTAATACTGTGAGTGGGTTGAAAATGATCACGGACTGTAACAGCATCTACTAAAAAGGGATGTCAACAACCAAAATACTGGTGTGGGAACACTTGTGGCATGCAACATGGCCATACGTCTGCAGCCAGAATTCGAATATCTGGACCGCAGAGAGTAGTTATTTGCACCACACTGCACTTCACACAAAACAAGACCACTTCCTTTCCTCTTAGTGCTCAGTTTCACTCAGTCAATGGCCGCAGTCTAGACATCACCGACACAAAAGGTATACTGCTTTGCAGCCTTTCTGCTGTGCAATAAATCAGTCTGCTTTCCCTCTGACTCCTGAGCCAAAGCCCTTACACACCGTATCCACTAGCACTGAAGTTTCTAGAAGACGGTGTTTCATTCTTCTTAAAATCGTACTGTAGCTTCCACCCACCCCCAGCTTCCCCACACTTTTACCTAGCATTTTAAATTCCTCAGTTCTGAGCTAGCAGCGAGTCTAAAGAGGGCAGTATACATTGAAACAAAGAGAAATTGGCATGTTATCAAAGATGAGGCAGCCCCTTTGCGACTAAAAAGACACCTGTATTTTGCTTGGTCGGCCGGAGTGTGAGCAGGACTCAGGTCAGAACTTTTCAAAACGTTCAAAATGGGGAGGAAAGAAAATTTGGAAATGATCATGTATTGGTTTGATTTATCATGGCACCACCTGTACAGCATCTATCAGGTAGCCTTGATTACACAAAAGTACTAGAATTTCACTGTAGCTTGACTTGTGGCCTATATATTAAAATAAATAATACCAAAATGTTGAATTTGAAGCACATTCCCCGCTGAAATGAAATAATGACATCAAGTTGATCACTTTAAGATTGTTAAGTGCGTTTTCTAGCAACCACTGATTGAGAAAAGAACATTTTTAATAAGACAGCTCACCAATTTTGGGAGATCATCAAATTGGCCAGCACCAAAAAATAGTACCAGATGGTTAAATCATCTTCTTCCTCCTGTGATAGTAGATGTAACCTTTTGAGATTTTAAAACTTTGTCTTTGTTTAGGATCTCGTCATCTAAAATGTGTTCCTGGCTTCATCTCCTTCCCCTGCCTCGCAAACGCCGTCCTCCGTCATGGAAGGGACAGACCCCCAGCCACAGAAGACATACTGGCACTTCCACCCAATGTCGTTTGCAACAGCCTTCAAGAAGACGCCAAATTTAATTTCAAATTGAGAATACCGGAGCCCTGTGGCCATTTATCTGCTTTACGGATTCAGTAATAGAGCCAATTAAAAGCATTCCCAAGTGCAGAAATAACAAATATGCAAGACACATTTAAGTGTTGACTGCAACATCTTAGCGAAACTTTGGAAGCATCTCACTGCCCACCCGTTTAAAACCCAGGCACATAGACACCTTTATGCTCCACTTCACAAAAGTTGTTTACACCACCATATGTTCGTCACACACTGTTCACTTCACATCCAGAAGGTGAGACACCCGCAACTGTTAAACTGTTAGACTTCCTCTAATTCACTTGACAGTGTTCCCTGGGATCAGGCAAACACCTAGTCACATCAGCAGAGGACAATGTACCTGCGAAAAAGGTCTCGATTTCTCTATTCCCAGTATTATCATTCTGGCAAACACATTTTCTTCTAAATCACAAACATCTACCAAATCCACACAGGAAAGTAAAAACTGTTGTGTGAATGCTGTTATTGTGGTCCGACCTTGTTCGGAAAAATTGGGCCATTGGGGCTCTGCTGTTAACTCACTCACAACACCACAACAATCACTCTCTTTGCTCTGTTTTCTCGCTTGCCCTATGAATTATTTCCTGTATGTTGTCTTTCTGCTTCTCTCATTCTTCGCCTTTACCTTTCTCCTTCCCTCCATTTCCTTCCAACCCTCACAAATCCTCACAGTCGGCTGCACAAGCCCTTTTTTTTTTTTTTTTCCTCCTCCAGGCGAGAATGTAGGCCATCGCTCCGACAGCAGGAAGGCTGCGAGGAGTCGAAGCAGCACCGCTCTTCTCTTCTTCCCCGCATTCTGCTCGCTCACAGCAGCTGAAGACAGTACGACTGTGTGTGTGTGTGTGTGTGTGGCTGCCTCACACTGGCTCAGAGTGCCAGAGTCGAGGGACAAACCACAGCATACAGCAGACCGTGCTACACAGGCTACAGCAAGAGCCGATCGCTTTTAGCTTTGCAGAAACGAGAGCGGCTGCACGTCACACTGCCTATTATCGAAGATCATCTGAAACGCTCAAGCTTATTTTACCTACACGCTCTGATTTGTGATAACACGGAGTTGCCAGGACTAGGTCAACCAAGGTCCCCGTACTGTACGCAGAAACTAGACCAGGACTGTAGACACCCCACCTTGATTAAAGGGAAATCGCATCAAAACAGATATATCCCTTAAGTAAACAAACAAGAAGCCACGAGCTGCGGGGTGATGAAATCGGTCCAGATTGCTTTTTGCCTCACCTGCCAAAAAAATAATACCATTGACCCACCGCTACTTTCTAGCACAGAATAAAATATATGTACACATTTCTAAAACGAATATAAAAACAAGTACGCAGCAGCCACTGAGTCTATTTAACGCCGAATCAGCGTTTTTCTATAATTTGGTCATCACACATACAGAGTGTGTACAGTGACCAGCAAACTTTAAGGTCAGACGATTATGTCAGGATGAGTGATATTTCAATGCTCTTTGGTTAAGCCGGGGTGACATGTGGGCCAATATTAGCTTATCGCAGATACGTACCGGTGTGTATTTTGGCTGTATATAGCTTCGCCACAATTGTTCAATAACCAAATCCTTATCACCTGTTTATTATGCTCATGTAAAAAAAATTATATTTTCCAATACATATTTATGAGATTTTTTAAAACTCAAATATCAATGTCTGCATTGCCCTCAAAAATCCAGGATCAGTTGCGCGCTACTATTTTGATTCCGCAGCAAAATACTGAATCATATATTTAAAGTGTAGAATTTTTAAAATTCCAACTTTGGGATCTGACAATGCCTTAGACATTAATCAACGCCACGTGGCTTTGTTGTAATAAAAGTAACACTGCGTCCTACACTGTGCATTTCACCTCTGTGATTGGCCTGCGTGGGAAGCTGTGCTAATCCAACCCTACAACTGGTCCATTCAACGCAGGACCGCCTATTTTGTACACCGGACCCCACCTTGCCATCAGTTAAGAGCCCACTGATTTTATCTGGATGTCCTATAACAAGCCTAAGAATCTACAGCCATGCTCTGTGAGGTTGAACTTACTCACAGTGGTGCTTTAAACTAAATGCTAACACCGGCAGGCTAACATTCTCACAATGAAAATATAAACATGTTGACGTTTAGCAGGTATAATGTTGACCATGTTCACCATCTTTCCTTGACGTGCTAGCATGCTGACATTTGCTAATTGGCACAAAACACACAGAACATCTGAGGCTGATGGGCATGTCATTAGTTTTGCAGGTATTTGAGCATTATTCAGCAACCAAATTAAGGCGGGGCCTAGCCTACAGCTGTAATCGGGCTTTAAATGTTAGGCCCGACAAGGACCGAGCACGACAAGTACATTTTGACTGACAACTTTTTAAAAGCCCGAACCCGTTTACAGCCCAACATTATTCAAATGTGCGCACGCTTTCTTCTTCTTTGATTTTACCTGCGGGCTACAAACCAACTTTAAAGGTGTTTGCCGCCACCTACTCCATCGGAGCGTGTAACATCATGACTTTTTAACACCCGTCGGGTTCGGGGCAAAGATCTTCAGCTCTAGCCTAGCCTATTTGGTGAAGAGAAGACGGCTGGCAAAAGTTCACAAAAGGCTGGTATCTCGTGAACACCTTTACACAATCCCCCCTTCCCGTCAGCCCCCCACACATTGACGTTGGATCTGTGGGAAACACTGATATGGTAAAAGGTTTGTTTCTATCTGCATATGCATGGGTGTGGTAATACAGCCTGAGCAAATAAGCCCCTCTCAACAACTGCCAGAATCCCATCGGCTTTATATTGCATCCATTTTCCTTATAGTTCTGGGTTACAATAACAATCAACACCATAGGGTATAGATTTAGGGGTGAAAAGTCTGGCCTTTTGATCCATGATCTGTGTACAATGTTTCACTGTCCCAACCATGACAACTTGGTTGACTCTACATGTTGCCTCCCAGTGTTGACTGTGATCTTAAAATTGGATCTTAAAAAGACGATGTCAGCAGCTTCCGTTTGGCTTCATACTTAACAGGACAAACAACTCTCGATGGAGCACAACCAAGTAAAGACCAGGCAATGGCGTCGAACACCTCACCATCTAAAGAGGTGGACATTATTCACACAAGGAGCACGTTATGGCGTACTTTCATTTAGAAAGACGATGAAGACAAACATTACCAAAATGCTGAAAGATTAAAGAGAGTTGCAAGTGACTAAAAAACCAAAGCGCAAGATGCTGATTTAGAGACACTGATTCGGGTTATGTCAAGTTTAGGTACTTTACTATATCAAAAATATGAAACTTGACGTTGCTATCAAAGATAGATTTGACATGGCAACACTGAAAGGAAAATAGACAACTGTATATGCTGAGCCTCATCTGCCATCTGACCCTAAGTAAAAGCATCGGAGTGACATTTTCACTGGTTGGTTGCAGGTGTCCTGGGGGGGTTCAAAACAAACAGCATGGAAACCTACTACAGCTCCAGCAGAAGAATGCTGTGACAGTGGTGTGCAGGCTGCAGCAGTGCTGAGTGCTAAAATGGCTGCTCATTCTCCATACAGACACAGAGCTTAGCTGGGAGGAGGAGGAGGAGGAGGACTCCCACTCCCAACAATTTGCCTCAAATGTGGCTCATCCTTAGGTAGGCTTAGCAGCTTGAGTGTAGAGCTAATAAAAGGAAATGCCATCGCCATTGCTTGCAATAGACTAAACATTAAACACATGGGATTATACTGTAGTGATTGACTTATAATACTCTTCATCAAGCAGCAACAATCTCTTCCCTCGTCTGCCGCCACATCCCAATCAGTATGCACAAACTGTCTCTTTTAACTGGAGATGTGAATGGAACGACAGCGCTTTAGCTTGTCACCGTGCCGTGACAGGATCTGGTTATGGGTCTTCATCTCTTTGTTCAACGTTCCAGTTGCATTTGTGGGGCAGAAAAGTGCATCCATCATTGATGATAATTGCTTACATGTATAGTTTTATCCGCCTTATACGCCACAGGACAAAATTTATTAGACAGGATCTTTTATTTGAAGTTTGAAGAAGCGACAAAATAACAATTACGACTGTTTACGACAGTTAGGTTGTACGCAGGCAGTCAGCTACCACTCTGCTAGCAGAGGTGCAAACTTTGAACTGAATAACTGAGGCCTACATTGAAGTCTATATCCTGGCTCTTATCTGGGTTACATCTTAGCCTAGAGAGGTCCAGATACAATGCTTTCACTTGGAGGATGGCAAGGACTGCAACACTAGTACTACACAAACAAACTACCCGCTATCAGTGAGCGCACTCAAGCAAAACTAGTAAAAGTAGTAAATTAAAACATCGTTAAAAGATATTGAATTGAAATTAAATGAAGAAATAAACAAACATCTTTTTGAATCAAGTATTGAATATGATAAAGGGGATTTCTGTTACTTATAAATGATTACATGAAGCATAATTTTATATTAAAAACAACAAACCAAATTATAGTTTATAGCAGTGGTGTCTGGACATTATTCAAATTTACATGAGAAAAATCCATCTGAAGATTTGTCTTGACTAAACACCGGTAATCACCACTAACTAGTTCACAGAGACAAATTTGTGAGTTAGGGCTATATAAATAAAACCGACCTGACACGAGTTCAAACAGCCTTGAGCTGCTGTTGTTGTTGTTGTTGTTGTTGTTGCTTTACATTTACGTGCAAGTCAGAGTTTCACATGCAAGTGTTTGTTCCTAAAACATAGTAAGTTGGAACTGATTCCTCCCATGGACTTTTAAGGATGACACATTCATTCATTCACTTGATTGAAGCTGTTGACAATCAATATTTTGCACTGAGATTCACTATTTTTACACTTAACAGTATTTAAAACAAATTGAAAATTGTACATAAAGGGCGTAACACCTTTAAAAACAGCACCAGGACCATGACGACTATCAACAACAAATGAGGTCATTTAAGGTCATTTTTGTCCATTAAATGAATGCTAATCGGAGGCCAACGCCTTCTCTAATTGCATGTTCTTGATCTATTTTGAGCATCTTTTAAACACTGCACATGAGTTGTGTATGTGGGTTATCTAAAAATGACCGGAGGCTTTTTTCTGTATGCCAAGAGGTCAAGATGCCCTTTAAGTTTTTCACGTTCAGGACTCCTCTATCGCTTTTCCAGCCAACTTCAGATGAAGCCACGCACACTTCCGTTCCAATGGAAACCGCGGTGAAACAATTCTCGCGAAATAGGACGGTTACAGTAGCTTGGAAAATAGCGCTTTGCAGTAGAGATAGTGACCTTTTGCTATAAAAAGGGTACAAGACGGGTGCAAAGTTTATGTGAATAGTTCAACCCCGCCCCCAGCTTGTCTCTATCAAAAACAATGACAGTGACAGGCTTGGAAAACCTTTATTTGACGAGTGGTGGATTGACACACATGCTGAGTTACATGCTCAGTTGTTTAGTTAACATTACTGAAGGCCTTTGAAATGTTTGCATTCCAATAAGCTAAGAAAGGAGTCAACCTGCTGTCGCTGTAACAGCTAGCTAAATAGGCTAAAGTTATTAACGTCATGATCTCACCTGCCAACTTTCTAAATGATAATCTACTAATACACATAATACAGCCTCTATGCTCGTCTCAAACTCCTTCAGAATTAACGTTTCCCATTAACATTACTCAACACCAGACCCCCACTTAGACAACAGTTAGGAAATAGCCCGCTGGCTAGCTAATTCTTGTCTCATTTGTTTTCTGATAAACAGTAAATTCATCAAAGGTCAGTGTCCCATATCGCTGTTCTCCAAGCTACTGTGGCTGTCATAGTTCGCCCTGCGCGGTTTCCATGGGAACGCGGCTTTCGTAACACGGGGAGGGGGCGTGGCTAGGCGCGTTCAGGGCGCAAGCCGACGGTGAATCTCCCGAGATGCAGCGACACCTTGAGGCCCGTCGTGCCGTCTTACGTAAGGACAGGCTGGTTTTCTCTCCGTGCAGGTGGCCGCAGAGCGAAATGTCCCAGCGAGCACTGCCGGGTTATGTATTCAGTTAGAGACGAGATGGTGTCGGCGAATTGTAGCAACGTTATGTGGTTCAAACCAACCGCGAGTCTCGCATGTCCGGAGGCCCCAGGCATATGCTGCGCTGCAGCGGCCAGTTAAATCACGGGCTGTCAGGGCGACATGTTGTCACGCTTCTACGGCGGTGTGTGTCTCGGCCTCGCTTACCTGTTTCGTCGTCCGCTTCAACTTGTAAACAACGGTCCTGCCAACGGGGTCCGGCTTGTGAATTGTCACGCTGGGTGATCAGGTCCCATGCGAACGGCAGGTCGGACTGCGCGTGAAACAAGCCAGTTAGCTAACCGGCTTAACCCCGCTGCTCGCTCGCCACAAGGCTCCTCCGATGTCTTGACTTTGTTCTTTTTCGCCTTCTTTTTTATCCACTGTTACCCCGGACTGATCATTTTGCGGTCAGTTGTGGGCGACCATGTTAGAAACCCACGTCGCTTATCTTGGCAACCGGGCAAAAGTTGCACGTTAGCTGGCACGCTAGCAATTTAACGTTATGTTGACACACACACACACACACACACACACACACACACACACAAAAAAAAAAAATAATAAAAAAAGCCTGCGTAGTTTAAAATCACACACGACTTGGAGCCAGCAAATGCCAGGCTACCAGCACGGCTAGCTTAGCGAGCTAACCAGCTTGCTAAATCCAAACCTTGTTCGGAAATTCCGTCTCCGCGGCGTCCGACTTATATCCCACCGGCGGCTGCGAGCCGTACGTAACTCCCGAGAATCACTCGTGGCGGGTTTCTGCGTTTCAGTGGCGGCGCGCTCGTGTTTGCAAGCCCAAGTTGTCGGTTGGGTCTCCGCTCTCCGCCATTTCCACTCTCTCAACACAAACAAACAGGGCTGCTCGTGCGCGCGGAGCCCCGAGGCGCGCTCCCGAGCAGGGCAGCGGGCAGGAGCCGCTCTGCGGCGTTGATGGAAAGAAAACCCCGACTTTGAGACATTTGCAGTAACGTGATGCAGAATGTATTCCGAAACGGTGTGTCTGGGTTGTGTTGTGTTGTTTTCTTGAGTAAAGTGTGCGTTGATGCACAGTCCAAACTATAGGCCTCCTGAAGCGGCGTGTGTAGATACACTGTGCAGAATCCATAGTGGCTCTTACATTTACATTTCAGGAAGACAATGGAAGCAATTATAACAACACATGGTAACAAAAAGCACACGTGCACCGACAAAAACTAGTCTGATTAAAGCCCAGCACAGTATACAAAGCTAGGAATAGGAGTGTGACATGGTAGTGATGCCTGATGCATTGTGGCTACATAATTCATAAGGGTGCAGTGTATGTGTGTGACCATCGTTGGGTAACCGGGGGACGTTACTGTCTGCAACGTGGGGAATTGTCCTGGGCTTCAACAAGACATGCAACGTCATTTCAAAAGAAATGAATGCAGCTTGTGCTCAGAACCGAGCTGTAGCTACGATTGAGGGCGCCGAGGCCAAGAGGGAACTTGGAGTTAATGTAAGGGTTTAAAATCTTACACATTTTTAAAGCTGATTCTACTATGTCTTTAGACCTATGCCCACCGGTATTCAGCATTTCTCCAACAGTGTTATTCCTGGCTAAGTTGAGGGGGCTTTAAAAGAACATTTAGTTTTCCTTGTTGGGAGATAAAACAGTAGCACTTTATTGAGCAAATCTGCAATTTCTTAATCATTTCCTAAAGAGCCATATAATCAGGTAACTAAACAATAACTGCATTATTCCACTTTAAAGTTGCATTAGTTTAGTTTTGCTAATTGGGGACAGAACTCCCCAACAAGCGCAAAATCGCACACATTTGACAGTATTATGGGCTTATAAAGGTGATATGGCTAAAAGCAAGCTGTTGCCTGTTTACACATCCCGCAGATACGGAACAAACTTAGTGTTAAATTGGAGTCTTTTGGTCACCTGACAAATGAGATGTTCTGAGAACTTTCCGTCTCTTCAGGCGCTTGATGCTTCACAGTGATATCCAGAGGGTCGCTAACTTTGTCTGGCTTGGTTCTGCATACAGTGGGTGTCTGGAAGAAACCCCCCAGCCAAAAACGATGAGCTGAGAAACACTAAAGCACTCTGCAGCGGCGGGAGGAACTACACTGCTGGGGTGATAATTCTCTGTGGGTCCATCACTGCAAGTCACAACTTTCCCATTAGACAAAGTCATTTGAACCATTGTCCATATAAACCAGTGATCAGTGCAGCTTTCATGTTACCCCTGGTGTGAAACAACATTTTGGACACTTGCATGGCCTCTATCAGAGTATAGAGATTGTAAACAGCAAATTTCCGGCTGTTTCTGTCCTCTCTGTTGCACTTATAGACTTGTTCTGAAGAAAGACAAGGAAATAATGTAGCAGTGTGAGCCTTTACATTAGAACGACGTCAGTCTGTTCAGTCTCCTCGCTCTGCTGCTCCAGGCCTGCTCCTCCGGTACATTGTTGTGGGACCGAGAGTAGCGTGTGCATGGGCGTGTCTTCAGGAGATATTCTGGGAAATACTCTGAGAAGTAATTACATCGTGTGTAATATGTTAATTGTTCACTTACATTCCTTTTTGAGCTCGTAGCCGTACTTCAAAGTTCAAGGTTATGACTCATTAGGAGCCGGGCAGCTCTGCTGCCGGGCCCTCTAGTATTTGCCAGTGTCCTTCTTCTTCTTCTCCTTTTTCCTACGAGGAAATCTGCCTTCCCATGCTTGGAAATAAATAAAACTTTGCACATAGGTCCAGCCCTATGCCAAATGTCCTCAGCTGGCATCGTGGGCCGATAGTCCGGATGGTGGCCCTACAGCAGCCGTCTAAAGTTTAAAACTTGGAAAATTCATAACAAACCAGTCGTACGTGCTACCACACCCTCACACATTTTTTGCTCGACTGACACCAAACCTGCCACAGTGCATCTTCAGACTGTTTTCCACGGATGATCCAGGCAGGCTTTTGAATATTCGTAAAGTGAGCCCCCAGTGCATCGAGGTGTTTTACTGTAAACAGCGGCTGCAAATTCTCGCTAAGTAAATCCAATGTTCATGAAAAAAAAAAGGACAACATTTAGATGTCATGGTAGATGTAGTGGTCAGTTTCAGAATTGTATCCCAAAAACAGTATTTTGAATTCTATCCTAATGTAAACTATTGCAGTCAATGGAAACAGAGCATCTTTAAACATCTGTTCGTCACGTATGGAGCAATCAATCTGTAAAAAATAAAATGCGGAAATCTCTGTGTTGTCTATGAAATTCTCAGAATCTTGAACTGAATTTTTGACACTAGTTTGAAATCTGCCTTTGAATGCAACCCTGGTTGTCATAGTGTGAAGCCATCTGGGGTTTCTCACTTGGTGGTAGCTCAACAAGATCATTGCCCTTGGTGTCAAAGGATGTGAGTTTGAGCCCTACTGATGCAGAAGAAACTACATTGTGCTGTGTGGATTAGAGACACATGACTTCAAAGATATTTTTACTTTAAGAAGAGAGACTCATGTATGTAATTTGTCTTCCTCCTCTTTCTTCTTCCTCCTCAAAATTCCCGGCCACCCGACTCACTGCTGCGCAGCAGCTATAGTCAAGTTTTGGAATTTGGATTCATGATAATTCGACCATTGGAGCTGATTTATAATTGTTTTTTTTTTTTTAAGTAAGTAAACTTTATTTATATAGCACCTATCACAGATAAAATCACAAAGTGCCTTTCAAAGTGCTTTTTATTGTTTTCTTTTTCAAATGTAATAATTGTTGGTGCGCACCTCATTAAAGCTTGCCTGAAAAGGGCAGTGGAGGTTGAGGCTGAGTCACACATGGCGTGCAGTCTAATTTTAAAAACATTTTTGTAACTGCCCAAATTTATATGAGTGAGGCTTATTAACAATACGCAATTTACCCACAGTTCATTTGCTGCCATTGTGCTCTCAGTTGGCTTGACTTCCCAGACATTTTTATATGTCCCAGCTGAGATATCTGTCAGTCAAGGAAACAGACTCCAAAAATAACCATCGTCAAGCCTTAATATCTTCTCGGTGAAACAATAATGTGAAAATCAGCCCAGAAACACACAAGTGAAATGAGCGATTCATTCTTTTTTGAACTCAGGCACCCATCATATACAGTGAAGGCTGAAAGGACAGTGGGAGATGGCTAAATTCTGTTGCCGTTTTGATAAAACTGTACCCAGGCAGAAAATGCATCCTGAGAAACATGAACCACCTTTGTTATTTATGTAGTAACGGAGCAAAACGCAGCAGCAGAGGAGCAACAGGTCCTCTTTGAGAGTGTTTGTGTTATTTGGACAGTTGGTTGGAAAAAACAAGCCATTTGAAAGAATTTGCAATAGACATTTTATAGAAAGAAATTCGTAAGTAATATAAAAATACTCTAATTAATTGATATTAAAAATCAGTGTTCAGTTCTTGTGTTAGATGGCAGATGCTGACTGATCATTGGCCTTTTGCTAACATTAAGGTTTTGATATAAGAAATTAATGATAGTGGTTATGGGATTAACAATAGGTATTAAGTACTGTGGAAGACACTAGTTTTTATGTGTAGAAAATAGCTTCACACTTGACGCTGTTTCTCTTTGAGTCCTTTAAAACCTAAAGCACCTTCAGGGCTGATATTAATATTAAAGTCCCCCTCCACTCAAAAATGTGCATGGCTTTTTGTTTCTTCACTTGGATATTTGGCTCGTCACTGTGCAGAACGATGAATGTTTGACACCACATGGCTGTTTTCACATTCATCTGCTTGATGAATTCATCACTTCCAGCTTTTTAGAATCAGAATCAGAAAAACTTTAATAATCCCCGAGGGGAAACGCTTTGTAACAGCAGCTCACTATCACGTCAGTGCACACAAGAATGGAAGTACTAAGCAAAAATATAATACACTATAATACAGGTAAGTACAAGTGGGTATAAGTATAAATTTAAATAAGTGTGATTCAAATGTGATGACTGGCTGCTTCCCTTTGTCTTCTGTGACTGGAAACCTTTGGGTTTTAGGCGGCTTTCAGGACATAAACAAGCAATCTGATGGCACCAAGTGATTGATTGATAGTGGAAATAATCGTTGGTCGTAGACTGAAATATCAATTGACAGAGTCACTGCCAACCACAGATGTCATTTTTAGTAACATTATCTAACTTCACTTTTATTTGCTTAGACTTTAGGGGTTTAATAATCCATTTCCGGCGCGTCAATAGCAAATACCGAACGAACGATCAAGAAATGGTGCCGACCTTTTCACCACAAACAGTAAGAGTAAAGCTTGACTGGCTGGATTCTGTGCTGAAAAGAAAACAACTCGTTGACTAATAAACTAATAATCTCTCCATCTGCTGTTCCACCAGGCGCAAATTCAACAGATGTGCTGCAGAATTATTTCCTGGGTGTATACGTGTAGGCTATGTCTGTATGTATATAAATGACTGGATATTGTTTTATTCCATTTCATTCATTTTACATGTTACCCTATTTGAATATGAACTTAGTCATCGGTTATGTGTGTGTAGCATGAAGGGACTACAAACCTCCAGTGTCAGTACACAACCTTGTGTTGTAAAATGATAAATAAATGACCTTGTATTTTAGTCAGAAAACTAATCAGCAACAATTCTGGCGCTTCATTAATTGTCATTTTTCAAGCAAAATGTACCACTTTGACATTTTAAGGTGTTCTGCCTTTCTTCGTGTTATATGAGAGGAAACTGAATATCTTTGGGCTTTGGATGGTTGTTTTGGACACAACAAGCAGTTTGATGTTGGGCAGAACTTTTTATTTTCTTTTTTTACTATTTTGTGACATGTTACAGACTAAAAAAATGAATGAATTAATCGGGAAAATAATCAGGGGACTGACTGATTAAGGAAATAATTGAAAGCTGTGACCCTATGGTGCTGAAACTGGAAGAGCAATTCACTAGAGTGTTAAAAGTATGGACTGCCATGGTTGAAGCAATGATTCATTGCAGATGTATCAATAGCAAGTACTGTATGTTCCCAATCTAATGTCATTTACAGTTTCACTAACAAATGCTGTTATTATCTGCTGAATTTTAAGAACAGAGAGTCAGTTCCCTACATGGTACTCTACGGGTCAATATACTAAAAACAATACCAAAGTATAGCACGTGGAGTACAGTATTGATAGTGTATATTTACAGGGAAAACAGAATCACATTTGCACAAAGATAAGTAAACACACAGATATATATTTCCCTGAACGTCGCATCTCACAGACCGTAGACCACTTTGAAATTAATTCTAAAGAGGACTTTAAATTATATATTTTCTGCCCTTTTACACAGAAAACGGAGGCGGCAACAATACCACGAACTGCTGGATTATATGGAGAGAGCAGATGGGCAGTTCTGGGAACACATCAGAGATGAACACTGCGGTATTTAATAAAAATGGATGAGAACACAATTATCTGCTGTGCTCTTGGCAGGCGAGTGCTGGCTGTCTTTCATTTGTATCATTGATACACAGACACTTTCTAACGTTTTTGCTTTTTTTCCCCTTTTTGACCGCAAACACACCATAACAACATGGGAAGTCACTTAGGTTACAGTTGCATTAGCTGTTCATTACCACGCAGCCAGGTCAGACAGGACCCCGGAGAAAATGAGGTGAAACGGCACGGTCATGTGGAACCCATCAGGTCGGGAAGCACCTCTAGTTGAACAACTGTGAGTGTAAACCAGCAGCTCATATTAATGATTCCGTTAGAATAAATACACCTTTTTGGCAGTGAGGTGTGAGGTTTTTTTTTGACAACGAGGATGCCGTGAACCGCCAACCTCAAGACTAAGTGCCTGAAAAGGCCAACAGTCATTTGTCGTATCACAGCATTTGCGTTTCTTCGTATAAACGGTAACATGGTCACAACTGCGGTTGCTAGAGCGGCTGAAAAAACCCCCCAAACTCATTACCAGAGACGGAGAACGTGTTTCTGCTCAGTCTGTCCTGAAGTTCCTGCATGTGAATCGTGGCCAAGGGCGTGATGGTGAGATCCGATCCTCATGTCAGCCCCCTAAAGGCAGCCGTTTGTCTCCAACCACACAAAAGTCATTGATTTGCTTGCAAATAAAGGCTACTCTTTGATCAGCCGTGGAAAGTACATTTACTCAAGTACTGTACTGAAGTACAATTCTGAGTTACTTTTTATTTTATGCAACTTTATACTTTAACTCCACTACATTTCAGAGGGAAATACTGAACTATATTTATTTAGGTACCTGTTTTGTTACCTAAATGAGCATATAAAATACAATGCATTGTTATACAGTAAATTAAATCACCCAACAGTTTAAAACAATAAAATTGTTTGAATAAAATTAGCTCCATCTTAGATGTTACTGCATCAGTAATAATAGAATAATGTATAATAATGTAACAAAGACAGAGCCCATTTTGGCTGCGTAGTGAGTATTTTTACTTTTATACTTTAAGTACATTTTCTTGATAATACCAACGTACTTTGACTTACAACTTAAGATTTTGAATGCAGGAGTTTGGATTGTAACAGAGTCATTTTAAATTGCGGCGTGAAGATCTTAATGCTTCTTCCGCCGCTGTCTGTGATGCTGTTCAACCGCACGCAAGCAAAACTAAAACATTTCATTATTGGCTGCTTATTAGATTCCTATCTTTCACTGCAAAAGAGACGTTCTCCTGAACAGGACTTAGGGAAGAGGCTGCGTGATAACTTTACACAGGTAGAACACTGTCGCACCGACTGTGTTCTCAAGTTACGTTAAGAGTTCATGAGCCAAACCCGGGCTCACTGGTAACACTGAAGACAGTCACAGAGTCAAAGTCTGTGCTTTTAAACAATACAGACGTCACACTAAATAAGTTTGTATTTATAACTATAATACAACCAAGGCCGTGAGTCTGTTAAAACAATCAAAAAGATTTGAGGCAATGCAACGTCACATACTGTAACGTAGTGTGCTGTGCAGTAACACGTGGAATAATCCTCTGTAAGACACAGATCTACGTTTTTTTCAGTACCATGTTGCAACGGCGGTCTTAGAATATTCCTAATTTAGGTTTGGTACTCTGAACTTATGATGTATGCGTTCTTCTGCACAACAAGCACCGAGATGGTCCGATGGGATTACTGTGGCTTAAGTGTGCTGGGAGTTTAATCAGTCAAGATACAATTTTTTCATTTCAGTTTTTAAGAAATTACACGTGAATAGTGAAAGAGACTGGCAGACAGTGTTTTAGAGGTACTGCAGTGACAGTTCCTGCTGTAGAAATATGGCTGCAGTTTTGCACAACTGGATAAGAGATATCGAGGCAAAGGGAATTAAGTCTGCGAGTTGTGTAAATCTATGTGCAAGACATCCACTCATGTGAGTCATGCCCCAGCCAAACATGACGGCGCAGATATTTTCCCATCCTTAAGTTGAGGATCGGCAATGTGATAACGTGCATTTTAATTGCAATGTATGAAACAAAGACGATTTATGTACTGCATAGGTTAACAGCAGATTAGGTTAGAGCACTCGAGAATCGCAATAACTTTTTTTGCGACTACAAGTCAAAGCCTTGAGTACAACTCACCTACTGAGTTGTGTTAACATGCTGTGGCTATGAACATCTACTTAGCTATATTAACATAAAACTTCGTAATCGCAAAACAAATGCTACTTTTGTGGGGTTTTGTGCCACCATTAAAACAGAAAAGAACTTTATACTTTTCAACTTTAATCTGGGAAATTACAGGTGTTTGGCTGCACTGACAAATGCTGAAATGAGGAAATTGGATATTGAAATGCCTCTGAGGCTTCCTCTCTGCTGCCATGCGCTGTAGTTCATGGATGGGCAATGTCTTTCAAGGCCGTCATTTGAAGAGTTTAAATCTGCGCAGCAGCGGCTGGACAGTCTCCTTTGGATATGGCTTCAGAGCCAAGCAGGTGGGGATGTCTTCGGGTTGCTCGATCCAAAGCTTGTGGGCCACACCAGCCTCTGTTAGACTCTCTGATAGACTGGAGAGGGCGGCCTCGTCTG
Source organism: Coreoperca whiteheadi (assembly GCA_011952105.1). Classification (NCBI taxonomy): domain Eukaryota; kingdom Metazoa; phylum Chordata; class Actinopteri; order Centrarchiformes; family Sinipercidae; genus Coreoperca; species Coreoperca whiteheadi. The sequence continues at coordinate 22,864,349 of CM022481.1, read as the reverse complement.
GCGCCTGGAGAAAAAAATAAATAAATACACACAAGTACAGTCAGCCAGACTGTTAAAGATTATTTAACATCTAAGACTGGACCACAGATCACCCTCACGCCAGCGCTCCATGTGAGAAAATACATTCGTTGAACTGTAAACCTGTCAAAAACCACATGCAGCGGTGAAATTAACACCTCTGAATGCAGCGTGGTTAAATGTCCTATTTGGGTGGAATCTATTGAAGATGGAGTTTCATCATGTTATTATCTAGTTGCTCTAACATTACAGTTGGACTACTGACGTAAAGCTTGTACGGAGAAATACCATACTCTATTCGAAATTCCGTCATTTAATACATTTCTTTGCTTGACAGGACATATTTTTACCAGCTGGAAAACCATGCATGACCTTATTATATTTATAAAGAGTCACTTTTAAATTCGGCACTCAACTTACACCCCTGACTGAACGTTTTTATTAGTAAAATCGAGGACATTTAAAATTGCTTCACCTTAAATATAAGGTTAGCTAAACACAGTGGTAGCTCGTGCAATCCCGTTTAAAGATGACAGTTTAAGGGAATTTTGTGTTGCCGAATAATACAGCTAACCCGAACAGCTTTTAACTTGTTATTACGTAAATTGTGATAAACGGTGTAACCGCTGTACATTGACAAACCAGGCAGCACCAAAGTGACGAATATTTGAATGGAGTCTGGTGCTTACCCCAAGCACCACTTTATGCATGGAGTCCAGCTCTGCCAGGTACTGCTGTGTGTCCGGGTCTCCGTAGTGAAGGTGAATGGCGGCGGTGGCAGCATGACAGGCCTGAGTTATAACGGCTCCAAGGGGCCAGGACAGCTTGTGAACCAGATCCGACCGGACAACAACATACTGGACCAACCGGCCAGGAGACCCGGCTCCCGTGGCTGCCATGTTCAGCCTGTACAGGAACGGATTCAGTGTATGTTTAGCTTCCGGTTCAGCCGCCGTGGCGTTTACCATTAAACGATTTTACAACGTTACCGCCCTCTACCGGTCACCTTTTAAACTCCATGGTAAAACGTTCAGTCGGCCTACTTGTGGTCCCAGCAAAGGATCGATCTCTACTCTTAGTCGCGAACAAAGGATACTTCAGTAAATGAATTACGTGTATATATTCTGTTAACACGTATAGGAAATGAAGGAAGGGCCTGTAGTACGCCCTGTATGCGGTGGGTTTGTTATAGGCCCCTTTCAGCCCATTATCTCCTCTCCCAACATACAAGATGTGTGTCCATAAAGGTAAACACAGTTAGGGACAAAACAACAAAACGTCTTTGTAGTTTAAACAGCTGGGTAAAGCACACGGTGTCATTGTTGTCTCTGTACCTTTTTCTCCTCTCCTCCTCCTCCTCCTCCTCCTCCTCTTCATCTTGTTCCTCTTCGTTATCGTCATCATAATCTTCTACACTTCTCCTCACAGCTCTTTGGCAAACTAGACACCTGTTGGCACGCCGGTGTCTCACACGTTGGCCTCTCGCCAGCTTCCGTTTACACAGTCGGCTGCGTATTTTAACGCCGGTGCTTAAAAGACACAATATGCAACAATGAAAACAGTATTCCGGGGATTACCTATATACTTCGCGCATAACAATGTTTGTCGCTTCACCATCTCACCTTGCCTGCTGCACATGTTTCTGTTGTGCTGTCGTGATCAAACAGCTCAGTGTGGGTTTAAAACACATATATTTTAAAACCAAAGTATGGCTTTATAGTGTACTAGCACTGCAGAATGCATCTTAAGTCTTTAAATTGCTTAAATGTCAACTAGTTCCTTTTATGTCAAACTTGACAGTGACGGCTCTGGGGATGGGCCACTGACGCTGGGAGAAACCCCATCACTGCAATCAGCCTGGGGAGAGATCCACTCACTAAAATGATTAGGAAAAGGTTGTTCAGTGTACTGTCTGTGTTGTATGTTGTGTTGACAGTAGATAAATCTCCTTAAAACAAAGCACCTCAGGCTGAGGATGTATGGAAGTCTATTAATGACAAAACTACGGAGCAATTACAATGCAAATCCAAGCTTTTATCAATCTAAATTCTCAATCTCAATCAAAATTGTAGACCTAATCAAACTTTTAAGAGCTTAAGAGATTGTATGCCTCTATATAGCCAGCATTAGGGCTTTATTTACTCACTGGCTTCAAAGCTGTGGACTCGCCTGCTGAGAGATGAGCAAAACCCATTGGATTTGACCAGAAAGTGAAGTTTCAACACTGTTGGACCCCTCTAACTAATGTCAAGCTTCTCTCAGTTTGTCTAAAATACTTTAACTGTCCTGATGAAGCCTGTTGTTTACACTTTCTCACATTCTCAAGTACTCTGGGGGGAAAAAATAATCCAAACTGGCCAAACATCGGACATTTTAAATTCATTCCGCATCAAATTTGTGGTTAAAACTCAAAATCTGTCAATATTTCTGTCAATAATGAACTTCCATAATCTTGCATCTCTTAAAATACTGTGACTTTAAATGAAATGCAAACCACCGATTCATTCAAATAAATGACAAACAAACACGAGTAAATGTCACAATAATTATTTATTAAGCATACACATTATAATATAAATATAAAATATGCTATTTTTGTTTTAAAATTGGTGAGACATCATTATATCTGTGTTGAGTCGGACAACCATACAAACAGGTTTTAATATTCTACCAAAATCCGCTGAAACTTCTATGCAGCTGTAACAAACTTGCAATGATGGTGCCGTCCTAAAATCAGAGCCTGTATTCATGGAGCATATCAGAGAAGTGTAACTGATCTAGGATCAGGTCCATGTAAATGTTACCATAAATGAGGAGGCGAGCTGGTCTTAGATCAGCGCTCCTAGTCTAAGATGCTGTATGCAGTGGGCCCACGTACAGAGACAGCACAATAACCTATCGTATATTTCTTTATATATATATATATATATTTCTTACTGTAGTCCAACAATGGCAATTAGCAGCATGATAATGCACCACTCGTTTTTTTCTAGTTCCAAGAAACTGCAAAATAAGTTAGGAAGTAAAGAAAGGAAATAAACATCGAACATACTGATGATCATTGTCACTGTACTAAGAGAGAAACTCATCCACAGTGAAACAATCAGAGATAATCAAACAATCAAATCAGATCAGAGTGATGACATTTGACGGTCAGGATCGGGTTCAACTCAGTTTCACCTCAGTCAACGACAGGAAGCGGATAATCATTGCATTTTCACAAAATGAATGACATCAAGTTCCGTGTGTTTTATTGACAGATCAGTGAGAATTAATTCTCAAGCCATGAATGACACGATCAGCTGACTGAATCTGAAGTGAATTGATCCCCGAACCCTATCAATGACAATTAAGAACAAAGAGTTTTCACATTTTTTCTCTTTTTTCTGCGTTTTTTTTTTCCCCTTAGTTTTATTTTTCTTCCACGTTTGGTTGACATGCTGAATCCTTGTGTTTGCAGGTTTGTGGTCAATCAAAAGGAAAAGTATTGGGCGAACCACTCCTGGCGCTGGGCGTCCGGGGAGTCGATGGCGGAGTCCTTCGTTTCAGGAGGGCTTCAGGACGGGGCCGCAAAATCGCCACAACAACAATAAAATTGAAAGACAGAAAAAGACAAGTCAGGGAAGAAGGCAGCGGTGGATTCAGCACAGTGTTACACGTGACAGGCGTCGGGTTATCGTTTATCCCTAAATTCACAAAAAGCTGATAATGTTTTGCCATTTGAGACACAGTCCATTGTTCTCCTAATACCGGCTACAGTCCTTTGCTGGACCTCATCTCTCTCTCTGTGCTGAAAGTGTCATTTTTCCACTAAACCAACGTGAGCCAAACGCAGAACTGAACTGCAGCTTCAGGTTTAAAGATCTGCATGAAGGCGTAAATCCAATGTTGCCGTCCACCAGGGGGCAGCAAAGCCATTGTCAGGATCCAGTGAGCCACAGCAGAGAAACACATCCCAACTCTAGACTACATACCACATACTAGTTGCCATACTAAACAGTTTTTGCAGTTGGTACACAGGGAAACAGTATACTTTGCAGGTTTCTAGTAGCGAACATCAATCAAACCACAATTCTGTAATGCCAACGAGAACTTTATAAAGAGAGAGCAAAATTTTGTTCCAAAAAAACGTTTTTTATCAAAGTATATAAAGGGATCATAAAGGGATTTAGGCCTTGTCCACATGTATACAGATATTATTGGAAACAAATCTTTTTTCTCGTTTTTCCCTCTCGGAGTTTTACGCCACTAAAACGGAATTTTTTTTGAAAACGCGCCTCCTGAGGTGCAGATTTGTCAAAACTCCAGCGTCTGTGTATACGTGTGGACATTTTTAAACTGGAGCGTTTGGGAAACGATGATGTCATCACCCATTCTTGCTTTGTGTAAGGAGCATGCGTCTGAAACATCAACAATGGCGGTCTACCGGTTTGTTTTACGTTTGCTAGGTCTGATTACAACTTTACAACGTAACAAAGCATTGCAGCACCACGAAAAATACTCTCTGGTATTTGACGTATCGTTAATGTGGACCTTATCGCCACCTGTTGGCCCGGCATGCTTGTTTGAGCGTTCGGAACTTTTTTTCCGTTCTCGGGTGGACGGAGATATAAACGAAGGTCGCGTGGACAGAAAAAAATGTTTAACGAGAGAAAAACTCTTTCAAAAACATCCATATACATGTAGACAAGACCTTAAAGTCTGGTGATCATTTACATTTTTCTTATTGTCAACTAGTCCCCATGAAAAGACCAAAACCAGCAATGAATTAATCGCACAAACAAAAGAGTATTAATCCGCTGCTGAAAATAGTCCCCAACAAATGCACAATTTCCTCCTGTTTGGGTAACCTTTGTTAAAAACTACAGTGTCCAGCTGTTTAAAGGTTCTGTAAACGAGATTCTGAACATCAATATAGCAGCTAACAACTATTTGCTATATAAAGATATAGTGGAGTAACGGCATCCTGAGCGGGGGATGACGTCACACCCCCGCTGCCTGTGCTGTTATCGAAGCCTCTCTGTGCTGTGTTTGTACAGTACCGCCGCGCCGGACTTGCGTGCACGTTAGTGCACGTGAGTCCCTCGTGTGAAAGTGTTCGTCTGTGAGGAGAGCTGTTTTCTGTTTTTCATCTAATGCGGTGAATTAAGGATTTATTTCGACCAAACCAGAGTTGGCGATTGTTGGAACAGTGGCAAGACTAAGAAAGAGTTTGAAATAACGTGCGTTTAACGATGGTCTGCGAGGTTAAGTTTGGCTTTTTTTCAATGTCCGGCGGCAGGCGAGCGCGATAAAATGGCCGTTTCTGGTTAAACAAAAAGGAGCTTACTGTTTAACAAAAAGGTCTATCTCTATAGGGATCCTTTTCCATAATGTTGTCAGACACTTAGAATAAGAATCGGAGCCTGTCCATGGCAAAAACAAGCACTTTTAGAGGACGTATTTTAACGGGTGCATTTGTCCCCAGCAGCTACTGTGGCTGCCGGCTGAGGTTGTAGAGCCAGAATATTTTGGAGAACGGACTTGGGAATGAGAGTCACAGGCACGGTGGGGAAGTCAGAAAGTATTCAGAGACGGATTAACACATTGTTGGTTTTGGTCCAGACTTATCCTTTGATACAATTAATCTTATTAGGTTTTGCAGCTATGAGTACGTCAAAAATCAAGCATTTTTTGCAAAATGGACCCTGGCTTTTTTTGGTTTAGGTATAGTTAATTTTGTCAGATTTTCCAGGGAGAGCACACTACATACTCAAAACCGGCCTAGACTTTGAATGTATTATACGTATCCAGTGTATGGCGTTAAGCTGAGGAAGACCTTGAGATGTGGCTGAAAACTCAATTTCTATTTGTCAAACTACTGAGGAGGTAATGGCCCCATCACCGTGTTTTAGCATGACAAAAGAAACTCTGTGTGTACATGTGATACAGTACCTAACTGCCCAACCTCTACCAACACTCATGGATATGAAAATGCCATTGCCAAGCACCGTTGGTGGTATCTGTATGACCAGATGAAGCTGCAGCTACTTCCTGACTCATGTCCTCACGGGGAAAACATGTTGTTCCCCAAAGTTTGAACTAATTGGGTTGCGTGTTTGCATCTATCAAAACAAACACCTATTAGAGCTAATTCTGCTTTCCTAATTGGCTACTTCTTAAATAAACAGTCCCATAACCCCAGGGTAATATTTACATTTTGGGGGGGGGGGTCATATTTTTGTTGTTTTCTATGCTTGAAGAAGTCAATTACCTCCCAAAGGGCTTCCCTTATATCAGCCTCATGAATCGTGTTTATATTGTACATGGTCAGACTGAGAAGATTCTGCTTTAAGTCCATGAAATATTCATTTTAATATATACAGTAATTTGCATACAACAATCCCCATATTTAACAAACACTATAGTGCACTTGTGGCTTTTTCGTCACTATGAAATCTCCTTCCATGGTCATCTGTGATCACGATCAGCTCTGTCTGCGGACCTTTCTTTCTTTCTTTCTTTCTTTCAATGCCGCCAACTTCACGTCAAGGAAGTGGTCAAATCTGAGTGTCTGAGCAAGATATGGTGGAACCTTATTGATCCGTGTGGGGAAGTTGGGTTGTGAGTGTTCATGTCTATAAAAAGAAAAGAATTTCAACATGTATGTGTGCTACTGATTTGAAAATACTCTATGGGAAAACATTTAACGCACAGAAAATAGCAAGGTGCCTAAATATTAAAAAAAAAAAGAATATGAAGAAATTATGTAGTTTATCAAGAGTCGTATTCTCATTAGCAGGTCCAGGGAGAATGCCTATGACCTGTGTATGGGCATTAAGTAGTAATAAAGCTAGAAATCCTACAGGTCTTTTAAAAAGCAAAGCTCACACTGCTGTCAGAGGGTGTTACAAAAGTTATAGTCCGGCCCAACAGTCCCATCAGGATCAATAAAGGAACAACATGTTTTTTTACGTTGATCTACTGGTCAGCTAAGTATGTTATTTTTGTAATAATCTTTTGTTCACATTTGGCAAATCCTTTACAGAACAACAGGTATATTAGAGCCTTATTATCTGCAACGACAACATTAGAGTCCAACTGAAATAGCGTTTTGTTTTGTTTTTTTGGTCTGCTCTGTAAATCACTTTTTCTCCTTTGAGAAAACCTACAAAGTTATCTGACTTTCAAACATGAACACGCGTGTGCCCTGCCCTGCACCATAGCTTGTTGAGCGAGTGACCAAACAAACATTCACCAGGGGGAAAAGGGCACTGCGAAGGTCAGTTTGCGGGCCAGGTAACTAATTAGCTGCTGGGCTGCAGCGCATTAAACAGCAGGTAAACGCACCTGCAAAATGTCACTGTGGTCCACTTGCTGCTGTGGTCCTTCCCTCTTAAATACCACTAGCAACACACTGTAGACATGTAGCTTTGTCTCTCGTTCCCTACGGTGTAACGCAGACTCACAGCCTACCAGCTGCTGTCAATCAAATCAATCTCCGTACCTTATCTGTGATGACGGAAAGGGATGACTTAATGTGATTTCAGTTGGCCTTTAAAGCTGCAATGAGCTCTCATTTCCTGACTTAGTGTACAGTATACTAGTATTTACGTGGAGACAAGCCCTCTACAGCTGATATTAATGGTAGCACAGATGACCAAGAGGATGACCTACAAAAGGCTCAGTGCATTCCTTTAAACCTGGATTTATGCACATGACGTTAGTGTGTAATTTACATTCTCGTCTTATTCATCATAGCTAAAACAAAACAGTAAAAAAAAACACACAGTAAGAGGAGGTAAAGTTAGGATACATTCTTTAAATGTACTGTAGATTTAAAGTAGTAGTCGGTGTCCAGCATCCTTTCAGGTTGGGACAAAATGACTAAACTGTTCTAAATACTAATTTCACTTCTCACTGTGGTTTGGCTCTCTATTTAGCATTCAGTGGCAACGGAAATACTCCCGTTCGGATTCATGTTAAAAGTGCACCTAGGTGAGGTTCGTTTGTCTAATAAAAGCATCTTCAAGATATGAACACTTAAATGACCCGGTGATTTAAAGGGGTCAGACCTACAAATTCATGCTCAAATACGAATGTTTGTCAAGAACAAAGAGTTTGCAGGGAGACGAGCGACGAATCGTTTAATGGAGTCTGAAAACATTTCAAAGCAGATCCATAATATCTGACCTCATACTGTCATCGCTTGGCTCTGTGGTGAGTGTGTGTGTGTGTGTGTGCGTGTGTGTGTGTGCGTTTTGCAACAGCAAGAGGTGGGTCCCCTAGTAACAGGTTTGTCCCAAGCTTTTTGCAAAGCAGCCACCACATCTCACTCTTTACATAAACAGCAGCCAAACATGCAGCAAGACGGATACAAAATAAGCAAAATAAGCAAAACATGCTCTCTCTCTCTCTCTCTCTCTCTCTCTCTCTCCCTCACACACACCCACATACACACTCACACATGCTATAAATCTAAATACGAGTGCCCTGAAAACACATTTCTTGGCATGCGATAAACAAACTGCATGTATTCATGTGAGAAGCATGTCACAACATGTATCATCACATCAGTTCCCACCACAGCGACCAATCACAGCCGTCATCAAGAGACAAGAGAAGCCGTCTTTTGGATTGTAGAGCTGAGAAGTAAAAGGCTTGTGTTTTTTGTTTTGTTTTTTTAAATAAGACCACCACACACAGAGGGGACAGTCCACGTCCGCAAGAGACAATATCTACTCCGTTGCAAATACACACAACAAAATAGTTCATTTACGTTGCACAAAAATAGCCAACCCCAGTTCGAGTTGAGGAGGGAAAAGTGCAGCGTGCGCAGCATGCTGACGTTTCGATGAAGGTGAGGATGAAGAATCGCAACAACGACACAATGCACGACAAAGAGCGACAACAAATATTAACAGCAAGTTGTGGGACTTGCTGAACAGAAAAGGGAAACCTGTCAGCGTGCACACAGTTAACATGTCCAGACTGACAGACACGTGGAAAGGAAATAAAAATACAAAAACATGCCCCCTTTTGCATTCCAAGGCCATTCTTTGAAGCTTCACTCCCGTATGGCACTCTTGTGTTAATGTTCTGGTTATAGCGTTCATTTCCGAATATTCATCACTTTTATTAAAAGACCTGCGATGCTGCTGTTGTCTCTCAGGTCAAATGCGTTTGCAGGACAATGCAGTCAAGTCCTTTAATCTCAAATGAGGGTTAGTCATTGTGTGATATAAACCTCAGGTCCTGACAGGAGGCTGTCTTCATCTACCAGTCTGTTTTAATTGCAACTGTCCAATCACGGCTTAGCCACTGGTAGAGTAAGTAAGTGGCGTAAGACCACATATGTAAAGAGTTAGCATGTCTGACTAATACCTACACCAGTAACCCAGCGTTACTTCCAAGGCCAGCGCGTTTCACACTACATTGCTGTTCACAACAAGCACATCCACTGTGTAGTATTTCCAGTATATCCAGGGGCCTTGGATGCTGCTATATCTGCGTTTAGGCTAACATTAGCATCTCTGTCCTGCTCTGTATGGGATTTGGGTAAGTTTACTCTACAGCGACCCCGGCTACAGTCGTTACATCGGTTAGTCCTCATTCTACAAGCCTTTTCTCCTGTAACATTGAAAGTGAAACACACTGTTTGAAAATCAAAATGCGAACACTAAAGCATAAATCTAACCTCAGTCTTGCTTGTCCAAGTGTGTAAACTAAGCAGCTACATAGGCTTATATTAGACTGAAATCTTTATTATAGTCATACTTATAGTAGTAGAAGTAACTACAATGTAATACAAGAACAACGCTGTTTCTTTAATTCCATGTCATCTACGTGGATCTTCAACTGGCGGGGATCTGACTTTTGCCTCGAACATGCAGCTTCAGCTTTAGTCTTTTAGCCCGATATCATGTATGTAAGCATCAAGTGCATCTTAATTAAGACCCCTTTACAGGTTTTGTGTTAAAACGAGTCAGCCGGAAACACTATAAAGTGGCTAATGTTAGCTTAGTTAGCCAGCTAGCTACAGCTGATAAACTCGCTAACGACAGGTGTCATTTAAGCCAGCAAAGCTGCTTTGGTCTAGCGCTGACGGAAATCAATAAAAAATTAAAAAGTAGTAAATTTGCCATTGTAATCAGTCAGCCCTGTCTCCTAGAAGTTACGTTTATATACACAACTAATTTGCTACAGCAAACACGTCTTGAGGGAAATGTAATGCCGACCAAATTACCAAGTTTTCTATTGACAGAATTAGGAAATGTTAATTAACGGGTCTGGCAAGTCGCAAAACTGTCGATACCGACAACGTATTTAATTTGTTTTCTGCCAAGATAATACACTATCCACTGGCAGCGAGTACAGCATTATTCAACTTTTTTTAGCGTTATGTTTTGACATTTCACCAAAATCATGATCTTTCCCTAACCTTAACCAAGGTGCTTTTGTTGCAGAAACCTAAATTAAACCTTTGTAAGTTTCCATTCATTAAAAGAAACGTTGTCTCTGAACATAATCCAGGCAGCGATTACGTTCTCACCACAACGTTATTAGGGAAATAATTTAGTAATATAAAAAGGTAATTTCTAGGAGGTTGCTTTGTAAACTGCACATGTATTGTGCAGGGACAGAAAGCTTGACAGGCGTAGAACCATTAACTAAGGTAGGTGGGGATTAGCGAACGGTCAATTAAAACACGTTAGAGCGTTTTAAAGCTTTTGCTCTTACACACTGCAGCTTGTGATGACAATGATTTCATGCTCCTTATGGTTTATGAAAAGGCCAGACTCGGCAGGAAGGGATGACAATGTAAAACCAGAGTTAATGTCCCACTGAGAAGTTCTGGTGGGGGTTTTTCTGTGTTATTTTGAGGCTTTTGTGAGAGAACACATGGCCTAAAATACAGTTTCTACATTCAAGGTTTGACTATGAGTCAAATCAGTAAAGGTGCTTTAACCAGCAGGATTTTCCAATTAAACTGAGGTCTGTGATTGAATGACTGATGCGTGGATTGACCAGCTGCTGCCCGTCGGGGCTGAAAAGGTCTCACCTCATGAATTTCTTGGGTTCGGTGGGAGGGGTCGGCGGGGGAAGAGGTTTGTTGGAGTTGAGTTCAAGGTGGTGGAGGGGGGAGTTGGGGATGGGCTCTAGGCGACTGGGCTGGGCTGGGGGCGGGGGCGGGGGATGTGGAGGCTGCCCACTTCCTGAACCTGCCACGCCCACGCCCATACCTGCTGCCTCCATAGCCCTGACATTAGGAGAGCTGCTGAATCTGCTGGCTGCTGTTTTCTCATTCTTTCTTTTTTGCTACACAGAAAAAAAAAAGAAAAGGAGGGGCATGGGGATCAAAAAAGTAGCAAAAGGGAAGTTTGAAACAAAATAATAATAAAAGATAAGAAGAAATGGAGGTTAAAAAAAAGGGAAAATGGAGTACAGGGAGAGCCCGAGAGGTCGTAACAGTACATCCAGTGCGAGACAAGAAGAGAGCGGCGTGCTAACTTGATCATATTTAAATGTTGATCGAAGCAGAGTGAATGGATCAATCTGAAGACTGGCATCACTCAGTCTCAGTCTTAAAGCAGCAGTCGCTCTGAGCAGAATGGAAGTTCAGATGAGGAGAGATGTGTCAGAGCAGAAAACATCTCACACTAACAAATGGCTTGGAAAGCAAAGGAAAGCTGGAGAAAAAAGTCAGGAAGAACAGTCGAATTGGGAGGAAGAATCATTCGCATATTTACACGCACGAACACATGATAAATAAAAACCAGCACACGGTGAACAACACATATACAGATATGTGGAAAGAGTACATGTAACAGCAAGAACAAAAATACTGGAAGTTAACAAACCCGAGAGATGGTGTCGACAGTTATATATTGATCATGCAGTGGGGACCATTCGACTCAGACGTACTGTGAGGAATGAAGTATGATGTTTTCCAGGAGCACTGGGAGCTTTAGAGGCCCTGAAAACGGATTTTCTCCAACAGCTTCTCATTATGAGCGACGGGATCCTACATGACCACACAATTTTCTGCCAAAGTTAGAACAGTTTTGGTGATTTCACATAACAGATTTCCTGTATTTCTTGTTTTGCTTTTTTAGCTCGTCTCACTGGTATGAGGTTGGCGGGGCTAAATCGGAAAAACGTGATGTCACGTCCGTCCATGCACCAATCACGGTCATCAGTACGTTTTTGAGGTTAACTTTGATTGTTGCTTATTGAATGATAACTATTTAAGTAATTCCTTAGTTACCACATTTGTACATTTGACTACTTTTTGTGGTGCTTTGAATTTTAGATACCTTGACACCTTGGTGTAATTGCTATAAGCAAACGAGACCATGGTAGGTACAACTCTGTGTTGTTTTGCCTCTTTCACCGTCCTTGGCAACATTGTTTATGGTAAAAAGAATAAACTTGTTAAAATAGATTTTTCTATTGGCCTTTTACCATCTGCCATTGCTGTAAACCCGAGTTTTAGCTGTTTTCACGGGAACATCACAACCCTGTCTTTTGCTGAAAAACAACTTCCTGTTGTGTTGTTGTGACATAAAACCGGATCTCCTGCTCAGGTCAACCTTGAAACACTCCTGTAGAAGCTAACAAACAACTCACAGTGGTCTCATTTGTTAACACCAATTAGGGTAATGTTTAAAAATTACTGTGGTCATGATTTATGATTGTTACAGTGCAACAAAACCTTTTTATAAAACTTCGGTACTAATTGTTCTTCTGATCGATCAGCACTCACGGATATGAAATGAGATGGAGTGGATATCATCTATGCTATGTAGTAAAATGTAGCAACAGGCTTATCAGAGTGCCCCTGTGTGTGGTGTGTTACAGGCCATCAGGGCCTACCTTGATGAGTGGGTTGATAACTCCTACGTTAGGACTGGCGTTGAACACTTTGTTGAAGTTAGTCTCCCTGTTGACAAGCTCCAGCTGGTAGAACTTTTTATCGTCCTGGAGGAAAAAAAAAAACATGTTAGCTGACAGCCAGAAAGGTTGTGGAAGGCTCAAGGGACTGTGAAAAGACTGAAAAACACACATTTAATGAGTTCTGTCTGCCAACATTGTTTTAGAAGGACAACTGCCTTCATGAAAACTGCTTCAAAACATTCACTCTAACCATTTTATGTCCTCTAGTTCTACATTCTAATTCTTCCTATCTGGATTTGGGACCTGCGAGTTTTTGCCTTTTAAACACTCTAGTGTCAGCTCTTTACCTCAAAACGACAGCAGACTGTGGATCTCAGACACAAGCCCATGACTCAGAAACCTCAATGGCAACAGCACGACACCGTGACAAATTGTAAGCTGATTTATGAAGTCACCTTCATGTGATTAGTGCAGTGGAACGGCAGCAGCCTTGTATTATTGCCAACTGTGTCCCAGACAAACCCAGTCAAAATCACAGTGTTAATTAGGTGAAGCACATTGGCTCTCAAAAGGTCTGGAAAGTGAGGTCGGCCATGACACCAACAGCAGGAAATGGTTAAATAGTCTTAAAATAAAGCTTCAAATAAGATATAATTGCAAACTTGAAATTCTGTTGTCCTTTACCATTTTACTTTTAGCCTACAATTACTAGAAATGTTACTATTATTCCTCAGTTTATCCTTTCGACAAATTAAAAGACAGACAGACACACAACCTCCTATGTTGTAGGAAATAACTGCATTGTAATCATCTTCGATCTTTGTTTAACTAGCGGTTTTAAAATTGCTTATTCATTACAGGTTTTGGCCTGGAGTGGTTCTCATCCTGTCAGGGTTTTGGGAGTATCTTCCCTCTGCTTCCTCATGTTTCCCAGTGTTTTTCCCTGCCTTGTGTTTCCTGTCTGTCTTGTTTTGTTTGTCTGGAGCCTTCCACGGAGCAGACCAGTCTCTCTCTCCTCCACACCTGCAATCACTCACCTGCGCCCCGCCTACCTGCACACCTGCAACTCATCCCGGTTCATCACCATCTCCTGCAGTATTTAAACACCGGTTCAACCACCCAGTCTTCGCCAGATCGTACTATCCCTACCGTGGTATTTACGTCGGGCTCTTCCCTCTACAACTTCCTATGAAGATTGTTCTAGTGTTTTGTCTCAGCAATTTATTGTTTCCCTCTGTCTCCACATCCAGAGATCCTCCCGTCTGCCTGTCTCGCTCCGTGGATCCTCCAACCACCTCTTGCCTGCCTGCCTCGTTCCTCCCCGCTCCTGCAACTCCTCCAGGAACTCTCAGCCTACCAGCCAACACCCTTCATCCCCTGGTTATGCGGACACGCTACCTCCACCTACCTGTCTATCTGGCTTCCAGCCGTTCCCGCTCTCACCGCTCTGGAAAAATAACAAATAAACCTTATTTGTTCCCCTACCGCCGACGTTGTGTCCTGCCTTGTATTCTGGGTTCAACCAAACAAACTACCTTAACCGTAACACATCCTGCCTTTCAGTCAGACCGATGGATTAGGAAACACCCTTATCAAATGTGGCACGCCTCAGGGCAGTATCTTGGGTCCTCTCCTATTCTCATTAGTATCTTTTCTTCAGGTCAAATCACTTACAAAGTATCTCTTTTGTATGGATGCCATGCAAGACTTCACGCATGGATACTGTATGTCCCAATATTGCCAAGAAAATCAGAACAAATTTTAAATTGTTTAGTTTGGTCAATTCACTGTAGTCATTCCAGGTCTGTCTGTAAGCGTTAAAGGTATAGTTTGTGTATTTAGCATGGAGCTAAAGCCAAGAGGCAAAGAGCCTAGCTTAGCATAAAGACTGGGATTAGGTCTCCGACCATGACAGACTTAAATACCACTGAGTATTTAAGTCTGTGTCTCCCTTTGTTCTGTCAGTTCCTCGTCAGTAGTGTTTGTATATTTTCTGTGTACCCTGGACTCTTGCTCTGTTTTGGATTTTCTGCCTGCTCCCTTTTGGATTTATTTCTCCCTGCTTGGACTGCCCTTTTGTGCTTTATCGCTGCCTCCAGCCTGTAACCTGAGTAAGCCTTTTTTTTGTTAATAAATTTGAACTGAACCTGCTCTGCCAGTGTGGTCTGCGTTAGGGTACTCACCCTGTTTGACACGACCAAACGTGACAAGACTACTGTCATTCCCTTTACGTTTCCCTCAGTGAGAGGCCCCTATCATTTCAATGACCAGAGGAACAATCTCTTAAAAAGCTTCACTTGGGAAAAGCTTCCTGAAATGTTGTTCTACTACATCTGAAAGCTACAAATAAACAGCAGATGGAATATTTTCCTTTTCACACTTCCTCCAGAGTATAGCACACATGTTACCTCATCATATTACCTACCACCAGCTTCTTGACTAGAGATTCTCTCTCAGACACCATGTCCTTCAGCTCAGCAATGATCTGCAGATCCTCAGGACGGCTCTCCCTGTTCCTGAACTTCTCCTCTGTTCCTTCCAGCCTGTAAGACGAGAGACAAAAAATACAAAACCATAAATATTGTGCACGGCAGATCTCCTGCACACCATTCAGGCTTTGACATCTTATGTAAATACAACAGTAAAGTAATCAAAGTGCCCCCAAAACGAGGAGAAAGGCTGTATGACGATGGTCAGTTTGAAATGTGATCCAACCAGGTTATGTAAAATATGCAACATAAAACATCAATTACACATCAGAAAAAGGCCAGTAAGAGGTCAGGCGAACTTTGTGTTTTGCGCGTGTGTGTACTAGATCGACACTAGAACCATTTATTAGTTAAGAGAATTAAATGCGTATAAAAGCTGAGTGATTCATAGGCTTTCCTTTTTCATTAGCTTTTGATCAATAAAACAGTAATTGTCCCTTCCCTTCCCTGCCCTTTCTTCTTCTCATCACAAAAACCATTTAGGGGGTTGTTCAAATCAAAAACAGAGCTGCACAGTTCCTCCGGAGCTTGTTTCTGTTCTGTGAGTTATGAGAACTTTCAAAAACGTTATAATGGATTTTTGTTATTTTCCCGACTGGCCCTCAGAGAAATTACCACTTGTGTAAAACCTCTGATTCATTTCATATTCGGTGACATTTTCCCTAATGCAACACATGGTAAAGATCGCTGAGCAGAATGGGCATTAGCCGGTCGAAATATTCTTTCGAGCGAAAAACAACCAATCATAAGTGACACTGTTGGCTGGAAAATGACTAATCTTTTGAAATTGTAACAAAATGAAACAAAAAGCCCTTGAAAGCCTTGGCAACAGTAGCAAATAGTTTCGAGAACTAATGCACTATGAAAAGTTTTTTCAGTTTCAGAAATTTGTCCTTTAGATGTTGCACACGATATGATGTGAGTCATCCATTGCCCACTAATTGATATCATAGCATTGTGTCAACCTCATAACTTTATAGAGAGATAAAAAGAAAGCAATATGTTTATCAGAGTCTGTCCTGAGCACTTTAAAAATTAAATTGATAATTTGGAAGAGGCTATGTTCAGCTATTGTTGTATGCACTCCTCTGTTTTAAGAATTAAACAGAAAGAAACAAAAATTACACCTGAAGCGCAGTGACTTTCAGTAAAACACAAAATACTGGAAAATTTAAACATGAAACATGTCACTGAGTTCAAGTGTAACTGTTTGGCTGCAGAGACGAGGCCTTCTCAGGAAATGTCAGTGGTTCTTTTTGATCAAACAAGATTTCTCTGCATATTTAGCTGTGAGCCTGTTTCTGGTTTTACCAATACCTCTCACTTCCCACACTACCACAGTACAACCCACTGAGGGGTATCTTTGTGACATTTGTGCCACAGCGTGAAGTCACACTTTCTTAAAGGCCGAGTACCGGCGCAGCTTGTCTTCCCGGCAAACTGCGGTCTCTCCGAGGACTGTCCGACGCTGCACAGGAGCAGCCGCTGGAGCACTGCTCCGTGATACCGATATGCAGTTTCATCAGATATACGGCCTGCTGTTGTGCTGGTCCTTGTGTGGGCTTCTGATAGCCGATTCATCGTGCTCCTCCTGCTTGTTGAACATATTCCGCAGCTCAAGCATCAGAACCTCTTTTTCTGATTGTTTCACAACAAAGAGAAAGGAACAGTGATTTTCTGCCGCTTGTTCCCGTTAGGGGTCGCGGGTGACTGGAGCCTACCCCAGTGGCTTTGGGCCTTAGGCGGGGTACACCCTGGACAGTGGCCAACTCGTCGCAGGGCTGACACATAGACAGACAACCATTCAGTCTCACGTTCATCCACTAGGGGCAATTTTAGAGTTGTCAATTATCCTACACATGCATGTCTTTGGACGGTGGGAGGAAGCCGGAGAACCCGGAGAGAACCCACGGTAACACGGGGAGGACACGCAGACTCCACCCAGAGAGATCGTGTGACGTTGGTCTGGTCCGGGATTCGAACCCACGATCTAGAAAGGAACATGTTTGCTTAAATTATGGGTGCTAAGCTTTGTGTTCAATAATTATTTTACTATTGAAAACAGTATCAAGTGTTTTTGTTGGCCAATTTGCGGCTGCAGAAAATGCTGTAAACACAACATTGACATTTTATCACCTTATGAAGTTTTGGCGATTGTGTTAGCGAACAGTTGTCCATTTACACATCCAGCAGACCCAGAGCAAAATTAACAATGCCAATGGAGGTTTGATACTCTAGTCAATCCTAATGGCCCTTTTAAGCTGAATTAATCAGTTCTTTGGCCCCCAAAAAAAGCATTGCAGAACTCCACAACAAGCTAAAAATCACAGTTGACATGTTATCGCCTTGGTCAGCTGGCAATTTACACATAGAGCAGACAAGGAAGCAACATTAGCATTCATGTTCACCAGCTAGTTGCTAACTTTGTATGTCTGCTGTTTGGTGATGAGCAGGTAGTGTGCAGATGTTTCATCAGGGCTTTTTTTGTGTGCTAAAATTAGCTGGAAACGAGGTTGACGAAAGTGCCAACACTAAACGGTAAAGTTGTGGGCTCGAAAAACAAAAACAATCGGCTGAAAGATGCTGCAGAAGTGCAGAGTTGGGTGATAATTCTGGCTTCATCACTACGAGCAACCCCTTACACATAACAAGCAGTCATTTCATACATTTTCTGTATCAAAAAGTGGAGGCTCCCCACCCGGCTCACTTGTTCCCACTGAGCCTGGTGGGGAGTTCATGATCGGATGCAAATATTCAGAGGGCTTTTTTCTGCTTGATGTAGAACGTGTTGTTCCAGCGTGTATATATATATCTTTGTAGTAGCTTCTTGAACTGTAGCTGAATTTCCTCTGGGCAGGAGCACACTGAGGCCAAATGTTTGGTGACCAGCTATTTCATGCCTGACTGCCACAGCATCAGAGATCCTTCACTGAGCAGGAGGATCCTCCGTCACACCCAGCTGGACTGCCAGTGACACACGAAAGGCAAGGGAGTCCGGCGTCACCCGTGGCATTCATCATATTTCTGGGTTTGTCTACGATCACATGAACAGAATATTTCCAGGGAGTGGACAAACGCACCTGCTGTTGCTTGGCTTATATGCAAGCCATCAAACCGATTTCCTTCAACAGAACCTGCAGGGGGCTGAATCCCCATCTATCCACTGCATGGTAAGGCTGGTAAAAGATATCAGGCAGACTCTACAGCTCCATACGTCAGTAGTAAAGCTGCACCCACGCTGTTGATGTGGTTTTTCTGAAAGTAGTTAATTTTTAGTGACGGTGGTGTCTGTATTAACTTGACAACTTGGAGTCTCTAAGGTGCTGGACTCTAACATAATCCTAAACTCACATTGACTGAAGGTCAAGAGGAAGTGTTGGGCAAGTGCTCCTGTTATCTTCACCGCCTTCTGGTCGTGTTTTTTCATTGAAAGAACTGAAAGAACACAAACCCCGACTGTAAAGGTAAATTCAGTGGTTGGTGTTGCCGCATAATGTGAATGGGCGGCAGCAGGGCACATCTCTGCTACAGCCTACAGGCTAATGATATCCACTATCATCTTACACAAACCTAACCATGACTTAAAGTGACTACAAGTCAGGTCATTCGTTTACTTATAATATAAGACTAATTTTGCATGATCATGTACATGATCCATGTAAATTATAAAAAAAATAAAAAACAGTTGTTAGAAGTCACATTAAGAGGCTTAGACACAGCACGTCCCTCATTAACAACACAGAAACTTCAACAATAATTTACAGTCTCTATAAAGACTGTAAAGGCAGCACAGTATTATCTACACATGCCAGGGACAGCTACATCTTTTAAAGGGCTGTGTGATTTGTGTGCTGGCACTGTACTTCATCCGTATGAGATTCCCACAAACCACAGGAAAGAGGGGCCTTAAGCTTCGTCAATTTCCAACACTTTCTTTGTCATGATGAATTCGGGCTCTTGGACGGTGCTGTCTGCTCCATTTGAGAAGAAATAGGTGTCTTGAGTGTTTAAGGGTTCTTGCTTATTTCCAGCGAGTCTTGTTTAATCTTGCAAATGGTGAGATTTAACCGGTAATGTAGCAGAAAGCGAAAGCACTGTTGCTACGGTTACCTGCATTTTAATATACTTTACACACTGAGTTGAGAACTGCTGTTAAAGTGTTCAGTGTGATCGTGTCCCAGGCGTTCAGATGCCTGACGTTAACGGACACTTGCAAGCTGGAATACTGGTGATGTGACGACAAACAACTCTAGTTGGCATGACGACCAAAACCCACCCAAGCTGTAACCCACGGACATGCTTCCCAACTCCCAGGGGACCTACCAATAAGGCACAGACGCAGCACAAAATATTTAAATATTCATGAAACTTAAATGGTAGAGCATTCCCAGTGGCTGTTTAGAGAGAGGGACGAGGCTGTCGTCACCACTGTGCTTAATTAGGTGGGAAGGGACAGGGCTGGTGGTTAAGATAGATCTGTGTTTTAGTTAATTAAATGGAAGACAGTGGATCATCTCTGGGGACAGGCCCAGAAATGTCTCTCTACAGGGTAATGTTAAGAAACTGCCAGAAAAATAAACCCGCTGTCCCTTAAAGCAAATTTGTCCCAGAAAACGGGTCAAAATAACACAGAAAGTAGACTGCACTGTACACACTGTATCACTCCACTTTACTGTTATCACGAGTATACTGTATATTCAAAGGTTTTGCCTCTTTGGTCTTAATCTTGATCACTTCAGCAGATATTTCTGCTTCCGGAGGTGTAGAGTCTGGATCCATCATTGTGGGCCACCTACTGCCCCCATGTCCCTGCTCAACACCCGCTACAACAATTCTGATTATTAACCTTAGTGTTATTATCAATATTATTCCTATTATTATTTTATTAATGTTAATATTACAACTACCATTACATCGTCTTTAGTCCCGCAGGTGGCGCTTTGCTCTCAGCTGAGTCAGAATGAAAGGAGGTCAGCTCTGAGGATGCTAGCTCGCTGCATATGTCTTGACTCTCTCACACACACACACACACACACACACACACACACACACACACACACACACACACACACACACACACACACACACACACACACACACACACACACCCCGCAGCATGTGATGCACAGAGTTTTCCATATGGCTGTTCTTTCTTCATCTCACTCTTCTTTTATCCGTTGTCCTCTGTCTATCTCTGTAACTTGAGGTCTGGTTCAGTTAATTTCCCTCAATGTATGTCATCTGCATGTCATCGATAATGTAAATCTCCCTCTTCATCTTCAGTAATAAAAGCCATTTCCTTCCACTAACTAGATTCTTAGACCCGAGTATCATTACTTGCTAAGCTAAATGTCTCTGATATTTGATGTGTATGCTGAAGTTACTCCATACTGTACATTTATTCGGCAGGACATTTCCTGAGTTTGGTGATGTATAGTTCATCTGATATGGATGATATGGACTCAAGGGGGTTGAACTCCAGTAGGCCATATTGTTTTAAACCCATCATACGCTCAATGCTGTGACTGAGGTTCCCGTTAGATGGCAAATTTCTGAGTCCACTGGTTTCCTAAGTTGGGAACTACTGACAATGGCCTGTACAGGAAGAGAGGAATAACACACACTAATCCCTGCCTGGCACACTCCATAATAACATACTATCCATGCACCACGCACTATATAAGGAAACAATTAACATTTTAATATACGTTCATTCCACTGCTCAAAAACCAGGAACTCCAATCAGTCCAATCACCAAGGCAGAACAATGGAGGCGCAAATAACTCAGTTGTACGAGTTGTACGAGGCTCACCGCAGCGGCCCGGGTTCGACTCCAACCTGCTGCCCTTTGCTGCATGCCCCCCCCCCCACACACACACATTTCCTCTCTCTCTTCAGCTGTCCCTATCAAAATAAAGGCAAAAAGCCCCCAAAAAGATTCTCAAAAACAAAAACGCAAAAAAAAAAGGCAGAACAATGGAACTGGTTTATGGGAAGCCGTTGTTTACAACCGTCAGGGCCGTGGCTACCACGCACAACACCGAGGTCATGCCATGGGGGGGTTGTTGAATGACAAAAGGAGGCGTTTACAAGTTTACATTTTACACAAACTACACTTGGTGGGTTTTGAAGTATTATTCTAATATTTTTTTGACGAAAGCTCGATACATTTGATTGCCTGTAGACAATAAACATGAACATAAATTAAAATATAACAAAGGGAACACTATATACAATATACAATATTATCCTGGCAGTGTGGAGAGGGTTTTTGATACGGCATTGGGGGAGACAAAATGTACAAAAACAAATATACGTGAACATTAATTAATGAATCGTTTTTTTGGTGGTTCGTCAAAAATGTCTCAGTATTTCTAAAATCCTGGCAACAGCACTGACAATAGCCACAACTTAATTTGGTGAATGTTTGGCAGTAAGAGATGTTATTATGTGAGGCTTGACTTTGCTGCAGCGCTTTGCTTTGTGCTTGTCTGCCTAAAGGGTGGCGACGCGCTAAATCTTCTCTGTTAGAAAAGCAGTAGTATAAACCTCTGTGGCTTATACTTCAGTTAAGATGACAGCGAGATCGGCAATGCGGTCGCTCCGTTTGGCCTGCACAGATGAACAATTCACAGCAATGTGAATGAGATGGATACATCGAGCTCTGCTCACTACGTGTGAAAACCAAAATCTCCGGCAGACTGGACTGGAGTTTTTACAGTTTGAGTGACGCAGCCATGTTGACGCACATCAGGACTAGTTGCCACGGTAAACACAAATCCACGGTATGAAACCTTCCCTCACAAACTGAAAGCTTTTGATATCAATCTTTCACTGAGTTGGAATCACTTGTCTGAAAACTGATGTCTGAAAAATCAGTTGTCAGAAATGTGCATAAAGGCACTTTACGCCACATGCATATGGAATCAGTGGCACTTGACAATGCTGGCATTTGTGTTTTTCTTTTTTTTATCTTTGATTTCAGGGAGTAATTTGATCTTTTTGTGTTTTTCTTTGTTTCGAAAATGGAAAACATTGTTTCCAGAAGAATGTGCTTGAGGGTGCAACGGTAAATCTCTGTTGGTGCTGCCTTTTATGGTGGTCCAGTTTCGTCATGCACCGTCGTGCTTGATGCAGCGGTTTATAACGTCTGACACAAGCAATATGATTAGCTGCCGCCTCCTATTTATACTCCACTTCACCTGATGCATATGAAAACCAACATAGCCTGCATGGATGCGCCTGCTCCTATATGACTAACAACTGTAAGTGTGTTTAGATATGCTCTAATTGTCTTTATGACGCAGTGATTTTCTAGGTCAACGCATGGACAAAAAAGAAAAGCACCGTGTTTAACTTGTTTTTCCCGATAGTCGGTCATCTACTCGACTAGAGGAGAGGATATGAGCAAGTGTAGAAGGCAAAGTCGAGAAAAAGAGTTAAATCTGCAGAGGAGAAAAACATAAACCAGGAGCGCTCAGGCAGGTGTGAATGTATCGTCTGTTATTCTCCCCAGAGAAAACGTGTCTGCTGTTTTGAGCTTCCACTTGGCACCTGACAACACGCAATAACCAATGACCTGCGCACATGGCAATCACGAGTTAGGAATGAGATAAATGTCATTCTTCTGTGCAATGGACCTCCATTGTTGCATAGCTGTTTGAAGACCACACAAGCACACAGTGTGTTTACAGTATGTACATACAGTATCTGAAGGGCGGAGATCTTGTCTTTGAGCACTTCCTGGGCTTTGTTGAAGTCCGACAGCATGTTCTGTGTCTCTCTGCTGTGGACGGCGCTCATTTCCGCCAGCTCCCTCTCGTGCCTCTTCATCAGCTCTTGTTCATGAGCCCTGAGGAGAGGGAAGAATGGACGGGTGAGTCTCTGAGGGAAGACTGAAGACACTCGTTGCTGATTGGCTGACAGGTGTCCGTTAACAGAACACCTCAAACGTGATTCTGGTAAAATACAGAACCACAACCCAAGGTAAACTGGCTGCAAACAATCTAATCCACAAAAAAAATGGATGACGATTTGAATTTCTCTTAGTTAAGTGGCCGACAATAAGCGATAATGCACTCTGAGGTGTCCTGATATAGAAAATAACAAAGTCAACACCTTGCAGTGGTGGAATAACTATTCAGAGCCTTTACTTAGGTAAAACTAGCAATTCAACAATGTAAAAATACTCCATAGTATGATTTGTCAATTTCTGTGTAAGTGTAAGCACCCGAGACTTAAGTTGGAGAAACTGCCTTTCTTGATTTGGAGACTACTGGATGTGAGCCTGCTCTTTCGGACATGCCATTTATAAATAAAGCAGTCTCACTACAGGGGATGAAGGCACACTGTATTGTTAAAAATACTCTTAAAACCTGGAATCGACGGGTACGTAGGCTTCGTGCTTTGGGATAATGAAACAATACTCTGTTTTTGCACCTATTGTATGTAATCCTGATTTTGCACAATCTTGTTCAGGTGTGGGTTTCAAAACATGGAAGGATGCTAGCATTTCTAAGATACAGGATCTGTTTTCAGATGGGACTCCTCAATCCTTTTCAGAACTCGGGACTGAATTCGACCTTCCTCAAACACAGTTGTTCCGCTATTTACAATTTAGGAGTTACACCCAATCCATAGCAATATACAAGAGTGGTTTACACATGAATCATTTGGAAAAGATACTACGGAAAGCTTCTTCTCTCAGGAAGAAAATTCCTGTTAATAAAAATAATAATAAGTTATATTGATGATCAAAACATCTCTATTATCAATAGTAAAAGATCTTGGGGTGAAGATTCTGGGTCCCATCTTGATGATGGCGAACATTTTATTGAATGCAAAGAAAATGAGATATTCCAGCAAATCTTATGAGACTCAATACAAGATTATTCACGGACTACATGTAACCCCAGCTATTCGATGTAAATGTGACCCTCTGTGCTCTCCATTGCGTCTGACATGTAAAAAAAATGATGTCAGTCCAAAGCTAGATTAAGAACGTATGTGGGGTAGATATACCGCTAAATTCACATCATTTTGTACTGAGATGACACTCCAATCATGAACGTAGGTGCAGGTACAATCTTAGAATCGCTTAGTGTGCCGCACGCCTCACAATTTTACAAACATTTTTAGACGAAGAGCCCCCTGTTATTTTATCGTAGTATGAAAAAACGTATGTCCATTTTGCCATTGGAAAGACTATCACACGTGTTAAGAGGTACTCTTGAGGAGTTTGTAAGGGTCTCCAAGTAGCAATATACCTGAAAGGTGAAAGGTTAAGAGTGATAAGTATGGGGGTAACTAATACAAGAGGATAAGTACATACAAACCACATTTTGTAAACTCACCTGGTTCGGATTACTGCTATTGCTCACTGTTTCTTTTTTTTTGTTTTGTTGTTGTTTAGATGGTTGTGTTTGTTCTGGTCCTGTGGTTTTCATTATATCTTGTCTTAATTGTACATCTCTGTAAGGCAGAGGTTCTCAAACTCTTTCTGTCATGTCCCCCTTCAGAAGCCGAAAAGAGTTCATGCCCCCCCACCACAATTTCCCCGCAAAGAATTGAATTCTTATCAATCATTAACAATATTGGGGGAGCAACAAATAAAAAAAAAAGGCCAAGTTGAATTCGGCTGAAATAAAAGAAATGATTCAGGTCAGCACGATAGCCCCCCCAGTTTGAGAACCACTGTTGTATGGTATAATTGTATTTCTGTTGAAGAAAAATAGTAGTAAATAGTAAAAGTACTCATTAAGAGAATGACCCTGTGAAGTGTTCTATTATTATATACTTAATTATTGGACTATTATAACTGAAACATTGACATGGTCGTGCATGTTAATGTCGTAGTTTAACTTACTGTACTGTATTTTCATTTAACATTTTTTTAAATAATATTTTCTGTAAAGTAACAAGCAACTATAGTCAGATTACTGTAGCTGAATACAAATGACAACATTTCCTTCTGAAATGTTGTGAAGTATAACATAGCATCAAATGGAAATACTCAACTAAAGTACAAGTACCGTACAGTACTTGACTAAATGTACTTAGTTACTTTCAACCACTGATGCTTTGAGACAAGGCTTTCTTTACCCGCATCTTGCTGTTTTTGTACATAAGGACAGTTACATATTGATTACTGCACACTACAAAATGATGTTGTAGCAAAAAAACAGAAGGAAAACTAAAAATCCTTCCCGAAGATGTTTGAATGAAGCCATACCAGTGACATCACTATTCAAGCTTCAGGACAGGGTGACGCATGTTCACAGCCACTCACCAAAATGCCCTTGCTGGCTCAGGGATAGCACACATTTTATTTATTTATTTTTGAATGGGTGACTGGGTCCTTCAAGACCTCCAGACTCTCCTTCTCTGTCCGTCTCTCCCAGGAGAAGCGAACATAATGGATTGTTTCACAGAGGAACCGGTTGGTGAGATTAGAAAACGGAGACAGAGATGCAGAGAACGAATTCCTCGAACATAATTGCATGAAAAGATACCACGAATGTGATGAGGATAGAATACGACTTTCGGAGTCTGTGCAAAATAACAGCGGAACACAATAAGACAATATGAAAATGCACAAAAAAATAAATGTGGTACGACTTAAGAGCAAAATATGACATGTATGTACAGGTATACCTGATGTACACATAAAGTCAAACATATGCAAGAGTGTAATATATTGTTCTTCTTATCAAATATGTTCAATTTGCAAACGTCGGAGATTTTTCTACGGAGAGGAAAGGAGCTAAATTAAGAGGAGGATAATGGAAAATGGGAATAAAAGATGACGATAATTAAATGAGGAGGAGAAAAAGGCTGATGAAAGGAATGTGAGGGAGCGAAGGAGGATGGAGGAGAAAACATGGATGTCTGCCTGCCTCTCACTCTGAGTGGGCCAACTCTCCCCGAGGGGCACACATCTTATCTCTCTCTGCTTCCTCTTTATTTATTTATCAGTCTATTTTTATCCCTGTGACCAGGATTCAGACGGGGGGCTTACGTAACAGAGGGAGAAATGTGCTGCGCATGGGCCGCCAGCACAGAGGGAGGACGCGTACACACAGGACGGCTAGCAGCGCACGAATGAACGAGAGCGAATAAAGCACCGCGGGAGCAGCCATCAAACGTACACACATGCAGAAAAACCTTCCAAACACACGCGCATAAATCCATGGCTACAGATTGATTGTAATGAGTAGCTGGGCCACATCAGCCATACAGCACTTTAAAAAATTCATAACATGCCGCAAGGAGCAACATGATTATAGATTCCATTTTGCTTTTACCCTAAATAACCTTCACCGTCTCATAATCAATGGGCTCCTGACGGAGAGGGAGACAAAGACGGTGAGAGAGACAGCGAGAGAGAGACAGAGAGAGAGAGACTGATTTGCCCCGTTTGGGCTTTTCTTTCTCCCGCTTTCATCTCGGCGTGTTTTCATCAGGACTGGGGCAGAGTGAGATTGCAGAAACTATCGTCATCCGAATATAACAAGGGAAGTCAAGTTCGGCAACATGTCCTGATGACAGGGGCCACCGAGAGCAGAAAGGCTCGAGCGTGGGCATTTCTGTGCGCTTGCGTGTTTTTTGGAACCCAAGTGTGGATGTCGAGGCGATCTTGAAACGTCAGTAACAAGGTGTTATGAATGTCCTTAATGTTGCTACTCTTGTCGCCAAATGAATGGTTCTACATTTTGGGAAATACTCTCATTCACCTTCTTTTCGAGAGTGAGATGAGAAGATCAATGCCACTCTCATGTCGGTACGATTCATACGGAGCTGGAGCCAGGAGGTGATTAGCTTAGCTTAGCACTAGGACTGGAAGCATCGGAAAACAGCTGGCCGGTCCAAAGTTCAAAGATATGTCTACCAACACCTTTCTTGCCAAATAACACAACTCCCCTGTTTAATCCATACACAAACAACACTGTATAAATGACAACCGGGGCTACAGCTGGAGGCAGTGCAGAGAGGTACTAGCGGGACGGATAAACAGTTGCTTGTCAGGAACTTTCATTTCACTGTGCAGCCCTGTGTTGTAGAACGACAAATAAATGTTCCTTGAGCCTTGAAATAGCCACAACATGCAACTCCCCCCTAAAACCAGAACCTTTCAATTTTAAATTCCTGTTTGTGTCTGGCTCAAACACACAAAAGCTACAACTTGTTAATTTGTGAGCTCGAAGGCGTTTGCAGACAGAGAGAGAAGCGAATTTCAGCCTTGCATCATTTGTTCGAATTTGACCGCTGGACCGTTGATTTGAGTCTCCCCAAGCAGCCGATGCTAAGCTACGCTAAATGCCTCTGAGCTCCAGCTCTGCGCTTAACGCACAGACGCGAGAGTGGCATCAACCGTCTCACCTGACGCTCGGAAAGTATTTCTCAAAATGTTAAAGTATTTCTTTAATAGAGCTAAAACCTAAATCCCTGGTTCTTTTTATTTATTTATTTTTATTTTAAAAATAAATGGTAACAGCTAAATTGAGAATAGAAAAGAGGAAAAGGAGAAGATGAAAAGAAAAATGAGAGGGAGAAAAAACATGCCTGGTTCTTAAAACCCAAAGTAATTATCAGCATAAAAATCCACAGACAGAGACATCATACTAACCATACTGCTGGACTGGCAACTGAAGCACTAAGCACCAAAGGTGGAGCCAGAACATAAAAACACCATCATTTCATTTGTGCTTATTGCTACAAAAGGAGGCAAAGAAAATAAAAAACTCAAGGACCCCCACTCTGAATGCATGAGAAACATTTTCATTAGTTTGGTTGCCAGGTTACAGTGTATTAGGATGAACGGCACTGTGAACACGCAGGTCTTCTTGGGCTTTGGTCGTGGATGTGCACGTGACGCTTTGGGCAGATTTGACCATGAACGGGAATGTTACAACACCTTCCTGTATTATGGCGAAACATCGCAATTAGATGGCACGCACCCTCCAACGAAAACGCACACTCTGAATCGCCAAGGTCGCCTGTGTGTGAGAGACGAGGATGCAAAGCCCGACTGTGTGACCGCGACTGTTTCACAAACAGACAGAATCTAAACCTGACACAAAGAAAAGAGACAAACCCATCCTGTATCAGACATGGACAAAAAGGATGATGG
Source organism: Coreoperca whiteheadi (assembly GCA_011952105.1). Classification (NCBI taxonomy): domain Eukaryota; kingdom Metazoa; phylum Chordata; class Actinopteri; order Centrarchiformes; family Sinipercidae; genus Coreoperca; species Coreoperca whiteheadi. The sequence goes on along the minus strand of CM022481.1, from coordinate 22,835,837 downwards.
TAGTTGGGCAGCTATTGGCTTTCAAAAAGGCTAGGAAGAGATGAGAAGTGACTTCTCTAATATGCATGATGGCACATGAATGCAGGGATATTCAAATCAATCTGTGCTCTGTTCAGTCTGTTCAATTGCAACAACCTAACCTTGACAAATAAAACAAAATGAGCGTATTACTATAGTCTATGTCAGGTCAAGTGGGACAGTCTTGACACAGATTTTCCATAAAGGAAACTACTTTACAGTATGAACGGGGGAAAAAGTGCCTTTCATTGGACATTACATGAAATCAAATCAGTAGAGCTCCCAGGAAACATCAAAATCTCTTCATTGGCGATGACCTGAAGTTTGAACCTGGGCTTTCATGTCAGTACTGTATTGTTTTGTGTTGCATCGTGTTCCTTTCGGTTCTGCCCATACCTGATCTGCTGGTTGGCTTCGCTGCGGATCTTGAGCACCTCCTTGCCCTTGAGCTCCAGCTCTTTGGTCAGAGTGCTGATGTTCTCGTTGAGTGTGTGGATCTGGTGGTCCAGCTGAGCGATGTGGTTCTTCCTCCTGGCGACCTCCTCCTGCAGCTCAGTGATCCGGCCCAACAGCTCGCGCTCCTAGGAGAGGGTTCGAAGAAGAACGGCAAAATCGGTGTTGTTCGGCTTCATGCTTTAAGGAGTTGAGGTCCCACTGTGTTACTCGTCCACTAATGAAGTCAGGTTTTTAATGACAGTATCTCTCTAACTTTCTTAGACTGATTTCAGGTACAAATCTCAGATCAGATTCTCAAAAATAATACAGGGAAATAGCAATTTCCACAGGGCAAATTGATCACATGTCTTATTATAGGAACACCAAGCTTATTTTGGCTAACTGTGAAACTGGGTGTGTGATATAACATATTCATGATGCATTTAGTTCTTTGTTTATTATTGGCCTCTGATTACTGAAACAGCAGGACAACACTTATTGGTCTTATCTTAGATCAACACAATCCATTTCCAGTAGACTGGAAGGGGTATTCTTACATTTTGTGGGTAACCAAACATTTCACACAAGTCTTTAAGTGCTCGGGCAATTTAGCAGACGTTTTACATTTACATTTACATTTAGTCATTTAGCAGACGCTTTTATCCAAAGCGACTTACATATGAGAACATTCACAAACCGAAGGCGCAGCTTCGGGAGCATTTTGGGGTTCAGCATCTTGCTCAAGGATGCTTCGGCGCATGGCTGAGAGATCGAACCGCCAACCTTCCGATTGGGAGGCAACCGTTCTGCCACCAAGCCACGGCCGCCCTTTTTAAACATTTCTTCATTTTAATGAGGTAAAACTACCGTGAGGATGAAGCTATTGAGACGAGACAATGGATATTAAACACAGCTATGTGAACACAAGTGGTTTCTTCGTGCTATGAAGCAATCTGTCTTTGTGACCTACACAATGTGTATTAAATTGTAGTTACCAGGCTTCCTGAAAGAGTTTTGGTTTCTTGGTAAATGTACAGTATTATATTTTATGCAAAATCCATATCTATGATCTATCTATAATCCATACAATGCAATAGCATGACAAGTTACAGCCTTAACAAGACTATAGAGTTGAATCAACACCTTTCTGATCAGAAACTGAACATGATAAGCTTAAAAAAACACAGGATTTAGTGCAAGTGTTTGATTACACCGGGTGCCGCTAGGTGTACAGTACATTATAAGCTGGAAACTCAGTATGTTGGTCTGAGTTTGACTATTGTCTCTGCTTGTATCACGAAATATAACAAATAAACTGGAAATATCACGCCGTCCTTTAAACAAGATTAAATGTTGTTTCTGTGTGTGTGTTTGAAACTTGTGTCTATTCAAGGATCTACCGCTTCTTATGGACAGCACAAACTGGGCCCATAGTTAAATTAAATGATGAATGTACAATGAGTGAGTCAGATTTCCACACTGACTGTTAAAGGCTGGTAAACTGACAATGAATGGTAATATTCCCTATCATTCACTGTCCAACAATGAATAATAATCATAAATAGTCATGTGTAGACGAGGCCGCTCTTGCTGTGAATGCGCTGTAGGGTCTCTATATGAATTACAATATGTATTTCACTTGACTTAATACTTAAGGGTCACTTTAGAAAAGGCTTAGATAGAACAAAAAAACTTGTGTTGACATGACAACACATCTCTTAGACCTTTGATTTGTAAAAGGATAGTGGCAATTCTACTTGTTAGTATGGGTAAAGAGGGAGTGCAGCAGTGTTGGTGGCTAATGCAAAGCTACCTGCCAAAACGCACCCTTGTAAAGGAAGTGAGTACCGGCTCACGTGTCAACTGTTATTTGAAAAAGATGCAATTCGTTCACAAATATGACAAAAGACGTCAGTCAACATCAGCACTGCACAGGAACGCAGGTGCTCGTCTGAACCACTCACTCAGCTCATGAATTATTCTGTTCAAGTTCTCCAGATCACTGAATGACGTGCTAAGCAAACAATGACCAACTATCCGAATTACTCATGACCCCCTGCGGAGGTGCTCTTTTCTTCTGAGCGCCACGGTGAAACAAAAGCCCTGGCTTATATAAGTCGTGATTTGAAACTGAGAAAATGAACAAGTGATTTTCTCCCACAGGGTGGGAGGGAAAAATTCGTAGGCCCGATCAAACACTCACACGGAGACGACACACAACCCGCCTGGCGTTACAATGAGTCCAGTACGAAGCATGTCGCTTAAAAAAGTGACTCACTGCTTCCAAAACTTGGTATAACATTATGGTTTTTAAAATTGTAATCCTTAAGATTTCAGTCCTGGTTGATGAAGAAGTATTTTATATTTAATATAAGAAGTATATTTATAAGCTTAATAGATTCTCATCCAGTTTAAAGGATAAAGCTGTCAATATTCCTTATTTTTCTTATTGTCAACAAACACATATGGTCTGATATAACTTAAGCCTGATATAGATTTTATTCCTCTGTGTCATAAAGATCCATTGTTGTTCAAAAACTATTAAAAACACATCAGTGAGACACACCATGGCAGTGACATGTTTCTTAATGTTGATGAACCTGGTCGCTGTAGCCTATTTTGACTCAATTCCACCCACTCCGTCCTGCTGCCGTAAATACTCACCAGAGCACCAAATGTGTATTAATGCCCGGCTGAAAATAGTCTCCTACAAAAACACTGTTTACTCCAATTGGGTTATGTTTCATAATCACTACAGTGCCCAGCTGTTTGAGGAAATTGATGAGTTTTTTTTGTTTGTTTTTTTAAATGAAACTACACATGGGTGACCGGTTTTTAAAGATTTATGTCTTCAGCAAGGTCTTCAGCAAGTGGACTAACTAGCAAGTGGTCTTGTCATGGGATTTGTTGACAATTAGAAAAATACAGAATAACGCCAACCTTCTCCTTTAGGAGGACCGAAATGTTGTTTATAAAGTGAGTACAAGTGGCAGACAAGATTCTTTGGGTCCTTCTCAGTCAAGACTTTTTGATCCAATCCTGCAAATAAGATGTTTCTTCTGTGCAAGCGCTTTGTTGACATCATCTAAATGAAATCACTTTAGAGGATTTAAAAAAATAAAAAAGAATCAGGATCTGCCAGCCATCGACATGCAAAAGTTCAGTGTCGAAAGGCACGCCACGATGGGATGCGGAGTGGGCCTTGTTTGCCAAACTGATCATTATGATTAGAGACTGGAATGAAGAGGCAACGAAAGGCAAAGATGTGATCTGAAGACACCCAGTAGAGGGCCACTTAACTCCATCACAATTAGATGAAATATTGTCGAGTTATTGTCCACTAATGATTCCCCACTCTGCAAAAATCGCATTCCACTTGCCTCTATAACAATTTGTGCCAAGGGTTATGTTCATATATCCAAAAGCCATAATCTTGTGTAATAGCCTCATAGTCACGAACCTCCCGTCTCACTATCTGTCTCTATCTGAGTCTCCCTCAACATTTAATTTAATGTCACCGGCTGATTTTTGCTGTCAATAAACCTGGCGGCGCAATTAAGCACAATGGGGACAGGGCCGATTAATCTTTAATGACTCATTTACTCATTTCACTCTCCATCTCGTCAAACTCCTGGCTTCATTCTGGGGAGATAGGAGGCACAAAAGCAAAAAAAAAAAAAAAAAAAGCATTCAAGAAGGGGATAAAAAAAAAAAAGCTGGCAGAAAAAATTGTTTTAGCGTGGGGACTTTTTTTCAAGGTCTAATCTAATCAAATGACAGCAGATATCTCTGTTCGATGTTCGCATTCGCGGCAGACAGTGATATAAAACTGCTGTTGCTGATTGGGGGCTGGTTTGGGAGCACTGGGCTTTCTTTCTTCTCTCATACTGTGTCTGTCACTCACTCTCACCATCTCTCTTTGTAATCTAACTTTCCCCTCCGCTGCAAACAACATGCAAACTTCACTGCAAAGGAGAATATGTGCTCCATGTTTTGCTCTCCAGCCAGTCTCTCTCTCTCGCTTCTCATTTTTAAACCTTTGAAAAATAAATAAGTTATTCAAATATTTATCAAGCGAGGACATTAGCTGGCCGAATCTCTGGACTGAATTAGAGTGTGATTTCCTGATCTACTGAGAAGGGGAAATACATATATATATATATATATATATATATCTTGTTAAAGATGATGGTTGGACGTTACGTGGACAGTATCATTCATCCACTAGGACTGATAGTATATAATATAATTAGTTAGCACTACACTGGTTCCTTATAGAATGCCATTAATGTGTGAACCGGTTTTTTCGTGATGTTTATCCTCAGTTTCATTGGACAATTCTAGCGAAATATTCGACGAAACGTTAAAATACTGGACTGAGGCGCAAGAGCTGCAAGAGGAAACGACAGCACTTCTAAGTTACTTTAAATAAATCGATAAAAAACAATTGTTTGAAGATCTGAGCGAAAGCCTTGCAGGAAACACAAAGAAAGAAACACTTTGTCACAAACACTAAAACGACATCAGAAATAGACAAATATCATGGAAATAGAACAGAATAGATATTGGACGTCAGGAGATGCCGATGATGTGATAAGTGATCAGACAGCTCTGTTAGATCAAACAGGGTAAGTATCTCCAGGGAGACAGGTAACACGCACGCACACACACACACACACACACACACACACACACACACACACACAGACAGACACACACAGGCGGGGAGGAAGAGGCTGATGAAGAAGTGTGTTAAGTAATTGGAGGTATACAAACAATATTTTACACAGCAGGACGACTGTCTGCTGCTGCTGAGCTCTTCCACTCAGGAAGTTTCAGTTTAAGTGCCATTAGAGCTCCGGCATAGTAAACAAGGAATTAATGTAAACACAAACTCTCGATGTCTCTGCCTCTGAATTTAAACGTTGTACACGCAGCATTTTGACTTCAATAAATCATTAAATAAGACCTTTCCGGATTCTTACACTATATTTTACTATAAGTTTAACTTTATTACCCCAAAAGGAAACTCACTTACAGTTTGCGCCATTAAATCTGCTGGATTATTTGCTCATTTGGTTTAAAAATGACATCTTTTCTTGGATTATTCCGATACATACAGACACAGGGAAACTATTTCATTATCATTGTTCAGAATATCATGTCAATTACAGTATTCATCTCGTGTAAAAATGACCACCTCCATCACAGGTTTCCTTTTGCACTACTTGTATCTCCCCACATACAGTGTAGACGGGTTAATACTACAATTCACAGTTATCAATACCCAGTAAAATGTATTAACTAAGCAAACAACTAAAATCTTCTCACGTGTGCCTGGGACGAAATCGGACTAAATGACGGCCTGCGACACGACGTGAATCTGCTTGGGCGCCAAAGAGAAGCTTGTGTGCTGCAGTAGAGATTGAAATCTGAACTCAGTTTTCCACTGTATTTGCTACAGCTGTATGACTGACAGGACGTTCGGACTGTAACACTCTACTATTAGCCTTTAGTGACTCCCTATTGCCTTGGCAACTAAAGATGAGAGGCACTGATGGTGGCGCGTGGGGGGTATAAAAAACAACCAGCTGTGGTTCTCTGCTAGAACATCTGTAACACAAGGTGATGAGAGAGGTAACCGATGGTGTTTGGGGTAATTAGTAAGATTTACAAGAGATGGTAGGAAGGTAGCCTGCCGGGTGGTGTGTGTGTGTGTGTGTGTGTGTGTGTGTGTGTTTGTGTGAGGCCCTCTGGCTACATAATATCACATCGTCTTCTTCCCAATCTAATTTCTGTTTGACTGCCAGCACAGGTAAACATTAAAAACTAATTTTAATAAAAACTTACAAATCTAAACATTTCAACTATTTTCCTGATCAGTTTCATCTCATAATGTTTTTTTGTTGATTGATTGTTGACTAATTGTTTAGTCCTTAAAATGTCATAAAATAGTTCAAATTACCCATCAAAATTTCCAAGAGCTTGTTTTGTCTAACAGTCCAAGATCCAAAGATATATAATGGTCTATATTTGAAGATCAAAATTGTTGTTTTCTATTGATCATTTAATCTCTAGTCGACTTATAGCTTCAGCTAAATATTTTCATAACTTAAAACCCCATTTTTGATACTATTTGTGGTCTGCATTTTGTTTTTACCTCTCTATAAAATTGATCTACAAATTGATTGAAATTGCCTTCAAACAGGAAACGATGCAGCGTGTAATCCAGGGCACTTTTACCACATGGAAATCTGCCTCGCTGTTTACTGTTCACTCTCCTCACAACGTGTCTGAGCGGCATTAATGGAAACCGAACATTTCCTAGTGCTGACGCTTCACAATAAAAGCACGGGGTGGCTTATATTGTGAAGTAGTCACAGGAAACCATTTATTTGTGACCGCAACCGGTTGATGCGGTTTACAAAACAAGACAACGGTTATTATAAGCAGTTTTGTGACTGGAGATCAGTTTTGAATCCAGTTGGCAGTAATGGAAGGAACAGGCTACAGGCTGCAGGCCACAACCAACTTCACTGTGCGGAAAAACTACCTGTGCTGTACTCTGATGCTGAAATCCGACCGCGTAAACAGATTCATCGGTTGCTTCTGTTGTATTTCTGACAAAGCACCTGCTCAACGAGTCTTTGCTGCCCGCAGACTCCTAGGATCTGTTACCATCAGTAACCATGGGAGTCGCTAAACCAACCAGGACTGAAATCTTATGAATCACAACATGAAGCAATCAGCAGTCAGCAGCTTCATTCCAAACATATTGGCCTTACAAAGAGCTTTCTAGATTACTTATCAGTGAATCCTGAGTGTGTATTATACAGAATTAAGTCTCCGTCTGTGTGTTTCTCACTACAATAGCTTCCTTGGAGACTGTGCATGAATGTGTCTAATAGTGTGAAAGGGAAGTTTTGAAAGCCTATTCAGAGGTGTCTACACATTGTGGATTTATTTCAATCACACAATCTTCCCCCCCGGCCATGAGCAAAAGAGAACAGGCCAGATTGGTTTTGGGAGGACTCATACTTGACTAGAAAGTCATTCATCACAGTGGTCAGGTGACGGCTTGTGCCAACAAAAACATTAGGGTGGTGATGAGTCCACAGATGTTCACAAAATTATAGTTCTGAGTGTTACGGTCAACTCGAAAGACATGAGTTTTTGTGTGTGCGCAGCTGATAGTCATCCCAACATGTCCCGATCCTTCCATGATGTACTGGTCTGCATTAACTGGGTCCTACCTGTGTCCGGTTGTTCTCCAGTGTTTTCTCCAGCTCCACCTTGGCAGCAGCAGACTCCTGCTGGTGGGTTTGTCTCAGGTGTTCGATGGCTGACGCGTGGATGTGGTTCAACTCTGAACGCAGTGAGGCTTGACGGGAACGGTGCAATGGAGGAAGAGGACACAAGAAGTCATATTTCGTTTGTGCAGAACATGCCACACAGGAGGAAACAAAGCTTGTTCGCGCATTTCAGATTCAGGGATTTTGTGGCTTGTTGTTGTTGAAAAAAAGCCTCCTCCAACCTTTAGTCGGCTTGCAAAAAAGGGCTCATTAGATGCAAAGGAATTTTTATTACAAAATAAATAAATGAAATCTTTTTTTATTTTGCACATAAAGCCGAGCGCTTCGCTTGCCTTTACCCAAGTGGCCTTTAATCCCCACTCCAATGAGCACCTTTCATTGCAAACAGTCTAATGGTTTGAGGAAGCACAGAGAGGGAACACACACTGCTATTAGTGTTCTACTTGAACGTAACACCAATTTAAAACGTCAGAATAAAGAAATACGGCCGTGAAAGTTAAGAGACTGCTTCTGACTGATCGCTGCAGTTTTTTTCAAGTTATGAAAATGTAGAATAAGAAAAAGACGCAACAATCACGTACTGAGCACACACTTTCACACACAAGGAGAAGACGAAGGACAGTAAGAGAGGGGGAGAGATCAAGAGAAAAAAGGTAATAAAAGGACGTCGGGGTGTGGGAAGTGAGAGATAGATGGAAGCAGCTCTCCAGTGTCAGGACCATGACATGAAGGTTAATGGAAGACCATTTTTCACTGCACAGTACTGGTGTGTTAGCACTAAAAACTGGGCAAGACTGAGAATTTACTTCCCAGTTCTGTTGGTCTATCTTTCGACTTTACATTTCAGCTGATATTCTCATTGTGCTTCACATACGGTCCATTGGGTAATTTTTAAACCGTTGTTCCTACATCCCATTATACTGTATATGAAAACACAGACTGCACCGATTAGTATTTTCAAAAATGTCTGCATTGACTTAAGAAAGAAAGCAGTAAAAGTGCAATCTGTGATGGATGGATGGTGGTTTATTCGATCCATTATTACAGAGGGCCTTTACTGTGGCCCTGATGCTTTTCTAGTTTTCTCTGAATTTCTATGGTCGTGTCCCATTCGTGATGTTGACCCAATAAGCTTTTCAAGGGATTTGTTACATGCAATTGCACATTAAGGAGAAAAACACGTTTAAAACTACAATAACTCATCAGGATCCTGTTGCAGCAGCTCTAAAGTTCAAAGTTCGCCCACTAGTTACAATGCAGGTGTTTACAAAGTGGATTAAATCGAAACATTCTGAATTGAATCTAAATTAAAATGGACTGCAACGCACAAACAAGTTCTTACGTAAAGAATACTTGTTACTAGCTAAATATTTACACCCAGTAACTCCCAGGTATAACTGCTGTGTAGCTAACTGAACTAAGTAACAAAGCTAACGTTAGCTTGCTAATATCTAACCCATTTAAAGTGAAAAAGTAAAAAAGGTAATATGGTCGACATATTTGACGTGACACTTGATAAAATGCTGTTTAATAATGACGTAAACTGGGAGAATTTTAAATTACATGTCACAAAAATAATAAAAACACATCTCAAACATTATGCTATTAACAAATAGCGTTAGCATAATCGAATATGTTATTAACTACTAACTCTTGACACATTTATTTGTCCATCACAACACCTTTTTTTGCTTGTCATTTCACGCCATTTAATCTCTGCTGACTTATATTGTGCACAGACGCCGTGTCATTGTACGCAGGAAAGTCAGAGGAAAAAATGCCAGGTGGCGTACTACGAAGAGCGAAAACGTATAAAGTAATAGGTAAGTACATAAAGTACGTGATGTGATAAAGCCCTCAACTTACGAACCTAACTTGACTGACGTAACTAACGTACTTATTTTAACCCAAACCGTGATCTTTTCCTAAAGCTAACCAAGTAGTTTTGGTGCCTAAGCTTAACTAAACTCAACTAAACTCTACTCTATACTATTTCACAGCGTTAACCACATGGGATTAGCAGTTAAAGTTAAATTGAACAACGCTATCGATGCTAGCATCCGATTGACACATTATTAAAGTCTTTACTAGCTGAGACATTTTTTAAGTTTTAATGGTGCAACCATACTCAGTAAATCACTAGTTTGAAACTGCCTAGAAACTAGCTACTAAGAACTTTAGAAGGACCTAGGAGTTTATAATAGAGAAAACCGATGTGTTAAGCAAAGACAGGTATGGTGACATAGCATTATGCTAACTGATAGCTTGTTCTGAGACCATGACGGCATTATGCTGCTCGCTTGGGTTTGTGTTATTCAAACCATAAAAAAACAGAAAAAACAGTCTTATATTTTATAAGACTGTTTACTACATGAAAGGATAGAGGTTTCACTTTTCAGTATTTTCACAGTTCACACTTTGAACAAAAGGTGATGGGGAGGGGGATCTTTTAAGTGCGTGTACCCACACAAACCCCACACACACACACACACACTCTAAGACCTTACCCAGCATGGCTTTGCCCTCGTCCTCCAGTTCAAAGCGAAGTGTTTGCAGCTCTTGTTCTGACTGCTGTTTGAGCGTCTCGATGCTCTGGCGGTGAGCCTCTCTGAGAGACTGCAGCTCTGCCTGGTGATGATGGCGGAGACGCTCCTCCAAGTCCTGGTGGAGAGATGAGGGGCGATGGTGGGAGGTAGGGGACCAGGGGAGGGCGAGAGAGGATAACCGAAAGGAACAAAGGCAGGGCAGGAAAATCGGGAGAGAGAGGAAAACAGAGCGGGAGAGGGCGAGAGGGAGAGGGTGTGAGGGAGTCGAAGGAGAAAGTAGGGTAGACAAAAAGAAGAAAATGTGTGGATGAAAAGTTTAAGACAGGAGGAGATGATTGAGTGGAATAGAAAGGTAAGAGGGAACAGAGATGTAGAAATGAAAATGGAAAAGTGAGGCAGGGAGAGATAAGGAAGTATTTTAAATCCTCTATAAGGGCTGAAGGAGAAACTGGCCAATCATCATACGCTGACTCAAACTGCACTGAAACATCAACCAAGTAGAGAAGAAAAGTCTGACTTGTACTGTATAGGTTTTGAGAAAGGTAGAAAAAGATCACCTCCTGTGTCAAAATGGATTGTAAAACAGACAATTCAGCCTCATGTTTTAAGTCTCAGGAAAAAACGTTCTTTAAAAGGTTTGCTGACAGTTTCAATGGATTCCTGTGCAGAGCGGCCGTGGCCGTAACCAAAGTCAGTCAACTGTAGAATAAAAAGTTGTAATAACGACTATTCTACGCTTATTCTAATAATTCTACTCTTCTTCTACTGTACAGTTTGGAGAAAAACAGAGGTAAGGTTACCTCTTATGTCCAAATGCATTGTAAAACAGACAATTCTCTCATATTGAAAGTCTCATAAATGTATTTCCCATAAAAGGTTTCGCTGACCGTTTCAATAGATTCCTGTTCAGAACGACCTTGACTGAAACTCTTTTGTAGTAACTCATTTAATTTTACTCTGATTAAATGAACATTTTTTTCTTTTATAATACTGAGATTTGGCTCTCTTTTGTTTTCACAGTTACACTGAGCAACCGTTATTAACACATGCTAATTTGTGTAGTCAGTGTTTTTTGATTAATTTATTATTAAACAAAATTATATTGGGATTGGGTTAAAAGTTTGTTAATTTACAGAGTGAGAAAACAAATGATCGACATCCCAACAGACGTTTTGGTAAGTTTGTGATTAAAGGTGATGGCAGAGCAGAACTAGAAGGGGCTGGATTAGTAAAAACTAGGGCTGTCAATCGATTAAAATATTTAATCTCGATTAATATATAAACTTAATTGCACATTTTTATCAGTTCTAAATGTACCTTAAATTAATATTTTTCAAGTTTTTAATACTCTAATCAACATGGGTATGGACAAATATGCATGCTTTATGCAAATGTACGTTTATTATTAGTGAAACCATCAGCGCATGAAGACCAGACATGTGTCAAAGGTCATAGAAGTTTTTCAAAGAACTTGTTCGTATCTCTTAAGCCTAAGCTTAAAAATTCAGAATAAGCAGCGATTCCTCTCAATTTTAAGAATATAAATAAAGGCAGTTTTTACACTGGCAGTTTAGTTCAGAACGGGGCACAGTTCGCATGAAAGATTGGTCATGTGAAAGCTGCCATGCGGACCTGGGAGCGCACCAGGGTGAGCTCGGTTTTGCACTCGAACTGCGCCGCGATTCACGTGAGACAGTGAGAGAAACACGGACTCGGGAGCGCTCTCGTTCAGAAAAGTAACCTGCGCGTTCGTTTTAGCCGATTGTGACGTATAGTTCGATAAAACACATAAGCGGTGACGGTGTTAATGATTCACCTCGGATATGAGCGAGAGCGAGCTCGCAGTGTATTCTGCAGTCTCCTCAGAGTCCCTCTACAAGCATGCGACAAAAAGCCCCCTTCATCCAATACGTTGGCCAGTTTCCTTTCATACACCGTGGAAGTTTGTGATTATGGAAGATGCACACAAATGCACGTGCTCAGTGTAAAAACGCCCTTTTCTTTTATTTCGACCTGGAGTCTAATAAAAGTTAAACAGAAGAAATGGTAGCTCATGTAGGCTTATATAACGTCACTTGTGTCAGAATAGTAATGTTAATGTGAGCCCTTTTCTTTCCCCATTTCTGTTTGCTGCTGCATCCTTTACGTCTGTGGCTGCTCTCGATTTCTCCAACTACGGGCCGGGCCACGGCTCACACAGAAAATGCGCGCTGCGTTAATCGGCCGTTAATAAAATTAGTGCCGTTAAAAATAAATTTGCGTTAACGCGTTGATTTTGACAGCCCTAAAACACATGATAATTAGATGTATTATGGACATGTGTCAATCACCTCATCTCTCTGCGCACTTCCCACCATTACGTACTAGAAATGTCCTAGAAGACAGAAGAGTCCAGACGGGCTTCACCCAAGATCAAACGCCTGAGTTCACTGAATGTTCTCCAACAACAGTCCAAACTAATTTCTAAGTAAAACTAAAGTCTGTTTCCACATGTGTTTTGTTTATTGCATTTCTTTGTTTGAAATTAGGTGAATCATTAAACTGTGTTCCGTTAGTTTCACCCAGCTGTTGCTGATCACAGTTTTGGCTCAACCAGAACAACATATTAGAATATTAGCAAAGAAAACTGACAAGCACTTATGTACACAGCATTAGCATCAGGCATTAGCACTGCTGACTGGACAGCTGCCACAACGCGCGCGCACGCGCACACACACACACACACACACACACACACACACAGACACACACACACACACACACACCCACACACACACACACACACACACACAGACTGAGTATAGACCCATTAACATTATACTGCTGGCAGTTGAACGTTTATTCTGGCAGAAAAAGCTGCTTTTGTTGTGTGAGGATCCACATTTTGTGCCTGAGTGTTTGTGTTTGTAGCGGTGAGGTTATATATCTATAGATATATAGAGATATAGATATATATAACTATAAATGTGGTTTTACACTTTGGCAAACAGATTCACTACTGGTGCTGCTGTCACCTCGATCCACAATTCAACCGCCGTTTGTTGCACCAAATGTCTGTTACTGTAAACTCATCAATCGGGCAAAGTTGGCTATCAACTGGCTTGTTGGCAGAGAGCGTGAGACCAACATTACAGTCAACCATCAACAGCCGTGTTTCTGGTTCAACAATATTTACTATAAATGTTTTTATAATTGGTGACTATGATTTCACAGGGATTCACTGCAATGTCATATTTTTGCTTAAAGATACAGAACTGTACGGATATTTATGGATGCAACTGCTGGAGGCAATATTAAATTGTTGTGCGCTAGTTTTTCAGTAAGTTTCGAAGACTAAAGGTTTTACCTGCCTTATCTATTTCTAAACCTGGCACCATTTTGATGGTATTTGTTGTAATTATTTAAATTATTTGATCTTGTTTACATCTTAAGTTCTGTATCTTACGTGCTATTATTATGTGTGTTTTTATTGTAAAGCACTTTGTAACTCAGTTTTGAAAGGTGCTATATAAATAAAGTTATAATTTATTTGTTTTCTTTGTTTTTGTGAGTCTAGTTTCCAGAGACCCACACATAATTTTGTCTTTTGAACCGACAAACCATTTGGCCCCCCCTTCTGTCTCCATACACAAATAAAATGATTAACAAACTAACTAATTAACTAACAACTTAACTCTAAAGGCACCATTTTGTAATTAGCTAGTGCACGTAGATCATTGGGAAAATTGAAATTTAAAGATATAAATAAATTAAATAAGCAAATAATAATAATGACGGCTATAATAATACATTTTACTTTTCTTTACATTGACAAAGCAAAAAAGACCGTAGAAAACTAAAACCCAATGCCGGCATGGAGTAGAGCAAGACATAAAATCTTATAAAAACTGTTAAGCTGGGCTGTACTGTAGATATTTTATTTACTTTCCCCTTTGTGTTTTTATCTGACTGTTTAAAGATGGCCATAAGCTGCTTTGGAAATGATTTCGTGGTTGTGTTTGGTGATGCTCAGCTGCAGAATGTTTTCATAACCTGCTATAATATCTTCAGTTCAGCACCTGTTCTGCACCTGTGTATATGCTACACAAATAATGTAAATTGCTCCCTAGTCTCACTTCCAGATAAATTGTTAATACAGTATATAATATAATTCAATGTAGACCAGTAACAGGCAATGCATGCCTTTGCAGACTGATTTATCAAATGAAATGCTTCATATCAAAGGAGAAAACACAGCCGCTATTTCCATCAGCAGACTTAGGTTACATAATAGAGTTGAGATCTCATTTTCATTATTACACAAAGCCCTAAAAGAACACCACTGTAGACAATACAATTGCTGTTCACACTGAGCTGAACCCATTTTTCTTTTGTCAGTAAAATATTAAGTTGCCATTTTGCCAAGTTTAACTAGAACCCATCAACAAGGTACATCTAAAATGATATTCATAGAAGGTTGGCAGCGGCATCTGTGGCATTTTAATTTGCCAATATATAATGCCTTTGGGAAATGTTTCATGGAACAGAGAGAGAGCCCCGAATATTTAAATGAACCTCGCTCTGAGTTGGCGGACAGCAGATTCTTAGCGTTTGACGGGGCACCCATGCTGTTTTCATGGTTACACTTAAAAAGCCCCCGAATGCAAAACAAAAGTGTTACAGTTCATTAGTGGCAGGATCTTTGTGCGCGGATGGATAATAATGTTGTTCACGCTGTAGTTAGTTGTGTATCCACTAAAAATGATAATGCCTCTCCTCTTACTCGTGGCTCTTCCTATATTGCATGATTACTTACTAACTCTCACCACCTGACCTCCACATCCACCACACATACCCTTAGCCTGGTTTCCTCGCCAATCATCTACCTGTACCTTCTTCTTAACTCTGCCTTACCTGTCTGTCTCTGAGCTGTGAGTCCTTTACCGTACCTGGTTCACTGGGCCATTAAACACAAGGTGTTCTTTGGTGACGTCATGTCGCATGCGTTTTTGAATTTGCATTGTGCCAGTATTGTGCGTTTTGTTTCCTTGTTTGCTTTTGATCATCATATGTGTTTTGAATCTGCGTGGTTTCTGCACGTTGTAGCGTTAATACGTTTGGTTTACAATCTTGTAGTATGTTTGTGCCCATGACACACACTACTTTTATGCTCTATGAGTTCAAAGTCACGATCTTCCATTTAATTACTGCCCGGTAACAATGGACCCACATGTTTAGGGTAATTATGTAGCCAGGATTTCACAATTAATATGACAATATACTAATTATTGTATATGCTTAAAGACACAGTGAAATAAAAAAATACTATTTTCCACGTAATCCTGTCTGAGTTGACTGGTCAGTTATTTCTCTGCCAAATATAAGTTAAAGAAGCACCATTTTTGAGTATTTTTACATCAAAGTCGGTCTTCCTGTAAAACAATATTTTTTATATTATCATTATATTTTTAATGAGTGATATTGAATTCAGGGGCACAAAACATAAATCTATCCAGTAAAAAAAGGGATTAGGGGGACTAGCTAACTCTGCCCTTCATAGCAATAAAATTGCACTTGACCGTAAGCTTGTGATTCGTAGTAGCTAACAGAGCTACATCATAGGAAGAGGTGTAGGTTTGGGTATCGGTTGGCAAAAATTTTGTTTACATTTTCAAATGTAGTTGAGTCTTATAAATTGCTCCCTCATCCGCCTTCTTCTGATCTATCAACTCAGGTGAGGAAGGTGGGCGATGGTGAAAAGTCTAGTAAAGCTCCGTATGGCACCGATTTCGCTAAGCCACGCCCCCACTATTGAGTGATCCTATCAAATCTTAAGGATTGAATTTAAATTCCTCTTGTAATGATATCCCGTTCACATATTCTGTTTCACTCAGAAGAAGCTAGCTGTGACTTTAAAGAAGCACCACTAATATTAATCACTGAGCAGGTAAAAATACAAGTAGATGTGTGTTGAAACTCCGGTAGGCAGTTTTGTCACAGTATGAGAAAGTGAGTTTTAAAAGCCCCTAATCTCTCTTATTCATTACTATTGATCATTGGTCTATTTGTGCCATGGGTCAGTAAAAACCATTCCTTTTGTTCCTTTAATTAAAGGAAGCACATTAATTACCCCTAACCTCGGTGACTCCCATAATTACAAATTGACTGTAATGTTGTTACATTCGCGTCCTCCTCTCTGTGCTGTTTGTGTGTGGAGGCCTGGTTGTTTCAATCTTCATTCCATTACTGGACGGTCAATATTTGTTACTTTGGCGGCGAGTGAATCCATTTCGCTGAGTAAAAAGGGGTGATACTGATGAACAAGAGCGAGAGAGAGAGACAGGAGGGGTAAACACACAAAGATATGAACTGAGACTGTGGCCCTCAGGTCCTCCGGCAGCCTGATCCAGCTGCCTCAGCACAGGTCGAAATCCTGACCCAGAGGACAACCCGAAGACCTGAGTTGGAGGAACTGAGGCGTCTAGAAGGGATGTAGCTTAAAAGCGTGTCCGATATGTATTCAGGTGCTAGACTGTTGAGTGAGTTGAGAGCAGAATCTTAATGCCTAAACTAAACTGGAGCCAACACATGGACTTTGAAACAGCTGTAACTTGTTCTCTTTTTCTGGTCTAAGTCAGCACTCAAGCTGCTGCATTATGATGATCTTCAGCTTATCCGAAAGCTGTCTTGGGCAGACCAGAACGGAGAGCGTTACACTAGTGGAGCCTGTTGGAGATAAGTTAGAGAGGCACATATAACCTTTTAAGTATCTGACAGTAAGAAATGACTGCACACTGGCAAGATACCAGTGAAGTTAGGAAATTCAGTGACAGTTTTCCAATGTGGGCGTTAAAACTCAGATTAGATCTTACGAAAAAAAAGAGAAGATAGCTAAATTGGGGCTTGACGTGTAGTGTTCAAAATTTCAACTATATTAGTGGGTGATTTATAGAATTCGATCCATTAATATTTTGGTTTTATTAGCTCATAAAAGTAGTACACTAACAGCTAACAGCCACGCTAGCGGCTCTGAGAGTCTGGACTCTCAGTCTTAGTCCAGTCCTAAGAGCCAAAGGAAAAGTCCTAAAAGCCCATTAGGATGCATCGTCTGAATGTCTGTAGCAAATTAAGTGCCAATCCATCCAGCAGATGTAAAGATATTTCACAGGAAGGTTAAAACTTTGACCTGCTGGTGGTATTATTTTGTTCTTGTAGCATGGTACGGTAACCTGAAAGTCAACAAAAAAAAAAACAGGTGAACAAATTTAATAATGGTAGTCAGTAGGATTATTGGTGAGGAGCAATTAACACTCTCATATAATTTTAATAAAAGAGTCTGGCAAAAGCCATTAAGGGACCACCAAGCAACCATTAATGCTACTGATATCTACCATATCTTAAATAAACACTTTGGGCTGGTTCCTTTAGGGTGGAAGTATAGATTTCCCAGGGCCAGGTGCTTAGATTCTAACATACATTTTTAAAATGTGCAGTAAAATAACTTGTACACAAGCAATTACTTTGCATCCTCTCTAGTCATCAGCAAGTCTTATTGTTTTCATTTTGTAACTTTTGATTGGTTTTAATTTGCATTTACTCATTTGATTTTTGTGTTAATTTGTGTTAACACTGTTTACTGTTATTGAAAGTTACTCTTTCTGCCTGACATTTTTAGCTTTACTGATGGATGAGACTGATTGATAGACTGATTGATGTGTTTATTTTTGCCATGGTGCAAGCCAAAACTTCCCACGTGGGACAATAAAGACTCAACTGAACTAAACTAAAACGTCAAGAGGATCACCTAACGACCACAAGGCATTAGGATTCACCCTCTGGGGACCATCAATGTCTGTACAAACTCTAATGGCGATGCGTCAGATTGTTGAGAGATTCAGACTAGATCCCTGAAAAATCTTGGTTTTACTTGGACATTTTCTACATTTTGTATATGAATTAGTGGGAATGCTGATTCAGCATTGTCTCTGTCTGCCTGTCTGTCTGTCTGTCTGTACTACTACTACGACCACTAGGCGCTACTACTACTACTAGGGTCTTTACTACTACTATCTGTAGTGCTGTTCTTTCCTGGTAGCATATGGCTTTATAGGAACCTTCTCCTACAATTCTCTCTCTCTCTGTGACTCTCTCTATCTACCATGGAATGATACCTTTGAACTGGGAGTGGGCATTTACCAAATTTTATGGCCCTCTACTAGATACAAAAATTACTTCATATCTAGTTCTTCAAGTTTAGTGACTTGGATTCAGAATTTTCAAGTTCGACTTCCAGATGTGAGAGTATTACAGTTCTAGGCTTCTAGCAATTTTAGAAATGAATTACAGATCTTAGCTTACTTATCCAATGCAGTTCAGCTTCCAGGTTGTCCCGCATTGCATTGCAATGCATTTGAGCTTCAAGATTTTTCAGGCATTTCATTTCAGACTTCTGCATTTTCAGCAATGCTTTGCAATTATGTCTTCTTCTGTACACCTATCGGTGGACTACTACTTCTGCATACTTTCAGCTACAGAAGCCCTTCAAATGTCAAAATGTTCAGCACTTTAAGGACGTGTATGCTTCTATTCCACCTTTTTTGCATTTTAAAAATTCTAAGTTTTTTTTAAGAACTTAATAGAAGTAAATGCAGCTTTGACAGTATTACAGCTTTGGCAACGTATCTCAGCTTTAAGCATTATTAGGTAATGCAGGTCAGTGTCCAGGTTGTTAAGCAGTGCAATGCATTGCATTTGAGCGATAAGATCTTTTAGGCATTTCATTTCAGACTTCTTTTCAGCAGTCAGTTAGTCAGTCAGTCATTTTCTACCGCTTGTTCCTGTTGGGGGTCGCGGGTGACTGGAGCCTCTCCCAGTGGCTCTGGGCCTTAGGCGGGGTACACCCTGGACAGTGGCCAACTCGTCGCAGGGCTGACATCTTTTCAGCAGTGTTTTGCTAAAATCATTTCAGCTTTCAGCATTCCCACGCATTTTCAGCAGGAAATGAAATTTTTCTAGTTTGTATTAACATCCACATGTCCTTAGGAGAGAACAATTCTCCCTCTGAAAGTGTACAGGCAAACTAAAGTGAGCAATAGTCTGATAAATAAAACAAGTAAGACAAAAGATGATAAGCAAATCAATAAGCTGTCAATTGCTCCATGCATACTCACTGCTTCTATTTGTAGCTTTTTGGTAGCTGGAAGACGAAGAACTAAATTAGGTTATGTGCATGTGTTTGTGCAGTGGGGATGTGTAAAAACGTTATTACTCCCTGGATGCAACTGTCTGCGAACTGTGAACAGATAACGGCAGACAATCTGAATGTACCTCCCATCCACCCAAACACACACACAAATCATCCCTCTAATGCCTCCACTCCGGATAATTGAGTTTTCTCTCTGTGCACCACTGACAGAAATATCAACACCCTAAAAGTCACCATAAAAGCCCTCCATGAAGCTTTTAACACTTTGTTTCCCGGCTCATCAACTACGACTGCGACACAAGAAAGAATACTCAAACAAAGAGGTGGTCCATTTTGTGGTTATATTGAGGGAATGTGCACCAGCTATTGTGTATGTTTGCATCAGAGAAGAAACAATTGGAGGAGGAGAGGAAGATAACAGGGAGGAGCATGTTTGTTATAGCAGTCAGTTTAGTTTACAGGGAAATAATTGCCGATTTCATAAGTGCTGAGTGACTCATACTCTTTCTCCACATTTGTACTCAAGGAGTGGCCTAAAACACATCATAAGGACGCTGTTTCCTGACCTCCATTCTGCCTAAAGCATTAATACAATTACAGCGTCCAAGTCGGAAAAGGGATTTGGAATTGTTATGTATAGCTGATCCAAATCGACCTTGACTGTGAAATGGAAGGATTAGCATTGAAGAACATTTTCTTGGCACCTTGAGGAGTGTGTATGTTGTGTTTGTGCATGCATATTTTGACATTATAAAGAGGAAACACAGAGCTGCCAGTATAGCTATTTGGTATAGAAGCTGTCCGCTGTCAGTGAGAGTGAGTAACGATGGTGATGACTCACTGTCAGTCTAACTTAAGGACTCTGACAAGGTTCGATTGGATTAAAAAAGTCATGGATGGCTTCTCCTGAGGAGCTTCTGTTACTGGCAAGGAAGATGCGATAAAGGCTGCATATAAAATTCTTTTAAAATATATACATTGTTTGCATATAATTATGGGATAATGCTTCTTCAGTTTTGTGCCAGGGTCAATGTTGATGTGATACATCTGATCACTGTCCATGGTGCTGATTTAGCCGGAGTTTGAGGTCTCCATCCAGTCGCTGTCCATGGTGCTGACTCTGCCTAGTTCAGAGGTTATCCGCCACACTGCTGCCCTACTGCACTGAGTCTGAGCTCTGCACCGCAACGCCCCACCAATCTGACTTCTTAAAACATGTCAGACTGTATCACCTATGTAGTGATTACTGTTACTGGACACTGCCAAACATATTTGCAAATGGCAGCATGACGTTTTGACAAGAGCGACTCAAATTGGCCAAGCCGATAGAATCTCACTGCAGATGTATCGTATTGGCATATGTGTTGGCCAGTAGGTAACAAGAAATTGCATAACAGAAAAGCCAAAGCTATGTTTGAGGTAATTTAGAAACAGGGTAACAAATACATAGTTTTCTTACCAGAAGGCACTGATAAATATAACTGTGAAAATCCCACTAGGAGTTGATACATAACTTGGTTAAATTCAGAAATATGATTATCAGTATTGGCCAGAAAAATCCAGTTTTCAAATGGCCTCTGTTTTTGACCACTAGTGGCGCTCTGGAGCCATGTTTTGAAGAGCGGGTCCCCTTTTTGTTTGTATCTTGCACTCTACTAACACCTGCACGAGGATGCACAGGTGCATTCACAAGCATGAAATACACACTCATTCTGGCTGATTCATGTTATTGAACTGATTATTATTATATTGCACCAAGAAACAATAGCAATGTACCGGCCGAAAGCAGGGAAGAAGAACACTTCCGGCTAGCAACCATGGATGCAGGCAATGCAGGTTTCAAAATATAAAAAAAAACAAAAATCTGTTTGCAAATGTTTTATGAAGAGGGAATTGCATTCAACACATTTGTTAGACTTCAAGGACACGCACAATTTGTTTTGGTGAATGCAAACATAACTGTGCTTCTTTAAGAAAACTCCACAGGGTATTGGATCACTTTAGTATCTGCTTTATAAATATTTAGATTGTACTGTCTAGAAATGTGTGTGTGTGTGTGTGTGTGTGTGCACGTTTGCCACCACCCACCTTCAGGTCCCTCTGCCTGGCGTGCTCCATGTCCTTCATGGAGCAGCGGTGGACCTCCTGCAGACGCTGCTGTCGCCTCTGGTGCTCCGTCTGCAGCTCGTCCAGCTGCATCCTCAGGTGCTCTCTCTCCTGGCTGAACTGGTGCTGCAGCTGCTGCAGCGATGACTGCGACTGGGACAGCTGCATCTCCAGACTCTGCTTCAACAGGGAGATCTAGAGGGGAACAGACAAAAAGAAAGGCTGGACTGAGAGGGAGACCCTCACTGGGACACCGGAACACCAGCATGCGTCTACACCTTCGCATACAGATACGTATTAAAAAGACAGTGAGTAGGTGGTGCAGGATGAGCGAGAATTATAAAGAAGGTTAAGGCTGTCTCTAGGGAGCAGCATCTTTATGCAGCAGAATAACAGAGATGGGCAAAGAGGGGGTGACAATCAATTAGGCTTAAACAAAGGTTGCCATGTTAAGATGTTTGTAATTCTTAAAGCTTCGAGCAATAAAGTTTCTTACCTTCTACAAAATAAACTCTGGCTGATGCTGTAGTGCTGTGAATATAGCACTTGAATTCATTGTTGGGAGGAAGCAGCATGATTCACCAAATTAGTCTGTCTAGACAACTTAAGATAATGAATACTTGAGCAAGTGTAGAAATATTAATTCATTTAACTGGGGTCATGCCAATACAGCAATTTGATGAGGAAGCGCCATAGGGAACTTTAGAATATGGAGGACTACATCCATTAGCTGGGCGACCTATGATGTGCTACAGAAAAGGTCAACCAGCCGCTGTTCGAAGATCCCTCTTGTCCTGTCTAGAAACAGCTACACTTGTTGGCAGGATGCAAAGTTACTCTTGCCCAGGGATGATAACCTTGTCTGCTGTTGATGTCCTTCGGAGCGAACTGACAGGAAGAAAACTGAAATGAATTCTTTAACTGTGAGCACAGTTGAGGCCAGCTGGACCCCTAAATGATGTAATTTATTAACACTTTGAAACACAGTTGGAATTAATGTTGATAAATTCATCAACTTTTGGACCAACTTGCGGATCATCACACATGTATAGCTGCACCCCCAAAGTTAGAAATGATATTATGACTGAGACATACACTGTGTCATGAGCTTGGATAGCTTTATTAACACAAGTGTATGGTTATATACGATGTATTCTGACACTATTATTACCACATTTACTTGCTGATACAACTGGATTTGTGAACTGCGAAGTGTTTCAGGTGTGGAGGGTGACTATTATTACTGAGGCCAGTGTTGATGGTGAAGATGGTATAATGGTATAACTAGAGTCAGGTAGGCAACCATAGTTTCTTTCAGTGAAAGTGCTTCTTCCGGGACGTCTTAAACCTGTATTGCATTTTCTTTTTGTCTACATGGAGGTGGCTCATCAAGCACGACATTGAAATATTTTCACTTTAAAAAGTTGTTATAGTAAACATGATAGTCCACTGTGTGCTTCTCCACACATCCGGCACATATTATGCAACGTTAGCGTTCATTTAGAGTCGTAGTTGTGTCCATATAATGAATGTAGGTCCAATATTCACTCTGCCTTTAGCACTAGTTTGGTCTCAATAAACTCCTGAAGGAAATATGTGGCTCTTAATGCTTCTCTATGTTCGCCAGCTAGTTGCTAAAACAGCTGCCTGCTGCTACCGGAAACAATGCTGATGAGAGCAAGAGTGAAAAAGAACCAAACTCTGTAGAGCTGAGGGGAACTGAAGAGTCAGGTGATAACTCTCTGTGGCGTTGTCACTACGCACACCTTTCTCATTACACACTCACTTCCCCCCATTGTTAATACAAAAGTATTTCTTAGTGCCGCTTGAACTCACCGTTGACCCTTCTGGAGGTATATTGTGACTCTACGTTTTAACCCTAAAAAAACAGAACCTCCTTTCTTTTAAAATCCTAGCTAGAGGTGCAGAGGTGCTTACTTCATGTATTGCGCGCTGTGCACACATGGCTTTGGGCCTAACATCACCCTCGTACTTCATTACACAAAGTATCAGTTATGATTACACAAATATTTACAATGCTGATTTGTAGTTGTACTTTTTGATAACATACTGGGAAGAATCTTGTGTGTGAGCAAAAGTGAAATCCTATTTTGTAAAAGATATATGTACCCACGCATCAAGGCATCACTGACACTGCCATAATAATCTGTTCAAATACAGGCCATTAGAAAAGAGCCTGCACCGTCATTTGATTTCCAAACAGCATCTTCTCTATTAGTGCGTATATACAATATATATATATATATATATTCAGAGATTGACCGCTGCTCTGATTTGACATTTGAGTAAATAAATATGGTTCAGCTGATTGCGAGGCGTGAAGCGGCGGCATTAGTCACTCTGCATGCCAGCTGAAGCACACGGCGCGCACGCAGAAATGAACATAAATAAAGCCATCGACACTGCTTGCATGTGTGTACGGTGACCACGGGAGAGCTTAGTCACGCTACATCAATATCACCGGGTGGTCATTAGCAACAGCAGCCGGCTCCGGTGTGTATTCACCGCAGCGTCAAATAATGACTGTGTGAGTGAGTTTGTCCACCAGTGCGAGGAAGAAATCAGTCAGTCTGGCGAAGACAGGAGGTCTTATAGGGCCAACATAAGCTTTGAAGGGAGGCGGTTTGGTCTTATTGCCTTTCTCATCCTCATTCTCCCTCCCTATTGATTTTGTTTTTTGTTTTTTGTTTTACTACTGGTATAATTACAGCCATTCCACTAGAAGCTGAAGGCATCTGGCATTTTGTGTTCAGAGAAATCCGCAGCCCAAGTTGAAGATTAAAACCATCTTTAACCAGTAAATGGGGGTACCTCCACTTATCCTCTACATCCAGGAGCAGTGATCATCTTTCTTTGCCTGTTCGTTTTGCACTTTAGATTTCGCCCATTATTTCTTGTGTTCATTTAAGAATTTTGCTGAAACACCGAAACCACTTCATCTTGGTGTAATTGTATTCCTCTCCATATAGTTAAAAAGACAAGAAAGACCTGGATGGAGGCTGGCCAGCACCCATGCATCCAACACACATGCCCCTACTGCGCTGTGCTGTACACGTATACAGACGCATTGACAATAGTTGTACCTGTTCCAGCAGGTCCTCCACTTTCCTCTGCCAGCTCTCCCTGGCGCTGCTCAGTTCCTGCTCCTTGCTTTGGGCCAGCTGAGCCAGCGCCGAGGCCTTGTCCTCCTCGTGGTCCTCTCTCAGCTCCTCACGGAGCTTCTTACACTCCTGCCTACAAACACAGCATGACACACAGATTCATTTGGTTTGCAGGTTTCAGGTGCGTGGCTAACGCTGTTATCCAACGTGCTAGCATCATTCCTAACTGTGACGTGCAAACTTTCCAAAAGGCCAAATGCAGAGAAAGCAAAGGTCAGTGCCTTTACACTTGAATAATCACTATAATGCAAACCAGTGTGATAGAATAATGTATGAGTGACGTGTTTGGAAAAGACAGAAGGTGACAGCTAAAGAGAGGAGCAGACCACATGATCTTGAATTATAGTTAGAAAAATGAGCTAAAGATGTAAGGTTGTGGTGTTTATATATAATGCCGGTAGACTCATAAATAAAAAAATAAACATTAACTCAGTATAGCTGATGTTAATTTGGTGAGGTGTATTTTTGGAACTATTTCAGATTATGAACAATGTACAGTATTGTCATCCATTTTTAGAGATACAGTCCATATTGCTCAGTCACTTAAAGCTGAACCAATCAGGCCTTTTTTTTGTTCACTTTGGGGCAGAACTATGTGGCCAAAAACAATGCTATGAGAGTGACGCAAATCAGTGAAGTCGGGTGATAATTCTCTGTGGGTTTGTTACGCCGAGCAACTGTTTTCACATCACACACAGTCATTTGGTCCATTACTGATCTAAACAATCAGTATTGTCCTTTTAATTTATAGCCCTTCTAAATAAATGACTGCTTGACTCTGCTGCAGCAGCAACAACGTTATTCCTAGCCAGTTTAGCTAATACGATGCTCCATCCCACCAGTAAAATTAAATAAACCTTTCAGCACCATTTACTGTATTTAGTTGCAAATTTGATTTTGGTATACTTTGGAAAGCTTCTTTGCTTGTGACTGAATTACCATAATATGATTGTTAGACCTAAAGGACTACCTATTTTGAGCTATAAGTCGATTTTTATACAATGCTGGCATGAACTGAAACGATTGGCCGCCTGGAAGATAATAAATCAACCTAAAAGGTTAATGTATGCTTTGATAAAAGAAGTAAAATACAATTTATAGTCAGCAAGCTAATCTCCCAAACCTTAGTGTGTTTCTTTTAGGGACCTTTTGTATTCTTGTTGTTGTTACTTGTTTTTCTTGACATGATTTTTTTACTATGGCTCACAAGCGCAACAACAATGTCTGGCAAAAGAAGAGACTCAAGCAAACAGCCACAACTTTGCAACAAAGGTAAAGGTGCTTCAGACAGCTCAATATTCGGTTTAGGGGAACAATAAATGGTCTTTAATCAGACCTCAACAGTGCGTCTATTGAGCGACCATCACTCTTTAACACTGCTGCTTACAGCTCTTTGCATGGCTCTGTGTGTGTGTGTGTATGTGTGTGTGTGTGTGTGTGTGTGTGTGTGCTGCCAATGCAATAGCTGTGTGGGAGTTGAAATGGCTGTTAAATGAAGTATCGAGGCAAACACATTTTTTTTGTCACTTTGAAAGCCAGAAAGTGTCAGACTGAACGCGGGCTCGGGCTCACACACACACACACACACACACACACACACACACACACAGCAGTGCAGTCACACACCAGACAGTCACGTTCATCACGCAGCACACTTGACACGTGTCATCATTCATGTCCTCGTTCAGTATAAAGCACACAGTCACGGACGGCGATGCACGCATGCGTTCTGTCTCTCGCGCACGCACACACACACACACGCACACACGCGCACACACACACACACGCACACACACACACACACACGCGCNCACACACACACAAAGGCCTTGGGCTTCAAAGAGCTCTGGTCTTCCTAATAAGCGTCGTTTTGTAGCATCTGCTGGGCAGGAAGAGAGATGAGGGCAGATGGAGAGAGGTAAAGGAAAGAAGGAGTGGATGAACGGAGGGTTGAAGGAGCTGTCAAAGATGGAAGAAATATCCTAGTAAAATGTGGGATAATTGGCTGGATAACTGCCTGTGCTATGGGATATAAGGCACACGTGCTCATTTAAGGTGTGCATCTGTGTGTGTGATTATGCATATGGGCCTTGAGTATGCTGAGAATCGTTGTAATAGTGTGTATGCCACAGTTATAAGCCTATAAGCATCATCACTAGCAGGCAATAACGTGTCTAGTGTATCTGGATTGCATGAAAGTACATATAAATACATATATGCATTTTTTTACAACTTCAAATACTCAGAGATTCCCTGTTGGAATACTTCTATCCATTAAAAATAACAACTACTGTGTACAACTAATTTGTGTTCCTCTAAGTCACTACAAGTCATTTTATTTCCATGTTCTTCAGTGGATGTTGTTTGTTATAGTGGCTACGAATTTTCAGTAAGTGGACCTTGTGCTCAGAAATCTTTTGTCAAATGACTTTTTCCTAGGTCAATAATGAACCTTTAAGCCCAACACTTTTGCTGACATAAATAAATATGAAGGTTTTCACAGCAAAACAGCTTAACAAAGAAGGCCTCGGAAACCTATTCAGACCAAAGACTTGCACTGGCAACCTCCTTGTTAACTCCATTTTCAGAGGTTATTGACAGCAGCTATGAATGTACAAAAGAACCAGGAAATGATGTATTGAGCTTCAGCAATGTGATGCAACTTTTAAAGAGATATACAATAAGTTATCCTGTATTTTCTTGTTCGCCTGAGTTCAAAGTTACATCGTTCCAATAAAAGCTTTGCACAAACACTCAGATGAGATTAGAAACCCATCAAATTAGAAGAGATATTGACCTTGTCAAAGTCAATGTCAAATCACAGGCGGAGGTAGAGAGTTTCGACACACATGTCCAAATGCAAATATCATTGTACACAAAACCTGGTGGAGGCTTCTTATGCAAACTCTGCTCCAGATTTAAGCTGCCTGAAGTGTCAGCTTGTACCAGGAGGAAAAGTCAGTGCTTCCCCTTGAAGGAGCTACAGTACAGTAGCTCTCCAAGTGAACTTGGACTTCAACATCCACGAGAAGTGGCCAAAGAACTGCTTCCAATTTGATCTCCAACTCATGAAACCTACTCTGGCTATAGCAACCCAACAAAGACAAGCACGAAGTCAAGTCATGGTCAGTTCATGTTGAATTAAAGCAACACATTTTTTCTTGAATTTTGTTGAACCCAGAGTCAATACAAGGTCTTGCAAACCACAGTTAAACAAGTCTAAGGGTCATTCTAGCAGCTCTGTGAGGCTGTACTTAGACACAACGGTGCTTTGAGCTAAATGCTAAGATCAGCATGCTAACATTTAGCAGATAATGTTTACCATGTTCAATCTTAGCTTAGCATTGCTCACATTTGCTAATTAGCACTAAACACAAAGTACGGCTGAGACTGATGGGAATGCTATTTGCTTTCCAGGTATTTGGTCCAAAGTAATCCAAAGTACTGGATTCGAGATTTGACCGGACCGGAAAGGTTGACGGATTGTAAACTGATTACGATTCATCCTTCGGTTTCAAAGCAATCCATCCAATAGTTGTTGAGACATTTCACTGAAAAGCACAAATGTCAACCTCATGGTGGCGCTAGAGGAAAAGTCAGGGCCTCACCAAAGTTGGTAAGATTCATCGTCTGGGAACCACGGCATGTACATTTCATGCCAGTCCACCTAATAAACTTTGAGATATTTCCCTGTATAGGTGAAAACCTCGACGGGAGCTGTTAGTGGGAAGGTTGGATCACCAAAGTCAATCGTTTTCTTCCTCTTGGGAGCATGAGTGTCCGTACAAAGGCTCATGGCAATCCATCCAACAGATATTTCAGTCGGGACCAAAGTGGCGGACCAACCAACCATCACTGCAATCCCTAGAGCCACAGTGTTAGAGTGGCTCAAAAATAACACACATTCACCAGTACAAGCGACTGACAACATGCCCTGCAATATCCTCTGCATGACCAGGACAAACTAGCATGGTATTGTCTCTGCTTTAGTCTGCTGATCCGCTGAACCTCCTCTGTTCATTTGCTAATCCTGAGAGCTCTTTCCATGATTATGCTATCACAGAGAAACCGTCTGTTTTTCCACTGTGAAACAGGGATTAAAGCCAGCCTCCTTAATTTAGACGGCTCACTAACCACCGTGTACTCACCCCAACCACCAAATGAATAGATGTTCTCGGGAGAATAAAGAGCGCCGCGCAGAAAGACAAAGGAAGGTGAATGAAAGGTAATGAAGAGGAGACACGAGAGGAGGGGAAGAGTGACAGATAGACAAGAGCTCGGTATGAGTACGCTGGTTTATATTTCTTATGTTTTGTTATTTCTTCTCTAATATCAAGTTCCACTCATATTATGACTCTGACATTTATTAGTGGTTTAACTGAATTGGCCACAGTCAGCTTGTCAGCACAGCAGACTGAAAATTAGAACAGGCATTCCCCTAATCTGTCTTTGAAGCAGCCATTTTTAGTCATTAATGTCACACCGTCATTGCTATCGCTGCATGTTTCCTTTTGTGTTCGGTTTTTGTCACTTCTTATTCAAGACGCTTCCAATCTATTAAAATATTGGATGTTATGTGCCCATCTGGAAGCCCTTTTTCCTACTGCTTGAAACTGAAGAAATATTAAATATACAGCTGTTGAAATCAGCCGAATTTACATGATTAGTGAAGGATGTCTCTGGTACGAGGAAGTTTGTGCTCGGCAATATTTGGATGGAAAAATATACTTCCAGCGAGTTGTAAAAATAAATTAAAAAAATTTCTGGAGCGAGGCTGCTGACAGATTTAGGTTGTGATGATTCCCGAGATACGAGGAGAAAGATGCTCGTGGTTCTTAAACTGCTTCCTGGTATTTTAACATCAGTTCTTTCATAATTTGATGTACGGCTTGACACTCATTGGCCCTCTAGTTTTGTTGTGCTTTACCGAACTCTCTCCTCAAACTTGTAAAGGAGAGGATCATGAGGCCAGCATAAACGACTAAAAACATTATTGTACATGTTGGGGATCCTGATCTGAGGCTTGGTTGAGACTGATGCTCGTACAAGATCATGGCAACGTTAACGTTTATAGGTTTAGTGAGACCAGACGACTGATTTGAGGTGCTGCGACTACATCAAACGCATATGATTTGATATCTAACCTTTGTGCCTGATCTCTGGCTTTTACCAAATCGCATTTACCCTTTGTTCTGTGAAACTTGAACAGCTGAAAAAGGTGAATTTGAGTATCCAGAAGCACTGACCACACTCAAATAACGAGGGCAGAA
Organism: Coreoperca whiteheadi; assembly: GCA_011952105.1. Lineage (NCBI taxonomy): Eukaryota > Metazoa > Chordata > Actinopteri > Centrarchiformes > Sinipercidae > Coreoperca > Coreoperca whiteheadi. The sequence continues at coordinate 22,805,783 of CM022481.1, read as the reverse complement.
AGGAGAACAAAGGATGCGAGTGGGGTAATACAAGAAGTGGAGTGGAGTAATAAAAAAATACTGCCTTCGAGGCGCAAAGACATCCATGGGCTCAGAGAGTGAGGGAAGGCTAAAAATATCAAACAATATCAAGTGTGACCTTTACAAAGAGCCGGGGCATCAAACGATTAAACAAACTTGCGGCTTGAGAATGAGTAGCAGCCCATGAATTATTGTTTAGTTGAACTGAACATGATTCATAAACAAGAACACATAGGAACAGCAAAAATACAATATTGGCCCATGTTCTTTATTTTAATTGATTTACTTAACATTAAATCTTGATTGGGGTCCTTTAATTTGATCATTAGAGAATTCTGATCAATATATGTACTGAATGTGATATTATACAGTTGAAAAATAATCTTAACAACTAAGTAATGGAGACACTGTTTCCAAATGATCTCAGACAGATTTTTGGCATGTCGGTACGGCAATTTCTTGTTATTTATATTTACCGATAAGATCAACCTGAATAATGTGTTTATTTGCCATCAACCGAGAAACAAGAAAGCATTATAAACCACTTCTACACCAGTGTTACATTCAGAGTTCACATTTTGGAGGAGAAATATATATATATTTATATATACTGTTTCATACTGTATATGTCAGATATTTTGAGTCAAATGGACTCAGAGAGACACTCTGTACAAAGTAGGGATGTTTTGCTTCTGACCCCAATCAAAGACTTTTAATATGAAGTATCTTGACGATTTTTAGGTCAAATGTGACAATTATTTTTCAAATATTTTTATATTTCTAACATGCATAACACAGTTCATAGTTAGACTACAGTAGGTCTACATTAAAATTAGTAAACCAAGAGAACAGCTCTGCTTTAAAACAATATAACCTGCATCACAGGTATCCTTTGATGGTTTCCTACAGTATTGTTTATGGTGCCCCATAGTATATTGTATATGTAATATTTGTAGAAAGGATTGTCAATGTGAATCTGCTGTTGCAGGAAGCTTTGGACAGGAGGAGGCAGCAGCCTCGCTTCATCTCCAGCGTGAAAATGATGTGACGTTTTCAGCCAACAACAGCACTTTACAGTTAATTGTTATCCTGCAAAATGTCACTTGGACGCAAAACTGCTACAAACGCTGCTGCGTTCAAGGGGTGGCCTTTTCCGTGTCTGTGCCCAGGGGATCATTGTCTCATGAGCCGTACAGGTTTGAGATATTTGTCTGATGTCAACCGTCACCGCATTAAAATGGAAATGACCGGCGTTTCGTTTGAGGTGCTCACAGCATTGAAAAACAGCTTAAGAAAAATTAAACAGAAAATTCCCTTTGCAGAAACGGTGTCCCAATTCCTCTGGATAATCCACAGGCCTCACTGTGAACAGCTTTCATTGGAACTACGTTCAACCGAAAAAATAGTCCTCATGAAAACAGTTGACAATGTGCTCCGTGGATTATCCGGGGTAACTGGGACACGGTTTCTAATTTGGATGAAACAATGCTGGTACAGTTTTAACAGTCAAAGCCATGTCTGTGGTGCACAGCTTGATGGGGTGCCGTTGCAGTCATATACATGACTCGATGTTCACCAAGTAGCTGAATGAATAGCTGTTATATAAATGCGTCCACGCATTCAGCTGTGATTTAAAGTTCATGCCACTTCTGCGTGATTACTGAAAAGCATTGTGGTAAATGTAGGGAGGCACCATTTGAAGCTATAGTAGACTGAGGGAATGTAAGTACACTAAAACATCAATCAAACCATCTCCAAACAAAAGAATTTGTGTAAAACAGCAAATAGATGAGATCTAATGGTATTAGAGCATCCAGGCATTCAGCATTGTCTAGAGTGAAGTCTATTTTTAAGTTTAAAAACTTCGTGGTGAGATAAACTGTAATAGAGTCATTTGGAGGCTGCCAACTTTACTGTGTGAAAAGTACATCAGTTCACACCTCAAAACAGTCAATTTCATCCTTTGAGGTGTTTGAATAATAACTCTTCAAAGGTCTGTGGAAGTTAACAGAGAGTTTGAGCTGAGGGCTTTAACCCTGGATTGAGCTGAGAGGTTGCAGAGCCCTCCAAGGATAATGCTCCGTCACGGTCAATATTGTGAGTCAGATGACCTGTGTGTGTGTGTGTGTGTTTTGTGTGTGTATTCTACTGTGGGAATACAGTGTGTGGGAAACAAAAATAGGGGAACAGAAAGACTTCCATTTCCCATCCACTCTTAATTTCACGCGTTCTCTTTGTTAAAAGACAAGATGAAGACAGTTCTCGTCCGCTCTCAAATACGCTCTCTCTCTCTCACACACACACACACACACACACACACACACACACACACACACACACACACACACAGACACACACACCTACCTGAGTGTTTCGGTCCATTTGAGCTCCAGCTCCAGAGCCATCTTGTCCATCTTAAGTTTTTCTTCTTCTTTGGTGGTGATGAGTTTGGCTTCATGCTGACGCTTTTGGGTCTCCAACTCTCCCTGAGAAACCGACAGAACGGCAGTCAGTCAAACTCCGAGGGACAGACAGACAGACAGGTCGACCTTGGTTTAAGTCTTAGTGTGCCATCGTAGTCTAAATGCTGCTCCGAGGTTTTTCCGCCCCGATAATAATCCGGTTCTTTAGGCAACTCTGGGAACGTTTTGGACTTTTTGCAGCGTAAAAAAAAGGTTAAAGCCTCTTGGAGTGACATTGCTACACGAAATCAAAATGCTGGCTCCTGGCAGTGTCAATCCAAAAACAGTGGTGACGTGGAAGCCCATTTAAAAACCCCATTCTGGTCAAGTCTGCATCGTAGGACTGAAATGATTCACTGAAGAGTTGATGAACAGAAAACAAATTGGATACATTCGATAATTCAATGATTGTGCTGTGATTTATCAATCAAAAAAACAATCATTTACTGGTTCCACCAACTCCAATATGAGGATTTGCGGCTTTCCTCTCTTTAATATATCATTGAAGGTTGAATATTTTAGGTTTTGGGCAAATGGTCAAAATAAACAAGCAATGGGCAGACACCGTCTTGGGCTCTGGGGGCGTTTTTCAAAATTTACTGAAATTTTATTGACCAAATAAGTCATAAATTAATATTAAAATCCCCATGATTACTTTTTAATAACTGTGTCTCTATGTGTGCTCATGTAATTGTATCTTTGGACCAATTTGAGTTTTGGACCTTGAGAGTGAGGACATTTTGTCCGGACCTCACATCCTCCAAAGGACTGTTTGAGAGTTGGAAGCTGGTTTTGGGGTTTTAGCTCTTCAATAAGTCCGTCCAAGAAATCCAAAAATCTCGAAGTTAGGTCAAGGTTTGAGGTTAGGCAGGTCAGGTATAGGGGCTATGGAATGCATTATATCAATGAGTGTCCTCATAAATACGGAATGAACAAATGTGTTTGTTTGTTTGCGCTGACCTGCAGTGCGGTCAGCAGGTTGCTGGTCTCTCTCAGTCGGGCCCGGGTAGCGTCCAGCTCCTCAAGCAGTTTGTCCTGCGCCTCCTTCAGTGTGGAGATCTGACCCTCAGCTGTTCCGATGTCCTGCTCCCCCTGCTGCACCTCCTCCTGCAGCCGAGTCACCTGCAGGGAGGACGGGCAGACAGACAGAGACAGGGTTAGACAGAGGGACTAAACCATATTCACATCCTCTCCTCTGTTGCACTTCAGGCTGTATTGCAGTGTGGCAGCAACCTTGAAACTAGATCAGCATTTTATGCTCAGCGAGGTGGAATTTCCATCAAAAATGCATTCAATAACCATTTCTATTGCAGATTTTTAAATGAGCCACTTTTTGCCAACGTTGCAACATAGTTTTGCAATGCATCAGATATTAATTTACCTCGATGTTAAAAGAACAGTACAACTTAAAACATGTGCACATGGAGTGCACGCCAACTGTAATAAACACGGTGTGGCCGCGGGTTTATACACAGGGAACCAATGTTTTCAAAGAAGAATGAAAACTCAACATTTGTAACCAAGACTAATGGCACCTGACTGACCATGGGGCTGGATTAAACAAACACATTTCTCGATCTACTCTCTCTCTCTCTCTCTCTCTCTCTCTTTAAAAATTCCAAGGGTTTTAACATACATGAACCACAATTAAATATATTTTGACTAAAATCTCAGGCTCATACACTCTCACTAAGTTTCAAACTACACAGAAAACATGTCTGAATACTTAGGGTTAGGGTTGAATACTAACAACCAACATTAATAATGAATGAATAAGCGGCGAGCAACTGCATTTTAAAAACCTGCATCAAAAAGCTAATATCTGCTAAAAAGTCTCACATAACAGGAAATGGTGCATCATAACGCCACAGTTAAACACTTTGCTTTATTCTAAATCACTGTCGATAGCTTCTCTCTAAAAAAACGTCGTACTAAAGTTGGACTGAGCTGGTCAGGTGCAGTCAGTGTCAGAGACTTTAAGCTGAAGGTTTAAAAGGATAACGGTTATCAATAATATAATTAGAAAGCTATTAGCCATTTAGGTCCTCTGCAACCTTTGGGATGTTAAATAGCTACGCTGGGTTTGTACAGTTATTTTCCACAGAGCTGCTGCACACTTGGAAGTGACCCTCACCTCATTTTTCAGCTGCTAATATGACTGGAAAGTACTGTTCACTTCATCTTTCAAATGGTAAATACTATTTTACATTCAGGTCACGCACATATTATTAAGGAGCTGACGATTCAGACTGCAGGTTCTATAACTTTTGGAGGTGACATTACCAAAAAGAAGTTAGGGGTAGTGAGTGGGAAGCGTATTACAAACAACCCACACACAGTCGCCAGTTTACTAAACAATCTAGTCATTTAGCCAGCTGTTCTGGAGCTTTCAATCGTATCACATGACCTTCATCAACAGATGGTCAAATGTCAAGGATGAACTTTGAGATTCAACTTTTAAGGCACCATGGACGGAAGGTTCACAAAGTGTTCGGGAAAACTGACAAATCCCATGACAAATAAGCAAACTCCATCTGCAGATGAAGATCATTTGATGTGATCGAAAGCTCCACAGCAGTTACTACTAAATCATCCTTGTCAACCGCAGTTTCCAAGGTCAAGAAAGACCTCAAAATAAGCGTCTATTTTTTTTTAAATTGTGGTCTTCAATGCATGCGATACATGTTTAGTTTATACAACTACTGTATTTCTCTGAGTGTGTAGTTCATAAGGAAGCAACCAAGGACAGTTGAAATGGTTTTAAACATGCAATTGTTTGTAACGTTCAAGTTATTTTAAAGCTTTCACTGATCTGACATCAATGCATAATATGTCAGTGGCAAATTTAAAGCTCTCGGTGTCCTACCTCCTCATTGGCTGCAGTGAGCTTGGAGGTCAGCTCCTCCCTCAGCTCGTCCAGCTGCTCCCTGAGAAGCGTCTTCTGCTCCTCCAGCGAGAGGCGCTCCCGCTCAAACTGCTGCTCCAGCTCCTGCGGAAACCAGTCAGAAACACAAACCTCTCAAAACACGTGAGCAGTAAAAGCCAAAGAGCAGCAACAAGGACCTTCAGTGACAATTCTCTGTGCCAAGAGCAGTAATTTACGCGCAGGTGAAACAGTGCGTGCCGCTGACCAGTACAGTTGTGCACGTTTTATTGGAAGCCGAGTAACAATTTCATTAGTATTCATGGTGCTTTACGTCTATGAAGATTCTCAGTCATCCAGATAATAAGATATCTGAAGGAGACGAGTCAAAGGCAGTTATGATAAAATGTTATTAGAACAGATGGGGTTAAGTGGCGAACCACAGTCAGGAACAAACAGCAAGTCCATATTCCTTTGACTTTAAAAGAACATTTTAAAGAACAACCATGACTTTATGAAGCACTTTACTCTTATCATTGTGTTAAACGAGTCACTCTGTATGAAGTCCAGTCATACTCAATTCATGTTATGCAAAGTCATGCAGAATCAAAGCAGGCGAATGTAGTACAATTCATTTTTGTTCATCCGAAAGTCAATACAAAGTCTTGCAAACAAGTCTAAGAGTCTACGGCTATGCTAGCAGCTCTATGAGCCTGTACTTATAAGCACAGCGGTGCTTTGAGCTAAATGCTAACGTCAGCATGCTAACATGTTGACAATGACAATGCTAATGTTTATCATGTTCATCATCTTAGTTTAAGCCCTGCGACGAGTTGGCCACTGTCCAGGGTGTACCCCGCCTAAGGCCCAAAGTCACTGGGATAGGCTCCAGTCACCCGCGACCCCGAACGGGAACAAGCGGTAGAAAATGAGATGAGATTTGCTATTTGCTAATGGCACTAAACTCAAAGTACACGCAAGCAGAGGCGGCTGTGGCTTGGTGGAAGAGCGGTCGTCCACCAATCGGAAGGTTGGCGGTCCGATCCCGGCTTCCCCCAGCCATGTGTCGAAGTATCCTTGAGCAAGATGCTATACCCCAAAAATTGCTCCTGAAAATTTTGACTTAATGATGGCACTAGATGAAAAGCAGGGATCAACAAAGTGATTACAAGTCAACCTTAGGTAGACATCAATGTTTGTACCAAATTGCATGGCAATCCGTACAACAGTTGTTGAGATATTTGGACCAAAGTGGCGGCCCGGCCGACAGCATCGACGTGCTGCTAGCGTGGCTAAAAGCAGGAGGTGGATGTGTTGGAGTTTCAGGCTCCGCTTTGTGATCCAGAAGACGCAATGAAAAGATTTATTTCAAGACGTGAAATAGACATCAACCCTCAGAGTGGTATCACACTTGTCCAAACAGAACACTTCATACTTCATGTACAGTATGTTCAGATCCAGAACTCGCCTCCCTCGCTCCTCTTTGTTTGACATTGCATTCACTGCATTCATCTGTACACATTTCTAAAAATACTTCAAATATGTCATTGTCCTTGACAGAGAAGAGAGAAAGAGCTCTGTTATTGTTACCATAGTAAAGCTGATGAATGGGGAACAATTCATGTTATAGTGTGCAATGATTGCTGCTTTCCAAGGACAATTAGAGCTGAGGGAAATTGCTGTAATGTCAAATGATATTTGCCGCCGTAATTCATTACACAGGAGGATGGAGTTTGTAATGCCTTAAAAAAAAATACTTTCAGTGTATTGACTACTGTGACACAGTTCCATAAAAAAATGAATGGAACTTCACAGACACTCATCTGAATGGAAGTGAAAAATCACAGTAATTCATGCGTAATGCCTCATGACATCTTGCATTCCACCAGCCGCTAAGGGGTCCACCGGGTGGAGAATGTTTCTCGGTTGGCAGGATATGAACTGGGAGAACTGTTCGTCGCCGAAACAAGTGAATGCTGACTGACACAAATATGCATCTGTATTACTGTTTGGTATAAATGTGTACAAAGAATCACAGATTAGACTGTTTTAGCATGTTGTCGGAATTTGTTCAAAGAAATGATCCAGAGTTTGCAAATGTCAACCCTGACACTCACACGTGAGTCCACTCGTGTTTTCCCTCCCAACTGGCTCCCTGTGGTTGCTTGCAATAGGCTCAAAACTCTAACGCAGCCCTAAAACAAAAGCCAAGAATGGGGCCAGTACCTGCCCACCCCCAGGCCACAAAGAAACCCCAAGCTACACCCAGATCTCGCAGATCTACTGTTCGCCTGAACCCTTCTGCTCCCACAGGTCCTAACAAAGGCTTGGCCTGAGTCTATTCCTTGCTTGTGGATCTAATAATGAATTGGGTTTAGGGCAAAAACCAGGACTAAATTCAAACACTCTTCTAACTCAAACTCAATACTGTTTTACCTTCTGCGCTAACTAAAACTGCTTGAGTAGGTGTAATCCTTACATTCCCTGATCTATGGCAACTTCTAGTACTTAAAGCTGCATTCATTAATTATTTTGGCCCGTGGGGCAGAAAAAACAACAACTCTATGGCTAACGTGCCTATTTATGCATCATGCAGAAAGAGAGAAACATTAGCATTCATTTGGAGTTGAGTTTCTAGCCACCTGATGACCGTAAATTGAATGTTTACCCTCCTTTTAGCTCTGTCTCTTTAGCTTGCTAAATTCTACTTGCTAACTTTGCTTGTCCGCTGCCGGTAGCATACAGTCGATTTATCATTGTCGAGTTTTTTCCATTGAAAACAGATGCCATAGAGCTGAGGGGACGTGTGGTCCATTGTTAATATGAAAATATTTATTAGTGCAGCTTTAAACCCTTTGTCCTGTATTTTCTACAATAAATGAATTACTCTACATGAGTATGGTAAGTATGACAGAACTATTTAAATTAAAAACTGTACTCTGGATTTAGTTGAAGCTAGACAAGCCAATCATTTTGATCATGGACAACTAATGACTGGGATGATACTAATGCCACCAAATGTCTATCTCGTTGTCTTAATCATAAATACTGACTAGGCTTTAATGGCTCGGTTATCTCTTCAAAAATTTAGACATTATCTGTATTGAATTTTCATTTGATTAGGTCCTATTAGCAATAATTCCTACCAGTGTTCATTCAGAAAAGGTGAATTTGCAAGTTCTCAACTATAGCAGTACTATAGGTGCACTTTTACGTAAAACAAATCATTACAATGCACCAATTCAGACAACCAAATCCCAACCATGAAATTTAACAATCATTAAATCCAAAAATTAATCAATGAATTCATCATATTCTTCTTAGTATGTGAAAGATTTTGTTTAATTATTGTGTAAATCATTAGTGTTACGTAAGGTGACTTCCATTAGTCTGATGATATCAAGGACATGAGAGAAGGGACCTTCTGGCCATTGGTCGATCCCGAAACAGACAAAGTCAGATGGGGAGGAATCTGATTTGACACATCAGGATTCCTGTCATAGCTTGCCGCTCGATATAGAGGGCGAGACCGAGGTACAGCAGACCTATTAATTTAAATTCCAAACCCAGGCTTCTCACAGACAACTCTCATTATAATTTAAAGCGATGAAAGAATAGAGGCGATGAAAGGAAAGATGATTAACTAGACGCGATGAAACTAGGATCAGACAAAAGAATCAAGTGATGAGGAGTAGATGGATGAAGAGGCATTTTCTCCTCATCAGCCCTGTGATTTTGCAGAAAATATATAAAAGTGGAGCAGCAGCGGAGTGGATGAGAAGTGAGTGAATGCGACCGCCTCCCCGTCACTCGTTCAGTCTGGACATTTCTGCACCGACACTGGCAGCATAATCATGAACAGGAGTGAAGAAAGGCAAATTATTGTGCGTGTCAGAACACAGTGGGAGGGAATATGAGACCATGAAAATCACACAGGGCCAGAGAGGAGGAAGTCCGCCTATGGAATGCATATCTAATAACTAGGGAAATGCATAACGCTCTTCTTTTAACGTAGCTGTCAGCTCTGATCGGGTCTACTGCGGAATATCATTTAAAACATGTCCTCATTACGCAACTTTGATGCAAGAGAATACTTGATCACTTGCTTTCACATGGCTGTGTGTGACTGGAATAAAGGACTCTGTGGAGATTAGGCATCATCACCAGGCTATTTCGGGCTGGTGGAGCTTTATGCCTCGGCTGCAGTCAAATTAGTGGTAGGCTGTGGTTTGGAACAGCCAGACCTCCGGCTCATTAAACCAGTCCCAGGGCCTAGTTTGTAATCCTTTGGGCCAATTTCACTGTCTCACATCCGATACAAAAGACGTCACGATGCTGGAATTTGCGTATTTGGTACAATTTTAACACAAAGCTCAAGAGGGAACAAGTATGCGGTTTGTGAGGAGCTGCAGTCAGATTGGTGCAGGTTGTTGTGTTGAAGCCATTGTGGTCAGTGGGAGTGGCACCCTAAAGTCAACTGTACTTGATATTAGGGAGAAGGTAAAGTCATCAATATCCGTTATCAGTCCCATCTCGTCTCATATTAATATATACGTAAAAGAGATGATGCTTTTTTAGGTTTGCTCCTCCTAAACTTTGGAACTCTTGGAATCCCTTTGGACTTCTTTCAAGATCTGTGGACACCTTTAAAAAGCAGTTCAAGACCCACCTGTTTAGATTTGTCTTTGTCTAATTTTTCAGTCAGTCAATCAATCATTTTCTAACGCTTGTTCCCGTCGAGGGGTCGCGGGTGACTGGAGCCTATCCCAGTGGCTTTGGGCCTTGGGCGGGGTACACCCTGGAGAGTGGCCAACTCGTCGCAGGGCTGACACAGAGACAGACAACCATTCACTCTCACAGTCATCCACTAGGGGCAATTTGGAGTCATCAATTAACCTTCATTAACCTACACACGTCTTTGGACGGTGGGAGGAAGCCGGTGAACCCGGAGAGAACCCGCGGTAACACGGGGAGGACACGCAGACTCCACCCAGGGAGGTCGTGTGACGTTGGTCTGGTCCAGGATTCGAACCCACGATCTCCTTGCTGGGTGGCAGGAGCTCTAACCGCTCTGCCACTGTGCTAATTTTTCATTTCTTCTTATTTTAATTTATATATATTTTATGGTGTTTTGAGGCAAAGGCAAGGCAGTTTTATTTATACAGAACATTTTAAACACAGAGGGAATTAACATGGGCAAAGAAGTGGACTAGAATGACATTCAAAAACAATAAAAACCAGAATAAAATCAATTAAGACATAATAAAATGACATCATATCATATTTATTTATTTTGAAGCACTTTGTGATGTTCTGCGCTTGAAAATGGCTATATGAATACTACAGGCACTACTACAATATCTCACATCTATGTTTTATAACAGACTATTCCTGTACATACCTATATATGTGTGTGTCATATGTAAACTAACAAATATGTGTTGAACTAACTGAAGATCAAGTTCAGCACATTTGTGTTTAATAAACAGTTTTATGATATGATATCACTGAAGATCTTACAGTAGTTTCAGGTATATTTCAATAGGTAAATTATACCACAGTTATTTTAATATTGGGTTTTAGCTTTTCCTTGTGTGCTAGCATACAGGTACATAGAGGTTTATTATTATTATTTGCGACAGGTTATAGTCGTATAACAACAAGATACATCAAGTCGGTAATGAAGAGATTATCTGAGACGTGAATTTTGGATCATAAGATCATCAGTGCAAGATTCCCTCGCCACTCATTCAGTATTGCCCGAGTCTCCTTAACTTGGAAGAAGAACGTTGGATTTAAAATGACAAAGAAAACGAATCAAAACTAAGAGAGACCTAGCAGGTAATATATCAATCTATCTATCACCAGGCTGATGTAATGCAACAGGATTCCATAATAATCCTGCAATAAAGAAATTATATACTGTAGTTTTTGTTGTGATCCAACACAAAGAGCTACCACCTCTACAATTTTCCAGAGTTGAACCAGCACCTCTCTGACACTGTGCCAACAATTGCAAATTATGTTATATAATGTTACTTGAACATTGAGCATTTGGAGGATTTGTCACTGTATTACATTTGGATTCCTAGTTTGTCCGGTTCATGTTTTTTTTTTTTTTTTTTAAAAAGAAGCTTGAAATGTTCAAGATCGCAGGAACACTAATAATATGAATCAGCTGTTTTCTTTGAAGTACCTTCAAGGGGAATTCACATTTGCTCATAAACCCCTTTCGCTGAGTTCCCTTCAGCTGGGGAAGACAGATAAACTACTCTGGTGCCCAAACAGAAACTCTCACGTTCTTCCTTAAGAGCTAAAAAAGGCAATGGGGTAAAAATATATACCATAGAATATGCAGTAGACAAGCAGCGTAAAAGCGCCATCTAAGAAGTGGGTGTATACTGTATGTATGAGCTTAAGCCCTGTTAGGACCGCCACACTCCATGCTAAGTAAGTAGCCGTGAAATATTTATGCTGGAAGTTTAAGAAACACACACACACACACACACGCACACACACACCCCTCAGCCAACGTTCACGTCCATCTCTTTCACCATCACATCATTTTCTCCTAATTTTGATTACTTTACTCACTTTATAGTCTCCACTTGCAGTTTTACGTGCACTAAATGTCATCAACGTAGGGCTGTGAATTTATATCTGAGGGTCCTGCACCCGTTTAAATGTCAAAACTCCACACCTTCTCCAAACATTAGTTTCCTGATTTGTTATAAAGATTCTGGTGCTTAATATGATTACTCACATAGTCATCTTGTCTACATTAACTCTAAAAAGTTATCATTTAAAGGGACAAACATCAATATATTTGAGGTAAAAATGTTCTAAAACCCCAGGAAAGTTCAATTTTTCTAATTTCCAAGATCTGAAAATGAGCACATTCTTGTACTGTGCATTTCCACGCTCCCTCACATGTGAAGACAGCATGTTCATCTAATTATTATTCCATTGTCTCCTCCACAAATGGCACCCTAAAGGAGATGTGTGCGTCTGAGTGTGAACGGGAGAAGGAGTAGCAGTTTTAGCATCACCCGTAAATTGCACACCAGAGTGTCAAGACACTCGTATCACCTGCGTGACTCATCAGGCGGGCTGCGTATAGTGTCCACGTGTGGCTCCCATCAGCTGCCAACATCTCCGAATTTTGTTTTCATTGAGAATTTCTTTTTCTTTTTCCTTTTTTCGGATCTCTTTCGTAACATTGTATCACTCCTCCAGGTTACTCACATTTCACTCAGCCCGGGTTATGTGAGCTTGGAGGTGTCCTAGATGACATTTATAAGTGATAAATATACATTTGCTCCCACGTCAGTAGGCTGCATTTCCTCCTTTGAGTTTGCCAGCTTCTTAGTCGCTGTTATAGCCCCCTTTGATGTATTTCAGTCTATAGACAATCAAATCAGACAAATGCAGACTTTTTTTGCAGGTATCCGAGCTCCTATCACTTGCGTGATGTTGCATTTAGACCCGAATATCGATGTGTTCTCTTTTATATCACCCTGTGTAGACAGATTACAAATCCCAAACTTTTATTCAGTATGTTAAAGGTGCTGCTTGTTGTTGAGTCATGCCATTAGAAATTGTGTTTGGTTTTGCTTCTGCTGACACGATATCAGAGGACGCAGGCATGTGTGACGATAACCACGAAAATAAAAATGAACTTTCAGGATTATGTTTTCTGTCCCCATCTTGATCTTGTTATTTTGTCACCTACTGTGCTGCTAAATTCTTATTATTATCCAACTGCTACCAGCATTAGCGTCACTGACTCATTTCTGTCCTGCAGTGAAGAGCTGATCAGTATGTATATATTTTTTAAGTAACAGCTTGTCCATTTTAGATAGTTGCTCTTTTTGCAATAAAGGGAAAAAGAGATTACCTTAAAGCTCTGCTATGGTTTAAATAAGCACGATTGGATCTTGAAAAGGTAAATGCAAGATGGCTGAATAAAGGTGGAAGGCAAATAAACCACAGAATAACTTAACCCATAACCCTATAGGGTCCTTTTAAGCGTAATAGATCCTGTCAGTCCAACCATTAAATCCAAGCATTGCCTATAAACTTATAGCCCATCTTAAAGAAGCGCTGCCTGGCTCTTCTCACCCTCATGTTAAAGGGTAATTCCAGTATTTTTAAACCTGGGCCCTATTTTTTTATTTTTTTTACATATTTTGGGGTATAAATGACTATTAGGTACAAAAAGTTGTATGGAATTGGTCCAGTAGATCCCCTCAGCCGGCCCCCGGCTGCAACGTAATCCTTGCGCCCGTCAAAACACGTCCACTATAAGGGCTTGTTTTTGCCACTGACAGGCTCAGATTGTTATTCTAAGTGTCTGACAACATTTTGGAAATGATCCCTACAGAGACGGACCTTTTTGTTTAAGTGTAAGTTCCTTTTTGTTTAACCAGAAACGGAAGTCTCGCTCAAGGAGAAGTCTCGCTCGGAAATATCGCGAGAGAAGGAAGACGACGGTGGAAACGTGAGTCAGTGAGTCATCTTACTCTTACTCTACTCAAAAAAGGTCTATTGCCCACAAGGATTAAGTTGCAGCCGCTGCAGCCGGCTGACTACCTATTAGTCATTTAGACCCCAAAATATGTAAAAAAATAAATAAAAATAGGGCCCAGCAACAGCGAACACGGGGACGGCGGTTATAGTGAGTACATTTGTATTCAGGAAGAATTTTCCTTTATAACATGTATTTTTAGTGTGGGTACAAACGCCCGTGGAACGGCCTATATGCCTCCATACACACACACACAAACACACACACACACACACAACATAACTGTGGTCAGTGGTACGTATGCAGACGCCACATGATGTCTGTCATTCATAATCGCTCACCCACATCATTAACAAATACGAAACAGACTGAAGTGGTGTGACAGGTCCAAATCTTTTGGCAGGCAACAAATCACAGAGAGACTCAGAGAGCTGACAGCTTTTATTTTGACTGAGTCATTCCTGAATGTCATACTGTTGGTTTTTATATGAATTAATACTGTAAGGTTTCCTTCACAACTTGCAGATTTGCAGTGCAGATTCTGGGCAACAGGAATAGTGGAAATTGTGAAATTATAAAGGTGTTTATCAATGTGTCACTACTTGTATCCATCCAGCAGTGAAAAAAGTATTCAGAGCCTTGACGTTAAGCTGCACTACTGCATTTCCCCCCCCCGGGAGTTAGTGGAGACCTAAAACGGCCCTAAAAGTAGACGAATGTTGGACTTATATTTACCACGTCTCCGGAAACATGACTCCAAATCAAGGCTAATGTCGCTCATTGTTTGCTCGATGTTTAAATGGGCAACTTATTGCTAACATGTTTGTAACAACACCTATAAAAGGTGACAATATGTCAAAGTTAACATCGCTGTGTTCCTCTGTCCCCAAGTGACCAAAAAGAATAAAAGAAATAAACTAAAACATGTGTAAAAGTACAAGAATATTGAGGGTCTCCTTTCCTTAACATGGACATAAAAAATGGGGAAGAATTACTAATAAAATGCACTTAAAGTACCAAGAGTACAAGTAGCGATGTTGAGAAAGTTGGAGCTGGTTGAGTTTGAGCTAATTACTTTATATATTGTTTGTAAGTTAAATCTAGACAAGACATCGTGTTTTTTAAGCGGATCACAAAAGCAAATATGTCCCTCGGGATTGTAGTAAAGTAAAGACAAAGTACAAAGTTGCACAAGATTAACTCGTAATAAATGTTATATATTTCATATATTGTGCCTCACCATCTGATGCACCCTCTGTCGGACATATTGTTATCTAGTATTCTCCCGTGGATTCTTTTGTTTTCATCAAAGCAGGAAATACACATCATTATGACTGCGTGTGTTTCAGAATGAAGTAAGGTTTATAATCGGCACCCGTGGTCAGGAAGAGCCTCCATCACATTACAGATGGACAACACTGATTTCGATGACATAGGCTCATCCACAAAGGGCCAGCGTCAGCCCTGTATGTTGACCTAACCTTGGAGTCCATGAAAAGATGCGTGAGTGAGTAGTACTCACAGCCAGCAGGCGGTTCTTGTCCTTCTCGGCGTTGCTGAGCGCGTTCTCCAGGGTCACTCGGTGCTTCTTGGTGACTTCCTCCAGAGCTCGAGCCTGGCTCTCCTTCATCTGGTTGGCCTCTTCTTCGGCCCGAGCTCGCATACTGCTCGTGTCCTTATCGTGCGACGCCTTCTCCTCACGCAGGGTCTGACAAAAGCAGGAGATGGATAAATATGCACACATTCACACATTTAAAATATGCTCAGAGGTGAGTGTTATGATAGACGATACACACACACACACACACACACACACAGAGAGAGAGCTCGGACTGGCATTCTCACCATATGCTGCATTATTCAGCCATATTGCCAGTGTTTACTAAGCGACAGCCAAGGAATCAATCCTGCATTCTGTCTAAATCTGAATCTCTCTATACTTCCATCTTTCTCACACCCACTTCACATTCATATTTGGTATTCCTAAAGCACCAAAACAACAACAGCCGGAAAACAGACGATTTTGTACCAGAATCCATGTGGGATTATTGATAATGGGCTTGTTGATTACGGCGCTATAAAGCCTATAATCAGTTGGCAACATAACCCTACCATCTTTCTGATTCTAGATGGAGTCTTGATGCAAGTCTATCTGTGTCAGACGTTGTCTTCAGCATCAGTGTCTGACAGATGGAGTTAGCTGACCTTTCCCAGAGCCCCGGCCCTCTTAATTATTGTTGCCACGCCTGTCAAGCTGATGACGGCGGCGCTCGCAGTAATTTTTTTACACAATGGGTCTTTGATTTACGAAAGACAGACAAAAGCAGGCTTGCTGTTTCTAGCTGACAACTGTTAATTTTGTCGTCTGCAATGACCAGTCGCTTTTCATCAGCTGTAGGTAGCTCGCTGGCTAATCAACGGTCACTCTGAGTGGGTTGAAAAGATGGAGGCTGAAGCTACGTGTCCCAGGCAAAAAGTCAGCATCCTCAGCAGTTGACACGTGTAGAAGTCATGTAAAATGAGCATTTTTTTCAGCGCCAATATTATAGTACAGTGTTATAAATAAAATTTGGTTCAATTTAGTTTTGATCTAACGTAATACTGTGTTACTATAGAAAAACACTTAGAAACAAAAAGGTTAGACTCTTGTTGCTTTGTTCGTATTTTGAAAGAGTCGTAAGAGTGTGTTTCCGTTATATTAGAGAAAGGGCTTTGAGAAAGACAACTAACCAATTTGTGGAGCAAATGTAGCCCTATGTGAGATAACAATTCTGGAAGGGGTCGCTGGACTGTCAGCTTGAATAAATCCAAATTAAAAGCAGGACGAAGCAGCTAAGGTTAGCCTAAACCCTGATAAAGTAGCAACTTGGCCCCAACAAAGTGAGTGCGTCGGTGCACGAAATACTGTGATTAGCTAATGACATGCTAACTCTAGTAAGCTAGTTAGCCGGGTATGTTCATGTTTGCAGCTTCCATTATCAAATCCATTAGCAGAGCTGGGTACCAACCTTCAGCTGCTGAGCTACGATTGGACAATCAGTGTTTGTGGGCGGGGTGATGATTAGTGATTTGCAAGTGCGAGGAGTGGTCGCTGAATCAGAAGTGAGCTGCCTCATCGATTTTAAACTGGAGGGAAAATAGAGGAAAGGGCTAAAATATAGGATTGGATAACAGCCAAAAGATGTGGCAGGTAGAGGGCATAGAGTGAAGTCCTACTGATTTAAGTTGTTGCAACAGTGAAATGGGTTTGTCATTAGATCAGGTAACTTATAGTGCTAAGGTCACTGAAAACAGTGATTTTCCTGGGAAACCAAAAACCACTTACTTTGGGTTTAATTAGGGGAGCAGCTGTTTCCTCATTGCATGGGTTTAACAAAATTTTAATTAGCCAAACTGCGCCAAAAAAGCCACATGGGAACGGTAATATCCATTACTTTAGCTGGCATTAGGCACAGTAAAAGACTCCTAAAGTAAGCCAAGAGACTCTCTGTGACAATATTTCCTGATAACGTGTATACCAAGATTATCTGGCTACTAATGCGATGCGATTCAAAATCAGCTGTAGATATCTTGTTTTCTCGGTTTCTCTGTTTTACAATACACTTCTGGTGTTCTGCTGAGCGATAAAACATGCTGTTTGCTTTGTGCATAGAGACGCCACTCTTCGCTTAGAGGCAGTTCAGGTTGTTCAGATTTCTGCTGCACTGCTTGGTTTTTTTGGACGAGGTGTTTGACATTCACAAAACTAAAAAAGGCATGAAATATGTGCATAGATAATGAATGAACTGAGAAAATTGTATGTATTTCCGATCAATTATTATTGATAACAGAGTCTGATCCGATACCTATATTTACCTAAATGTTGATTACATATGTATCTGACATATTGGCATAACACGTATAGCCTTCTAACTTTGACACACCTTATTTTTCACAAGCTACTTGATCCAAATACTGAAGGCCCTGGTTCAAAACCATACAGTTGAAGAGCTTAAATAACTGATGAATTGAAGGCGACTGCTGAAACTGACATTGACACTGCTGTGCTCATAGTTGTGTGGTGTTACAGACACAGGCTTGCAGACAACAGGCAAGTTTTATTTTGGTCTGTTATCAAGTTACTCCTGCTGCTAGCTGAATGTTTTGTACACTGCTCTTTGCTAATGAGAGAGGAGTTATGACAGATTTGTTACCGGATCGGCTCGGGACTTCAATACTAAATGCGCTAATTTTGGATTAAATCCCTGGCATGGTCTGGTGATTGTTGTATGCCAAACGCTTCCTTTATCAATAGCTAAACTCAAATGAATGCTGCAAATCTTTACAGCTGCATCCTGAAATGGCCCATTAACAATCAAATGTGTTGAAATCATTGAGACTCATCACCCAACATATATAGCTGCTTGACAATTGAAACATACAATACAGCCTGTCCTAAACCATGCACAATATACTGCGTGTTCTTTTTAGCCTTTACCAGTCATTTTAAAACTAGTGAGCATCTGGCAGATTACGAAATATACCAGACATTGGCAACAACATGAAAACAACTTTAATTTCCCACCAGGGACGCATCATATTGGTGTGCACTAATTGCTCCAAACCAAGGGCTGTTTTGGAACTCTACCAAGAAACCTCCATCAAACTGGTCAAACCGAGGAAGACTGCTGTGTTATCATATGGCCAAACCAACCCGGCGTCCCCCACAGCCTTTTCCTGAGAGAGGACGGGGGGGGGGGCGCGCTTAAGAAAACAAAACATAGATAAGGAAAACACAATGCTCCCATTAACGTAATGACTGATCCACTACTTTCTATAATTAAGTCAGATTACGGACATTATCTGAAATGTTTTTTTTCTCTCCCAGTTTGCTAATGTTGTTTATTTTCAAACACAGTTAATCTAAAAATCACTTCTTAATGCTCAGAGGTTGGAAAACACATTATGCTAAAGCAATATTACCAGATTTGTTTTTTTTAATTGTAACAATTTCTGGTTAGAAAACCCCCAGCGACACTACTTTCACCAACAGCAACAGATTACTGTGAGCAATCCATTTACAGCAGCAATCAGCTGAGCACTGAGGGACGTCGCTGCTGCCATAACAGAAAGGTGCCGGGAAGTTTATGTGGTGAGTGATCCACCGAGGAAGCCATTCAAATTCACAGCAGCCTCGCCCAGGGGGGGAGAAGGCTCCCAGCTCCCAGAGGATTACACCGCACAAATGTCAGAGATAAAAAACACACACATGAAGCAGCAACACTTGACATTTGCCGTCGTATGTGGTTGGTCTGCTGAATACACTGTTCCTTAGACCATCTGACCATCATTTACAGTTTGTAAATGCAGTGATCAACGGTTTTGACACTTTCAACAGTTGGATGATTATAGGTCAATTTTTTCTCCCTTTTTTGCTCATACGGCATTTTAAACTTTCTTGCATGCATAAGATTACTTTTCTTCCTAATAAGAAGTTCTGTTCTTCCTGCAACAGAATGACTGAAAGTAACTCTGGAGGGTCAGAAAGCTAAAGAAAGACAGATAGAAACAGAGTGAGCGTCTTTATCCATTCTATACAACTACTGCATGTGCTCATGCCGCAACATTTTGTGTTCTCTATAAAATACTTCCTGAAATATATCAATAATTCAAGTCAAATAGTCCTTTTACATCTATAAAGACTGACCTTGGGGAGAACATCAAACTCACAGGGGGATTACTGTCTTTGTAAAGTCACAGAAAAGTCAGTGTTGCAAAAAAAAACAAAAAACAAATATAATAGAAGAAATAAATCAAGTTTTTTTCTCCTATTTTGGGGGAAGTATGTATTAGAATTGCTTCATGGCCCCTAAAAATTGTCTTTTTACATTTGGGATTTTCTCTCAAAAAGGCTGAGTTTTGTGTTTCAGGGAAAATTGGTCTGATCACCTAGAAGAAGTTGAGCTCCGTTAAAGGTCCAGTGTGTAACATTTAGGAGGAGCTATTGGCAGAGATAGAATATAATATGTATAAGAATGTTTTCTTTAGTGTATAATGGAAATAAGAATCGTTGTATTTTCGTTACCTTAGAATAAGCCGTATTCTACACAGGGAGCGGGTCCCTTTCCACGGAGGCCGCCATGTTGCATGTTTCTACAGTAGTACACTAGATAGGGCCTTTCACGTTTATTTTTACGCAGCCACCATAGTTTCTCCTACACGATTTGAATGGGAGGGTGATGCGAACGGTATACAAATGGTTGCAAACTGCAATTGCAACGCTAGGTGCCACTAAATCCTACATACTGGACCTTTAAGGTCACAAGGGAAAAACAGATTATTCAAATATTCTACTTGAAAAAATAAATCTCCTGATCTTATATGTGACAAACGAGCTTCTGTCACGCTGAAATTATGATGTTCAAAAATCCATAGAGCATGCGTTGGGAAAGAACAAGCATGGAGAATAATATATATATTTCATGCATTAATACTTTTTGTGCCTTTTTAAACTTCTACAATCCAAAAATGGATCCTAATCACTTTCTTTGAGTTTTCTTGGTGGTATTAATTTAGATAATTTTTATGCAAGGACCTATTTTTCAAAATATGACTGTATTGGAAGAATGAAAATACAGGTCTGGAACAAAGTCTACCAAAAACCTGGGTCATAGAATCTTGATAGCTTGTTGGTTATTTATAACAGTGTTATTCCAGTCTGAAGTGAATACAAATCACACCACTCAGACACACAAACACACACCTTCTCCAGGGACTGGAGCTGTTGTTTCTGTCTTTCATCCAGGGCCTGACACTGGCTCTGCAGGGACTCCCTCTCTTCTTCCATCCTCAGCACTTTGTCCTTCAGCCGGCTCCGCTCGTTGTCCAGGTCCCTAATGGCTGCTTCCTGGGTCATCTGGGTGGCCTGCAGGCTGCTTATCTGACCTATGACAGGACAGAGCCGACAGACGTGAGAATGCAAGTAGTAGAGCGATGTCATCTGCATATTGTCATTCTTAGGCGTTTCTTGCTGATGCAACCAACACATGTGCTAAGTAAACTGGTGTCAGCAAACTTTACATTTTAACTTCTTGAATACGTCTTTTAACGTCTTGAATTTTCAATGAGTTTTGTCATTTGAGTAAATTTGCTGGAGTACCATTTTGTTTTAACAACATTCATTTAGCCTGACATTGTGTTCATGTTAGCCAATTTCTTGTCTTGGGGGTAGAGGTATTTTGTTGTGTTTTAATCTAACCAATCAGTAGTGACGTATCCATCCTGACGATGTCATTTCCATTCAACACGGAAGCTGTGTTAGCGGTGGGGAGGAGAAGGTGATGTTACATTTTCCAGGACAATCGAAGAAATTTTAGGGTATAAGAGTTGTTGTTTCTATAAAATGACTTACAACAACCTCTACAGCTGCATCAGTCTCATCCATGCTCATTGCAATTTTTTGGGCTATTTGACATTGTTAATCCCACCTACAAAGCTCTGACTGACTGACTGTCTCTGAAGCTGGCGGAAACAGCCGTCAGTGGGCACAACACCAAACCTATTTGAATCACTGAGATATGGTCGGCAATTCTGAAGCTTGGAACCAGGCAAAAATTTGCTGGCCTTAAAGGATAATTACGGTTTATGGATTTTACTTTTTTCAGTTTTGGCCATTGTTTCTATCAATTATCTGCACTACTGTAGGTGGTGAATGTGACCTTGTTGCATTTACCAGCTGGATTATATTTGTCTCCCTCACATGTGAGCAGCTCCAGTGGAATATGATAAAACACTCTCATTGGGCATGAGGAGCTCATAGGAGCTAATGGGCCGAGCCTAATTCTGCAGCCATTGCTCACACTTTTTGGACAGAAATGTTCATGCAACGTTGTTTCACTGATGGAGAGAAATAACAAGATTTTAATTTAGATTCTAACATGCAATTTACCCAAACACGAGTGCGCACAAACACACATCTTAAATTGGGCATATTTGATGTGAGAAGGGTTTCCTCTGCCTCTGTGGGACTGGGAATACCATCAGCTTGTCAGGGTTTGGGAATATCTTCCCTTAACTTCCTCATGTTTCCCAGTGTTTTCCCTGCCTTGTGTGTCTTGTCTGTCTTGTTTGTTTTGTTCGTCTGGAGCCTTCCACGGAGCAGACCAGTCTCTCTCTCCTCCACACCTGCAATCATTCACCTGCGGCCAGCCTACCTGCACACCTGCAGCTCATCCCGGTTCATCACCACCTCCTGCATTATTTAAACACCGGCTCAACCTTCCAGTCTTTGCCAGATCGTACTATCCATATCGTGGTACTTACGTCGGGCTCTTCTCTCCTGAAACTACGTATGAATATTGTCGAGTGTGTTTTCGCAGCAACTTATTGTTTCCTCTGTCTCCACATCCAGAAATCCTCCCGTCTGCCTTATCCATCTGCCTGTCTCGCTCGGTGGATCCTCCTACCACCTCCTGCCTGCCTGCCTCGTTCCTCCCCGCTCCTGCAACTCCTCCTGGAACTTGCAGCCTGTCAGCCGACACCCTTCGTCTCCAGTGTGGGGGGACTCTCTGCCTCCACTTACCTGTCTGTCTTGCTTCCAGCCGTTCCAGCTCTCAACCTCGCTGGAACAACTACAATAAATCTTGTTTGTCCTCCTACGACATACGTCGTGTCCAGCCTTGTATTCTGGGTCCAACCTAAAAATACCTTAACCGTAACATAGCTTGGATATACAGCATTACGCCATTAAAGCTACAGGCCATAAGCCCTCAGACAAGATGCGAGGAGCTGTTAGTGGATATGTTTGATGTTTGTGCACGACAAGGCCAGGAAGTGTCTTGTGGGTGCAGGAATTCACAAGCTTTAAAAATACAAGTCACTATGAGAGAAGAGAAGTTGAGTGTCTTACTGGCTTTGAGCAGTATTTCAGTTGCTTGCTGCTGAACTCGGTCTCTGGCTGCCTCTAGTTCACACTCCGCTTCCTTCTGACGAATCTCCACAATTTCTGAGTTCTGGGTCACCTCGTCCAACTGTTTGGTTAAATCCTGAAGAGGAATCAAATCAGCACAGAATAGAGGAGAAAACTCTGTTAACACACACACAGTAGCAGCCATACCTGACTTCCATGAGCGACATTACCTCGAAGAGAACAAAGTAACTGAAAACCAGACCCCTGTTTAAGTGACTCATGCACATGAACTGATTGATGTATCTCCCTGTCAATCAACGAATCCAATCACCCTGGTCCTCACGAGTATAATGAGCTATCATGATTGATTGTAACCCTTTTATTGTATGTTATTATGGTGATCCAAGCAACGTGTGCACATCTCTTTAATGCTATAAATAATATTTTTATAACAATTAATCAAATGCTAATGTGAATGTGACAATAGGAAAGGGTTTGCTCGTGTGAACCTACAGTGAAATATCACTCGAATCTGCAGCTCCCCGCTATGGAATGCCATTTCATTCAATATTAAATAAATAAATAAATGAATAAATATGCCTATGAAATGAATAAATGAGTCAGTAATTAAATAAATTAGATTTC